>OX463847.1:18076750-18676750 GCA_949825065.1 Odontocerum albicorne | reverse complement strand
TCACTTAGTGATGGAGGAGGAACTGCCCAAAGGGACTCAACACATCTAAGTACGAAAAGAAGCGTAGCAACGACGGACTTAAGGTCCGACGTCACGGGAGAAGTAAAAAGATTCACAGCGCATTACATACTCGTATACTTAGAAAGCTGCTTAAGGCCCGGAGTTTGAACAGCCCAGCAACTAGCCAGTACTAAGCTGCAGAAAACTTCGAATGTAGTAAAAATATCACTTGACGATACTAGATCGGAATAGAAAATCGGTCCGTAGATGTCCCGATGTAAGATTGAATAGAGATTCATTTGGAAATCATTGAAAAAATCATATGATAAATGTACCACGAGAAAGGCCCAAAATGTTCTCTCTCATCATCTTTCAAACTTGACCACATAATATATGTGCCCTAGTTGGTATAATGTTTGTCTATCAATCCAAAGATTTCTGATTAACTTTCTAATGGTTCCAAAAGAAAATAAAAAGGGTTCCAGTGTGATCTTGTCCATAAGATGCTTTCAATGTATATATCTGACTTGTTGAAAGAAATTTCTTGATGGTAATAAGTACGATAGGTTATACAGACAACAAAAGTTTAATATAATACAAGTTGTAAACAGTACAATCCCGTAAAATAAAATAAAACATTTATGTGAAACTCCGCAAAATGAAATCGGAGTGTGATCTAATTGAAATCTCGACTATTAATGAATTAAGAGTGAATTGGGCGCAGGAAACAGATAAACGGTTCGGCCTTACAATCAATGATTTAAGGAGTGCTCAGACTTTGGAAAAAAAACGGTTGACAGTGTATGAGCTACTGTACTTCTTACTTTAGTTATTATAAAACTTACAGTTATATATAAACAGTTCAACAAACATTCATTTCTACCTACAAACCACATCCGTGGCCTAGTTGATAAGACGCCCCTAACCCAACCCAAGGGAGGGCAAGATTATTACGATCAATAAGTAATAAACAGACTCTGGAGTCTATAGAAAGTTTAAGGAGAAGAAGAAGAATAAGTAAACGTGGAGGAAATGCATGCACTGAGAAGTTAAATACGTGTTAAGTAGGGTGAAAAAGAGCACGTTGAGATGTTTTGGGAATGTGAATTTGATGGGCGAGGGAAGACTGATTTAGAAAATCTACAAGGCGTGGAAATGATACAAACATAAGTGGGAGAAAGTGAAAAGTATTAATGAATTAAGTGAAAAATAAATAAAAAGGAAAAATAGTTTGAGGCGAAGGAAGTATTTTATAATAGAAAAGTGTGGCACAATATCCTCTCTGCTCACCCCAACAGGGGAATGGCGTAATGTGGTGTTTATATGTATAATAATACGCAGCGTAATGTAAATTGTTTGTAAAGGAGCATCTGCTTGTATTTAGTGATCAATATGTATGGAGTGTATTTTTACGTGTACGAGTATAACAGTCCTGTGAGCCGAATGCCATATTGATATTTTTTTCGAACCAAGCACAAACTGTTCATGCTGTTAGACTCAGGAACAACTGACATCTGCTGTAAGGTTTGTACCCTCAAAAAGCGACCTTAAAAATATTTGTATCACTCTTTAATGACATAGTGTGTCCTTCCATATATCATTTTATATTTTTCTTTGCCTCCCTCTCCAAGTTATTGATGATATTAAAAAATAATATTTTGTTTTGTTTTTATTTTTTATGGTTAAGTTTAATTTATAATTTTATTAATGTACTTTTTTCTGACTTTAAAATGTTTTTTAGTTTTTTTTTTAAACCTGGCGAGTTTATTGCCATGTGGAAATCTCTTCCAACCGACCAGAAAGATGTTTTTATAGGCCCTAAGTGTTAACCAAACTGGAATCCTATTTAAAAAAATCTGGGTTCCAGCGGGGATCGAACCCGCAACCTCCGGATCGGCGGAAAAGTGTTTTACCACCAGGCCACGGAGGTTTGTGTGTAATCTAAAAACTTTGTTACCACTCAACCAGCAATTGACATAAAATATGTAACTCCTGATTGACGAATGATAATACACTTACCGATTGTACATTTGTGCAATGTAGTGCCAAATGAAAGAAAATAAAATGCATAAAAACTGAAAATCAACTGAGTGAAATACTTTTGCTAGGTTAGCATAAGAAAAAATATCAAATAAAAGTATCACTTTCTACCACTACGTCACGGAGGTCGTCAGATTTCGTGCCGAGGACTCTTAATAAATTGATAGTGATAATAAATCAGACAATTAATTGGTGCCATGTCGTGTCCAACAAAACTAAGATAATAAATAAATTAATAATTATATTTATAATTAATTGTCCAGCTCGTTACGGTTAGCGTTATCTCTAATCGACTGCCAGATCAATCTCGATACAAATCAAAGCTAAGGGAGCCGTCACATTTTTGTTTTAAGATAACATAACTATGTTACTCTTGATTTTTTTCATTTTTAAAACTCTTAATTGTTGCTATCAGTTGCAATAGATATTATGAATGAAATAGCAAAAAATAACGAGGTTATATTAATATTAGGTTTTCTTTTTGTAGTGCAGTTGTGAAAGATTAAAAGGTTTTTGTATAGAAAAAATGTTAAATAAGACCAATGTTCTACTTGAGAGTATTAAAAAAACTTATCAAAAAAAGACTTGATATTTGTTCTTTGTTTGTTCGAACTACAAACCATACCAGTTATTTATGAAAAAAATGTACCAAATATTACGCCTTCAAATAATTTACTTACGACAATCTTATATATTATTTTCACACTTAAATTTATAACTATAATCTCACAATTAACATCCTGCCCCCACTTAACGTCCACAAGAGCACATTTCATCTGGGACCTAGTACTACATCCCCAAAAATGCTGTGCGTTAGCAGTAGGGTTCACAATACATACAACATGTATACAATTCCTATAACATCTACTACTGCTGTGCGGAAGGCAACGGAAAACCAACGCACCATTTTTTTTAAATCACATAAATATGTTGATCACGTTCCTCACCATTGATGTCAAAAAGACGATCTCACATTTTTTTCACTAACTGTAACTGGTGAATTTTGTAAAAATATGTATAATTTAATATTTTTACCCAAAACTTGGGTAAAAAATTGGGATTAACCCATTAAAATTGAAATAGATATTGTAGTACATATTTCCACATTTTTTCATATGTTCTTCTTCGTTATTTAATTCCAGGTTCCTAATTATTTTTTTAAATAATGTGGGAGATTTTGGATCATAGTGCTAAAGATGTTTTGTTTTACGAATTCTACGTATGGTAAAAAAACTGATAAACGTAATCACGTCATATTCCCGTTGGGGTAGGTAGAGAGGACAGATTCTTACTTCATTATATATTGGCGCATAAATATCGCTTCTGCCACGGTTAATAAAACTCGTCATTACTCTCTTAATATAAAAGCTTTTTACTCTCTTTAGATTAATTTGAGTCACGTTTTTCTAGATCTGAACGTAGATCTAGAAAAATATTTTTTTTACAAAAATAACTGATAACGAATATTTAAAAATATTCTTAATTTGATAAAGGGATATAAAGCTAAATAGAGAAATGCACAATATTGGTGATAACAATAGACATACAAATTTGTATTTGAACAAATAGCTTACAATTATTCTAATGAGCTATGCAGTTATTCGAATGAAATAAAATGACTTCATTTTGATCGATTATAGATATGTTAATGTGATCAAACATGGCCATTGTTTCTGCGGTCTGGTGGTTCAGTGGAATGGGAATCTATGATGAAGATGAATTACTGATTTCAGTTCAAACATTTATGCCTATCTATTGACAAAGCCGTTATAATATCTAAACTCTTATAACAATGTAAGCACGATTCTTTTACTAAGCTGAACTTTAATAATAATAAAAATTAATAAATTTTATATGAAAGATCCAATAAAATCATGTTCAATTTTCCAAATAAGTATTGTTCGATCTCGCGCTAATATTTATTTATTTCATCACTGACGGTCGATGTCAACCAATATATAATGTAATTCAGTATAATAATATGTTTGTATACATTCAACTAATTCAATTGAGAGAGAAACATATAAGTTGTATGGAATATTGCATCATGTCTAGCAGGCTGAGATGACTTCCGTGCCCTAGTTGGTAAGACGTGCGTTTCCCAACCCGGAAGTTGCGGGTTCAAATGCCGCTGGAACCTAGATTTTTTAAAATGGATTCCAGTCTGGTTTTCACATAAGACCCCTTTAACATCTTTCTAGCTGGTTGAAAAAGATTGCCACATGGCAATACGCCCGCCAGGTTGTACTGTATACAACGAAAATATAAAACAATACAAGTTAAGTTAAACGAATACGGGGTTAATAAATTTTAATATCTATCCTTGAAGTAAGATCTATGGATTTCATATAATTTTTCAAAAGGGATTGTTTCAAAAATATAAATGGAAAAAAGTCACAGGTATTCTTAAAAATAAACGTCGTAGCGCCATACTTGATGATTGTTATTTTTAATCACCTTTTTAACTTTGTTGACCATCTTCCGTTTCGATTTCTCCTTTACAATTTTCATCAAAACTTATATGTTACCAAAGAATATAAGTCGTTGTAGAGCATAGAACATAGACTAACTCCACTTTTAATCAAAATTTCATCATGACTACGAGTGCCCTTCTGTTTAGAAGTTTTAATATTAATTTCCGATGGAGAGCAAAAAAATAATTTCCCTAGTTTATACACGCATAGGTCTTTTGATAACCTGTAAATTAATTGAAAGGAAATTGAAAACGTTAAATAATAACGCCCACCAGATTTTATATATCATGGTAAAAGTACAATCAATCTAGTATGTAATTAAAATTTATTCTTTTCTTTACATTTATCTACCTTTTTTAAAAAGAATGCAAACTAAATGCACATATATATATAGAAATAGAAAAAGTGCATCTGGTGGGATTTAGGAATCCTAAGAAAAACCAAGACTCGATATATCCAAACCCCCGTTTTCTCTATTTTTTATATCATACAGATATATCTGCACTCAAGACACACAATAGAAAAATAATTGATATCTTGAGATGTTTTGTTATAGGGGACTGTTGCGCATTCTATGGATTGCCAGAAGAATCAATCAATTGATTATTGAAGAGCTCGGGTCGAAACGTGTCTCTGTATGCTGTGTACAAGAATAATCTTACGATACTTTGGACACATTGTGCGAGGAAAGAACGATAACTTTTAGTAGTTACGAGTGATTGGCAAAAGGAGGATAGGCCGACCACACATCCAATGGAGTGGCCAGGTGAAAAAGCAACGGAATGTTTATTTAAAGGTGCGCTATAAAGCGCAACATATAGCTTATACTGAAGAAGGATAGTTAATGAACATAGTGATGACGATACTCAGAATAGAGATAAAATCGCTGAAATAAACAAAAACTACAACAAAAGATAGTTAATTTATTTTCATATTTCCTGATGAGGACGTGGAGTGACTACTCAAGCTGTGTACCGGTCCGGGTTAAGGCGTTTTATGTAATATAATGCTGATGTGTAGAGTTATGATGATGAATGAAAATAAAATGTTATTTTCCCTCACGCAATGATTCCATAATCACTATGTACATATACACATATTTGTTATAATTTATTATTATGTATAATATCCGCTAAGTATACAAGATTGTATTTCAAATGCAATCAAAAGTTTACACGGTTATCTCCGACTTCTTTGTATACTTGCAGAAAAGCAACGTCTAATTATATATATTAAAGTTTTTCGCTAAACAAATAAAATAATATAATGGAAATTTAAGAGTTTTGCTACAAACGTAATGATTATATACATTTTTTTATATTTCTAATTTGTATATGTATGAAAAACAACATGTAAAAACAAATTACATAAATATATGTATGTATGAAAAACTACAGGATATTGATATATTTTGCTTTACTAATTAATATTCAAACATTTTCTTTGTGGCACTTTTAAAATAAAAAACTTTTTTAAACTTGTATTTTACCACTCAAGCAATATTAGTCGACTAGTTTCAAGAGATAATCCTCTCATAATCAAGGCACAATATATACTTCTTTGAAATACGAGATTTTGTATATGCTTTGGTAATTTGATCGAAAAATGTTATATAATCGGAAGATTTGAATATTAATGGATGGAAATTATATAATATATTAAAATGAAAACAATTATGTAAAATGTGATGAAACTGGAAAAAGATGGAATTTAATGCGTATAGTCTGGTCGCAAGTGTGACACTACATACGAGTATATCTCTATGTATTAATTAAAATTGAAATCAAATAAAATATATTAAAAAAATTGCTATACACCTTTGATTATTTTGAACAAAGGTTATATGATGAAAAGCAATGATCAGGGAAGATTCAATAAAGACTAAATGAAATGTATTTACAATTAAAAACAAAAAGGAGTTTAAGGGAAGAAACAGAGATGATTAAAAGTAAATGCGGGTATTGAAAGTTCCACGAGATCTCCAAGCTTCAGAGAAGATTTAAGAGCTAATAATATATATGATATTATATTTAATAGAACTATGAATAGTGAAAATTCAACAATCATGGAAAATAAAGATGGCAAGTATTTCAGTTTGAAAAAAAACGACACATTCTAATATAAGATAATATAATGTGATTTACTAAGAAATGTCGGAAGAATATTACTGTAAATAATAATTTCAAAAATAGTGTGAAAGTGCCTTTATTATTTCAGTAGTCTGCGAAGAGAGAAAGTGTCTAGTTAATATTATTTGACATCAAACTCCCCGTAGCCTAAATTTGACATAGAAAAATTCAGAACCAATTTTGACCAAATTTGGTAAGTGGCGCAAGGCAAATCGTATTATTATATCTATCGCGTTCCCTATCGATAAAAAAACTATTCGTGTTTGGAATAATAAGAGATAAGAGTGTTGGACTAAACGCTATAATTGATCATAATAGATCAACATTCTATAGAAAATAAAAGTATGTTTGCTACTAAATGTTATGAGGACGAAAAAAGGTACCAATTAAATATGGGATATGATATTTAAGCATTGCTTTGAATGTTTTACCTCCATAGGCCCGAATTCATAGTCCTACGTTAGTACTCGTATTATACTAAATCTTAACCATTTATTAGATAAGATATTACCTTTCAAAATTAAATTTCGTATAAATAAGTCATAGCTTCCTTAAATAAGACGAGTCACGTGGTTTCATTGCATCACTTTGAATATTAAAGTGTATGAGGTCTGATTTGGAATAGAAATCACGGAATTGGTAAGGAATCAGTATTTAACATTTAGGCCGGACTATGAATCCAGGTCTAGTTACAAGTTGGTATGTAGGTCAAAGGTCTAATTCTTGTATGTTTTATAAAATTATAGTATTTCAATGATGTTTATTTTCATTTAAATCAGGAAAAACTTGACTGGATCGTTATCAATATATCGATATATTTAAAAAAGAAAATTATATTCAAATATTTTTTTTCTAAAACAGACGTAACTAACTGTTCATTTTCATCCAACTAGACTTGGAGTTTCCGATCATGTACGTATGTACATAAAACATGTACCCATATTTTTAACAACTACTTTTCTTCTTTCTTCTTCCGAAATTTCATTCACTTCGTGCAACCATACATTTCTCAATCGTCATCTACCGTGACTCTTTAGTTATGCTCGTATTATAAATATATTTAGTCATTCTTCCGTTATATATTTCCTGTAATAGGTATATCCAAATCACCTCAATGTTACTCTTTTTCACTATACTTAATATATACATGAGTTTTTAATTCACATTCGTCATCAATATTTACATCTCTTATTCGATTATCAATATATGAAACACATAAGTTGTTTTTCTTAGTGCACGTATTTTCACTGCATTTATTCGGCTCCTTTATGTACATATGTACATATATGTCCATAGATCAATACTGTATGTGCAAAAATATCAAGTTTTTAGTCCATTCGACCCCATATAAAGAGGCGAAATATCTCAGAACAGGTAAAATGTGGGTTGGGAGCTTTTCGTATAATTTTATCCACATAAACTCAATAATGACTTTATCAAAAATAGTAATAAATAATTATTGACCAAATCTGAGATGGCATACTTTGCGCTTTGTACAACAATAGGTTCTCTATGAATGTGAGACATGTTGTACCACGGAAGCTCCACATGTATGATGCTCGTATCTATTTTTGCAATCAACGAAAATCTCACAATGGGCGCATCCCTACCTTAACGATTTCGATATTTTAATATATACGAGTACGTATGTTACGCTTTACAGCAAAATAATATAAAAATTTGCCAAGTTAAAATATTTTAAAACAACATTTAAAAAATAATGCAATTTAAAGTGCACTATTTTATCATGTCATGTATACGAACCAGGCGACCAACTCAATGTTGATGTGGGTGGATCTAGTTCAAGTGCAGTCAAGTTTAAGATTTTTATAACTTTTAAGAACTAGACATTATATTTAATTTTGTATTGAAAACGGGTTGAATTAGATATTTTAAGCGCAGAAATGCGTAACGTAAAATCTATTTTTATTTAAAAGCTATTTTCATATGAAATATTTATATGCAAGAGTAGTCAATTAATAACATATAAATTGTTGCTGCAACAGAATATATCGCGCCAAACACATTTTCTAAGAAAACGTATATTAAAAACAACGATAAAATATAAAATCTTAAACTTCGTTCATTAGTTATTGATAATTAAATTTGGTTGAATAAATGGCGCCAGGTTGATTGCTTGCACTCGCTCGCAGAGTGTATTTCACGATAGCGGGTATTTAACAATTTTCATTATAATTTTTAGAAGGTAAAAATGTAAAATTAAAAAATATAGTTGACTTATTTTTTGGAATTTTCAGAATCAGTAATGAAAATCTATGAATAAATATCATATACTTTTCTTTTCCACTTAGGAAAAGATAAAACATAAACTGCTTAATAAAGGGGGTTAAAGTTTTACAATTCGCGTATTTATAATTTTTTAAAAGATTAAAATGTAAAATAAAAACACGTGGGTGGTTTATTAAAAAAAAAACAGAATCAGTAACATAAAATCTATGGAAAAATATTTTATACTTTTCTTTTCTACTTAGGAAAAGATAAAACGTAAATTACTAAATGAAGATAAAACATAAATTGCTTAATGAAGGGGGTTAAAATTTTACGAATGCGAATTAGTGAATTTCAATACGCCACATAAATTACTAACTAAAGCTGTTCATATTAAAAGACCTTTTCATTTTGTATTTTTTATGATTACCTTAAAAAACGCTCTTTTCTAAAATTGCATAAAAAATATTTTCATTTTATGTTTGGACACTTTCTTAAACTCCGTTTTAATTTCTTCAATTTATAATGTTATATTCAAAATAAGACGTTGTCATTGTTTTGTAATCGCCTGAAGATAAAATAGGCCCATGAAATATATTGTGATTGTGCATATGAAAAATTGATTTTTAGCAATTTAATAAAAAAATACACTTTCAATACATTAAAATCCAAAATAGTTTTCTCAATTGTCATTTATTCACTTCAGTATCTGGATCATGCCCTGTTAAGTATGCCACTTGTTCCAGTAGGAGGCAGCAGAGATCGCACTATCATTCGAATTAATCAGGTCTTGCCCCGAGCATGTAGTCCTGATGTTCGGGCAAGTTACCATGTCGCGTAAGTCCTGTATATCACATTCAATGCTACTTTTTTCAAGAAACCCCATCTCTGCATTTTCATTTTGCATCTGGTCACTCAGAGTTTTCCTACTCAGAGTTTTTTTACTGTCATTTCATGAGTTATACGTGTTAGCACTTTTGACGAAGAAGTGTTTCGGAAATCTTCCTGGCCTCAGCTTCCTACAGAAATATACCAAATTAATATATACACGAAATGGCATCCAGCATGGACCCAAAATTACTCATATGGATAATTTACTATTCAACAAAAGGGGTTCCAAGATTCAATATCTCTAGAAAGTCGTAGGTAAGATGAAACAGAGTACGGATCAACCATGGCAGATGTACCTACAAAATGCTTAGAGGGGATTAAAAGAAGAACCCAACGGTGAGGTGCATGGCCGCGCGGTAACGCACTGGACTTCCGTGCGGAAGGTCGTCGGTTCGAACCCCGCGCTGCGCTACTCCCCTCGAACGGCACACCCACTTTTTCCGCTCAGTGATCGAGAGTATTAGAATACCTATGATGTGTATGACGGTCATATCTATTCTTAAAACAAAAACTAACTGTGACGATCCGATCCACATCAGACCATGCAATATATTGACGATGACTGTTCGTTAAGGTCCATCATTGGTAATATTATTAACATCAGCTAATATTGAATGGTTAACTGACATGTATAGGTCTTGTGAAACGAATAAAAGAACCAAAATAGATTCAGTGGGGATATTAACTAAATATATTCAGTGGAGATATTAACTAAAACTTATTGGCTTTATTTACTTTTATTTTAGTCCAATATTTTTTATGAGGTTAATATTTATTTTTCAGTTATTAAAAACATATTTAAGTATTTTAATGTTTATTTTTTTCGGGTCACGTAATATTTCTGCTATCAATATGAGTTGGCCGAGCTCGGCAGTAAGGTCATTGACTACCGAATCGGACGGCCCATAAATTTCAATATAGACAAGGTACACAGCTTATTCATAATTTAATTATTCAATTTAATCGAGTGGCATGATTGACGTAATATTTCAATCACTGATCAACCAAGAAAGAATAAATTGGATGTAGATATATACTAGTACATGGCTTTACGTAAACTCAATTTCTTTATTTTGTTTATGTGCTATCTCACATCAATCAAAAATAAAAGCTTCTCTTCCCAAAAAAGAAAGAAAAAAACTTCATATTGCATTGTATTACACTTTTGTTATGTGCTCGTATAGTGCATTCTAAAGAGCTTATTACTCGTACCATATAACCAGGGCTGTAGGGTCGAAGTCGGAGTTAGGAGACGGAGTCGTGGAGTAGGTTCGTTTTTTTTAGTAGAAATCAGTCGCAGTTGAGAGATGCTATTCTAAATTCGACTCTTTTTTTACATTTTTAAAACTTATTGGCTACATAAATTACACTATGAAATTATATATACTCGTATATCATCTAGTATAAATAGCGTGTATTATGATGAGGAATCCCTGTAGGCATTATTTAAAAATCGACAATAAGTACTCGTAGTTACGCCACGTAATTAAGTATAACATATGGTTAGCAATATACACGTATGTTATGTAACATATTAGCTGTTAACATAAGTTGTGTACGTTTTTTTCCAAATTTAAAAATGAGCACCAAAAGTAAAACAAAATGGTAAAGGTTATACGTCATTCGAAAGAAAAATTTCTGCTCTATAATATATTGTATTTGCTTTTACGTTACATATATTATTTTACTTGATTACAAGCCTTCAAAATGGAATGTGAAGTAGATGAAAGTGAGCATTTTCGACACCTCCTTCTGTTCGCGTTCAATCGAGGGGAATAAATCTGCCAAATCCGAAAAATGCCATTCAAACGCTTGGTTGGGAAGTCTTGCCGCACCCTTCATATTCTACAGACCTCGCGCCGTCGGTTTCCATCTTTTCCGGTCGCTTTCGAACAATTAGCGCGGCGTTTCCTTCAATAATGACGTCGAATTGCGAACATGTTTGGACGAATTCCTCGAGTCAAGACCGGATGGTTTTCATCGCACAGGCATTGAAAAACTTGTAGAACGTTTGCAAGAAGTTGTTAATAATGAAGGAGAACACATTATTGACTAATTTGTTGTAAAATAATGAAGGAGAATACATTATTGACTAATTTGTTGTAATTTTTTTTGTTGTGTCCTCTTGTTCTCTTCATTTGGAAAAAAGAACATAATTTATGTTAACACCCAATAATATAATTGAAATCGGAGTCAAACATTTAAAATATCTGGAATTTGAGTCGATTTTTTTTTCACCGATTCCACAACACTGCATATGACAATTTCTTTCCAATTATAAAGTCTTTTAATCTCTTTTTTACATTTTTATTTGAAACATTATTGTACAAGACAATTTACAACAAGCGAGTTTATTTCCATAAGGTCCCAAATACTGGGTGAGAAGTTACAAAATGAAAAACAAAACAAATTTGACATAAAAAATGTATGACTTCTGTGACGTAATTTGTAAGACGCCTAGTGTTGGGGGTTCGATTCCCGTTGTTCACTTTTTTTTTGGGATTTAGATAGATTTTTACTTAAGGCTTCTATAACCTTTCAAGTTGGTTGGAAGATATTGCTACATGGCAATCAATCCGCCAAGTTGTACTGTATACAACGAAGTGTAATACAATAAATAAATTATATATACAAACAAAACTAAGAAATAACAATGATAGAAATAAAATTGAATATTTATAAATGTCATCAATGTGTGGGAAAGGAGAAGAGAATGGAGAATATAATAGAAAATAAGGAAAACACGTTACGTCATTGAAGAGAGATATAATGATTTTTAAATCGCTATTTGAAGCAAGTCAAAAATAGCGATGCATAAAACTATGCATAACGAAAGGCCGGATTAAATCTGCATATCGTCTTGGAAGTTTAATATTCTTACTATAAAACTTTTGGGTTTGATATATCGGCTTGCTCAAGTACAAAAACTTGAGCATTTAGAGATAGATGTCTTGCATTCCACAGGATGACTGACAAACTTGAACACAAGTAATCGCATCGCATATACTCGTATACGACCAATTATTGTTAAGAGATATAATTACTAAACTATTTTCAAGAAGAGATGATTATAAAAGTAAACACATATTTTACTGTGCAAATATTATTATGCACCGGACGTGTTCATTGTATAATGCAAATGTGCATTATCTTAGAACAAACTTTGCTATCATTTCAGTGAAATACTTTCATCTCATAAAATGAAGATACTTTAAAAATGTTTAACTCCAAGTAGAAGGTGGAAAAGGTTATTAGTCCTGGTGTGTAAATTTGTATTGTTCGGTTATCTGTAAGAAATTTCGAAATTTCAGAGCCAATTAAACTCAAAATTGCACCAAATGCTCGTGGACAGTGGTTTCCGATATTTTTAGTATTCCAGAAATCGCTCGTTTCGTAGAATTGTCATTCTTGAACAGATTCTTAATTTCCTCGTCGGCCTTCCAGAGCGGACACCATATTTATTTTATTTTATTAAGAAATTTACCAGTACAATACAATTAAAAAATAAAATATACTATTTAACAGTCAACAAAATTGCAGTTGCTACAAACGTATTCCTCATAAACAGTCGAAGACATGAGTTTAGAAGCTTAAATTGTGAAATGGAATTTACTACATGCTGCGAGTGATAATGAAAATTTAATTGTTTCAAGAACGTAAACAATTTGTGGATTATTAAAACGAATACTAATTTACTCATCCGAAGCTTTTGCAGATTGCGTTCGGTCTTAATAAGAAACATCGGCGAAGTTTCTGGCTTCCGAAAAAAAAATATGTCCTGACCAAGCAAAACTTAAAACCTCGATCGCGAACGTTTTTGCCTGAAACATCAATTACTCATTTATTCCGTTGAGGTAATCTACTTTTCCTAGAGAAATGTCAGGTTCCCTGACATCCCCTATTGCTTGGACAAAAGCCTCTCTGTCCTGCGCCTCATGGAACAGCTCTTGAACTCCCTATATTACGATCCAATCTCGAACATTGCGGAACAAAGACAGCTGTCTTTTTCCAGCACCTAGACGACCCTTAATTTTTCCTTTAAACATTAGCTGCGGGACTTGGTTAAATTTGAATTCATATGACAATTCTATATAGTGTCGTTTAGAGATCAAACTCTTATCATAGGCACTCTAACTCAGTTCTCTAGCCCACAATAATCAAACAAATCACGTCTGGCAGCTATAGCAGCGCCGGAGTGAATCAGGCATAACACTTTCTTTGTATACATTACAACCTTGCGGGGTTATTGCCATGAGACAATTTCTTGCAATCAACCATAAATATGTTTCATAGGGCCTTTTTTTATTAATGGTATTTGGAACCATGCAAAACATGTCCCAGGCATGATACTTTACTAATTTTAAAGTTAGCCAGCAGCTCTCTTTTACTTGCAGCTCTTTGAAGGACAAATGTTGCAGACCATTGCTGAGGTGATCATTATAGTAAATTTGCTGCTCATTTTCCGGTATATTACGTTCCGGTTACGTCTAACAGGAATAACAGCGAGAAACCTTCCTTAGTATGTCGTTTTAAGAATCTTGTCACGACGATAAAATGTCAGACATTTTTGGAGTATCTTGGATCTCCTTACCATAGAATATTTATAAAAACAAACTTGAACGTTAGTTCTATTAACTTTATTTTACTTCTCATGACGGTCGTTTCCGTTTATTAGGTAAGCCCTTATCAACTACAAAATACAGAGAAGAATTTACATTTATAGTTTTAGAAAAAAGTACAGTTATGCCGGTAGAACATTATCCTATATTCTAAACAATTAAAAAAATTACCAAAATATTTTTTTTGGTTGATTGCGTGGATAAATTTAAAGATGTTATTTTGAAGAGTATTAACGGTGGATAAAATATACATTATTTGGAAAATTACACGCGTTTTTAGGATAATATTTAAAATCCATTGATTACACTCTTACATACATACCTTTATACAATATTACTGAAAGTGCAGAAATACCTTGTCCATTTGTGGAATAAGCAAAGCTATTTTTTTCAAATGATCTAGAAATTTCTGACATCTCAGTAAAGTTGGTGTAGTCGTGTAAAGTATTGACTGTTTTTTATGGTATTCAAACCTTTGAATGATACTTTTTTTCGCTGTATTTTTTGTATCCAAACGACGTTAGACGGCGTGTAGAGATAGGAAACAAAGTCAATAAGGCACTAATACATATAAATTCGAACCGAATAGTATCAAAATCTGCTAAGATGATGGTCCAAAACAGTATTTTACTACCAACTTTGATGTACGGAAGTGAAACTTAGACGTGGAAAAAGACAAATGAACCGAATACATACTGTATAAATGGGTGCACGATTAAAATATTCAAGGTAAATTAATAGAAATCGGAATTCTGCAATATAACTAACATCATTACATATGTTACAGTGGAATCGATGGTCAGTGAATGGAAACTATTACTAGCGAATGTATATATTCACTTAAGTAATCAGTAAATGTGTACTACATAGTTAATTGTCCACACTCGCTATTGAAAGTACACTTCCACTGCTCGTCGTTTGTGAACGTTCTTAAATATAAAAATCCATGCACTATGAAATGCGAAACTCGGAAGTGTAAATGCAAGATGAATAGCACTTAATGCAAGTCGAAATATCATAATACTTTGACATACTATAATAGAACAAAAGGTTAGTTAAAATGTTTTTTATTGTTTTATTTCAAATTGACTTTCCCCAACCCCAGTTAGTTAAACTTAAAACACTAGAGAAAATATACAATCACTTGTCAATATGGAATTATTACTTTTATACTAAGGATGTCTTTCACATTCACTAATTACTTTAATGAATATGTGCCTTCACTAGTTATAGTTTACATTCACAGTACAATCTACTTCCGCTAAGACATATTATATAAAAAATAAGTCAGTAGGTTTAACGGACAAGCAAAAATAAAAAACGGACATAGCAGAAAAAACGGTGAATTTTAGGTTGTCACAAGAATTTTATACACACGTGCATACGTACCTTCATGCAATTTCCCTATCAGGGTAGGCAGAGAGGACAGAAAG
Organism: Odontocerum albicorne; assembly: GCA_949825065.1. Taxonomy (NCBI): domain Eukaryota; kingdom Metazoa; phylum Arthropoda; class Insecta; order Trichoptera; family Odontoceridae; genus Odontocerum; species Odontocerum albicorne. Next base: position 18,660,935 of record OX463847.1, on the reverse strand, counting down.
CCCGATTTTCCTATCTCGATACATTTAGCCTCTTTCAGATCCATACATCTCATACAACTTCTTGATTTTTCTAATACTCTATGTTTCGTTCTTTCAGAATATCATTAACTTGATCCAACCTACTTTCCATGGTATTTCTCTCACACGCCTTCCCCTCGCATTCGCACTATATCATATATCTACAGATTTAAAATTATACATACATATTTAAAAAGGTACACGAGTTCAATTAACGCAAACATAAATATTCACTTCATTTGCGTAAAAAAAAACAACAGGTATAGTAAAAATGAGAGCAAAATATAACAGAACGTTGATTAGGTGCACATTTTGCAATTTTATGGAATATCTAAAAGTCCAAAGTACTTAAAAATATTGTTTTTTTTCCGGTTCCTGGTATGCGAAGTCAGGCTCTTTCTAAGAGTCGTAAGTTGTCCAGCATTACTAGAAATATTAGCATTAAACGTTCCTAACAATTTTACAAGACTGCGTCGACAGGAACTGTTCGCTGCAATAAAAATAAATGGAAAATATAACGCTGATTAGGTGCATATTTTGCAAATTATATAGAATCAAAGTACAATGTATAAAAAAATATGGTTTTAAGACGTATTACGAAGAAAATTTCGGTTCTTGGTATACGCAGTCAGACTCGTTCTAGTAGTTGTGAATTGTCCAGCATTACTGGAAAGATTAGAGTAAAATGTTCCTAACAATTACGCTATTTTCCGCCGGTTGAAACCGTTCGCAATCACTCACGTCAGAACGCTCCCAGCCGATTTTCTGTTGTAAGGGCCCTAAATCTTATGAAAAGGATTGCTTCGAATATTGAAATATTTTATATCACATTTTCGAAAATAATAGAAAATATTCTGATACTGGAGACGTTGGAATTGCCATTCGACAATCTCCTCCAACTAACCAGAAAGATGTTTAAAAGGACCTGAGTAAAAAAACAAAATTGAAATCCCTTTATAAAATATCTGATTTCCAACGATGATCAAACCCGCAACCTACGGGTCGGGAGACAAACATCTTGCCAACTAGGCCACGGAGGTCGTCGTCTGAGTTCAAGGAAAAAAAATACTACAGTCGCTTACGTTTGCTTGAAACACGCGGAGAGGAGAAATTAGACCGACAAATCGGTCGCCTGCCGTGCCCACTGGGTGGAGATTGGATGTCCGAAGCTTTTTAATGATTTTTTGGTAATCGAAGAACAAGTTTTGTTTTAAACACAAGATGATTATCCTTGTACCCCCGAGAAATATCTCGGGGGTAATAATTAATCATGTATTACTTTCCGTTCATCATCGAACATTTCAGCAATACAAGCGCACATGGAAAGGCTACTAACATATGTCTAGGTTATGCGAGTAGTGTTACTCTTTAATCAGACAGGAACTCTTTTTTTTATTTTTTTGGGTACCGTTCGGAATCGAACCTAAAACTCTCGGACAGAAACCAACTAGAATACGAAGATCGCCGAAAGAAGATAGAGCGGATCGAATAAAGAAATAATATTGTCAACGTATTCAGAAGTATTCATAATTTCTAAATATGGTGTAGCAAGAGTGAAAAAATCTCCACTTTTGCTACGTTCATATTATATTGCCTTGTCATGCCTATCGTCCTACTTTTAAGACTGTTTTAAAATTAGATTAATTTGTTCGTGCCGTGGTTCTTTGAAGGTCCACATTTCGTATTCTTGCGTACGTTATTTTACCACATATTCTACGAAACGATCGCATTTCTACAGTTTTCATCGTTTCGTTGCCACGTCCGATATCACATTTCGCGCGTCTATCCGATACAAACATATCCAAGATACACAAAGTCATAATTCATCCATTGTCTACATTGGTTCAGCGACAGATATCGGTTTCAAACGTTTCATAGATTACATTAATCGGGAGTCTTAATGCTACAGCACAAGTTTTTCATCCCCTATTGGTAAACCTAAAAATGTAATTATTAAAACTATAACGAATTTGGTCTCATCTCTAAGTTTTGAAGATGGTATATAAAAAACGTTCCAGCTTAAAAGGATGAAACGCTAGTTTTTACTCACCACTTTCTAAATCGTTGCAAAATATGACACATACGTTATTACCACAAAACGACCACTGTGGCTTGGTTGATAAGACACCTGTCTTCCAACCCGAAAGTTGCGAGTACGATTACCGTTGGTAGCCGACATAAAAAATAAATCCAGTCTGATTTCAACTCAAGGCCTTTTTAAAATACAATATAAATACAATACGATACCGACCTGAACATTTGATGCAATGAATCGATGAAATTGAAGTTTTTAAAAATATAAATTACGAGTATATTAAACATATTATCATGTCTATCTGGTTGGTGTAATAGATTTTACTACAACACGCTATTAGTCTTTCCGACACGGCAATACGGCACTTTAATCCAGTCTATAACAGCGAAAAAGTGATATACCGTGACGTCGTTTTGAAATTAATTTGGTGAAAAATCTATTGTAAAGATTTTTTTTTAATTTAAAAAATAATTTAATATTTTGTAAGCGACCGTGTGTGTCAAATTAATGCGCCGACGATGCAGTAAACGGTCGTGTGTGTCAAATATGGTTTAAAAAATTCCATAATGGTGATATTACACTCGAAAATTGCGTCCGCTCTAGAAGGCCGATTACAACCGATGACCAAATCAAGACATCAATCGATAATAAACAGTGTTCAATGACATGAGAGATAACTGTGATACTGAAAATATCAAAAACCACCGTCCACCTAGTTAGATAAAACGCTTGTCTCCCAGCCCTGAGGTTGCGGGGTCGATACCCGTTACAACCCAGATTTTTTTTTAAAGTATTCCAGTCATTTTTTCACTTAGGCCTCTTTAGCACATTTCTGGTTGGCTGGAAGATATTGCCACATGACAATAAGTCTGTCAGGTTGTGCTGTATGCCATGAAAGTATAATACAATATAATACAAGCCTATAGCAAATGTTTGTCTTATACGAATATGATTATTACTTTATTAAACAAAAAACTGCATTTATAGGTACATTCTTTACACACATATGAATTCCAAACTACAATATTTATACTAAATTTGCTCATATAATTTTATGGGGTTGATATGTACCCATGATGGAACGGTAAAGTTGAAACCATACTTATTGGGGATCATTGAAGTCTTATGTGATACAAGTGTGATGAAGAGTCACCACATCTAATTTAAAATAACTATTTTGGAATTTGTAAATATTTGGGACATATTCTGCATATTTCCTGTGTAAAACGCAAACAAATCAAGCATAACAGAGGATATCACGCTATCCGAAGCCCTTAGGTAAACAAACAAAAAATATAAGAAATTAACATGGATGGAGGGCATACTGCGCAGAAACAATAATAAACAAGAGAAAGCTTCCAAGTGATCATTTTATCTGTTAAAAGTAGATCGTCAGTTTTTAACATAATGGTGATATTTAAGATGCCACCATATGGTATTAATATGTTCGCCCTTGAAGAGAGGTCGATCTCTAAAAAGCGTTATATTTTACGAGTATAAATTGGCATTTTATTATTAATACGCATTTATAACCACTGTAATAAGCAAGTATCTTGTGAACTATCTTTCATCTTAGCAGTATCGAAATCTGCTAAGATAATGTTCCTCAACAGCATTTAGGGGATCACATTGATGTATGGGAGTGAAACGTGGACGTGGAAAAATACTGATAAGAGCCACATAAATGCTGTAGAAATGCGTGCACTTAGAAGAATACGTGAGGTAAAAATATATGATAGAATTCTAAATTAAGTGATTTAGGATTAATGTGAACTTAACTCCATTCATTCGATTTAGGATTAATGTGAACTTAACTTCGTAAGAAAAAAATCTGCACTGCGAGTCATTTTCCTTCACCCGTGATGTTGGACCTTAAGTCCGTCGTCACTACTATTATTTTCTCAGTCAGGTGTGCCCACCGAAGAAGGAGTTTCTTTGGGCAGTTCCTTCGTCGTCACTACGTGACGTCGCGCTCTTAAAAAAGAAAATGTCGATCTTCTAGAGTAACATAGGTGGGGACTTATTTTGTCCCCTATCACTGCGTGGATGGTGGTGAGATCGAACAACTGTCAACGCAGACAATTAGTTGTCATTTTTCAATATGTATACTCCAAATAAATGTATGTATGTTATTTAACATGCATAAGTTATCTTTTCCTTAATATTTTTTAGCGAAGTTAATTCCGCTCATAGTTATTGATAAACTTGTACTTATAAGTTATCATTATTTAACATGTGCGTTATGTGTCAATGTGTCAAAATCGCGAATTCGACAGGTAGATCGCGACTAATTCTTTACATAAATAGTTGATCGCAACAAAAAAGTTTGCCACCCCTGATATAAATTGTTTATCTTGTGTAGAATAGAATAAATAAATATACTTTGAAAATGCTATAACATTCAAATAATAGTAACAACGTTATTGACAAACCGTTTTCCGTAAAATGGCCGACTTAAAACTTTTTATATCTCACATTCACCTCACAAAATATTGTACGATATAAAAAGACACCAGTTTTCCACTCGGGGGTTACGAATGCGATTCCCGTTGATATCAAGGGTTTTTGTCTGTTTTCACTTAAGGCCTCATTAACACATTTTTTGTTGGTCGGCACATATTGTCATATCATGAAAAACAGCATTAATAAAAATAAACAAAACTATACTCTTACTTAACGTAAACTTCAGCAAAATCCGAAATGTGAAAAACATTCTGGAATGCATGTGTTAGTTAAATGCCAAGGTAAAGAAGCTATTCGTGTACATAAATTATATCTATACTGACAAAAAAACGAGATACGTAATCAAATAAAATGTGATTCACATTATGCATATAATAATAAATATACAGAGTGCCAAGATTTCCAATCTCGACACACATCCTTCGCCTCTTCTACATACTATATACTACTCGTATATGCACCTTCTCCTACAATTCCTGCGATTTCTCTGACTTTCTACATTTCCCTTTTTTAAACTATCATTCACTTGATAAAAAAAATCCTTGGTCTTCCTCTTATACGCATATCACTCACATTAGCATTTCTTATTTCCTTTGTTACTCTATCTTCACTCATTCAAACCATCTCAAAGTGCTCATTTTCATCATATTCAACACATATAAGGCTGATGCCTTAAGTTCACATTCATCCCTATAGTTCGGAAATTCTAGGATGAGTCCTGTGACAGCTCACAAATTTGCCCCAATACAACCTTGTAACGATGTTCGGTAATTTTAATTATTTTATCAACTTAAATATAAGTCTCAATTCTAATAAATAGCAAGTTATTTAGGTAAATACATTACATAAGGTTGTATTGGGGCAAATTTGTGAGCTGTCACAGGACTCATCCTAGAATTTCCGAACTATAATCACTTATTCCGAGTTTTGTCATACATTGTCACCTAATGTATTCATCTCAGTGCACGCATTTCTACTTTTTTCTGTCTTAATCCACACCCACGTTTCACACTTATACGTTAAAGATGGTACAGTACCCGGCGGTAAGTAATACACATCGTTTATATAGCGTCGTCTCTGTCATTCATACACGTGTTCCGTCGCGATTTGTCAGTCGTCACCGGACCGGACTGTTAGCGCATCGTGCGACAGAGACGACGCTCTACAATGTATATATCTTACCGCCGGGTGCTGTACTAATATACTGTTTTGGAATGTCATCTTAGCAGATTTTGATACTGTCTGGTTCGAGTATATATATTTTACTGACCAATTGTCTTTGTTTCCTATCGCTACACGCCGTTCGATATCTCACGTAACTCTTCCATCATCTGAAAAAATACTACCCAAATACCAGAATGCATCGACTTACTCAAATCTTCGCTCATTCATATGTTACATTGATTTTCCTTTCACACTTTTTATCACCATGACTTGGAAAATTACAACATTCATTCTTACGGCTTCCTCTTCGCAATTCTTACAAGATTATTTTTGTATAATAGGTTCCCTTATTTTTATTGAAAAAATAATCCATATTAAGCAATATTGCTTAGAAAAATGAAATGTTCCAGTTTCGAGAGCTATTCTGCATCGTATGGGTAATTTTCAATAATGGATATATATTATTATTTACTATTTGTTGACATTTTACATTTATTTTCCTCGTTTTTTAACAAAACGTACTTTGACAGTATAATAAATAAAATATAAAATATATAACTTGACACTCAATGGGAACTTGATTCTTATCAATAATAAAAAAACAAGAATCTTTTCGGATAATACAAATTGATACAGATCTGTGGTCTGTAGTAAATTTTTGATTAGCACTAATCAAGTCCAAAGTTTCGATACATTTTCATACATAACATCACGCCATTTCCATGTTGTGGCAGGCAGAGAGAACAGAGTGCTAAATTTTCCTACCACGACATACTTTCTTCGCTCCTTTCACATCCGTTTATTTTCTCATACAGTTCCTTCTGTTTGTATTACTCTTTACCTTTTCTTCTTTCAAAATTCCATTAACTTTCCCCAATTAAACTTTTTCGGTCATCCTCTACCACGACTCCAGCTTATGCTTGCGTTATAAATTTATCAGTATTTCGTCGCTCACTCTTTCAAAATCTCCAAACAACCTCAATATCCTTATTTTCACCCTACTTAATATGTCAGTTTTTAGTTCGAATTCCACATCCACGTTTTACTACCGTACATCAATGTTGACAGTAATACGCTTTTGTTAACCACTATTGTTTACATGATATTAATTGATTTAAATTTGAGGAATTTATTCAATTCTCAAAGAGATATAAAGTTTCAAACTTCTCAAACTGTAAAATATAATTTCCATAAACATGAAATACTGTTGAAACATTTAAGGTATTGAAAAGGAAAACTTACGTTTCTCTTGGGAGAGGTGTCGATTGATGCACCCAACATACATAACGTTAGGATAAGTGTTGCCATCATTGGCGCAGACCTGTCCGCCATAGAAGAGGCTGGAGTGGAACCTCTTGCACAGCGCAGCGACCTCTGGGGCGGGGCTCGATCCTAGTCCTCCCCTGTCGATGTATATGATGCCGTCTTGTTTGGCATTCAAGGAGTTCATGTGACAAGTGGTCATCGGAAGGATTATACCTGAAACAATGACATAAAAAAATCTTAAGTTTTAACTTGAAAAATGAGTATATACATATATGTCACAGTGAAAGAGGATTGTGCAGTGAATGTAAATTATTACTAATTTCTTCCACCAACACTAAAGTTTTTAATAAATGTGTAAGAAATCGTTCGAAAAAAAAATAATAACTCCATATTCACTAGTGGTTGTATATTCCCTCCATTGTTTGTCAGTCTGGACTAACTCAGGTTGGAAAAATTCAATTGAAAATAAATCGATAAAAATCCCTTTTAATTAACGGTTATATTTATTGCAACAAGTCAAAGAGTTATGACATTTCTACGTGCATAAAGTGCCATTCTTCTTGCATTTACACTTCAGTCTCGCATTTCTAAGTTCACGAACTATGTCAATTAAATCAATATTATTTTTCAGCTAATCATGAACGTAAAACATAAATGCTGACCAAAATAAATATTTCATATATTGTATATTATGTAAATTTTAATTAATCCACAATTTGCCCTAACGATATCTATCTGAGAAATACGAATCTACTTACTTTTTAGACAATCCAATCAGATTTAGAATTTAGGTCGAACTATTTTTCAGACAACATATTACTTAAGATAAAATGGAATAATCAGTCCAGACATTCGATTTAGGATATGCCGGTGAACCCTTCATAATGAATTTTGAACCGTGTCCAACAGTTGCAAAATATAGCAATAGGTTAATGTTGACTCAGAAAAAACTGAAATACTCTCAATCATCATCCTTCCGAAATTTAATAGATGAACCCAAAAATAAATTAAATGCGTTTAATTCACTATTATTTCGGGTCATTTAACCTCCAAAACAAACTACCTAGTTTAATGTACGAGGTCATAAAAGTTTTTTCTCTCTCGAAATCGAAATGAACAACGCACTTTAAATCAATTTGTTTATAAATTGTACCAACAAAATTAGCGTCCCAAAACGTTTCAACTTTATAGACGTAATAAAAATTATTTATTATCATTATTCTAGTTGTTAAAAACTTCACGAAAAGTTTTCAGAACTTATTTATACGCTTTCGAGGCGAATTTCATAGCAAATTTTAAACTTATTTGATATTTTTCGAAATTAGGAAAGTAAAAACATCGCATATACCTACTCGTACAAGCTCTTGACTGATTGCATACTAAATGTAACATAATATTTCATTGAATCAAGCCAGTGTCCGTTTATTTGACGGTTTCAATTTCATTAGTTGCTTGCAAATAAAAAATAGTTAGTATTAATGCGTGCTTAAAAAAAAAATTGGAAATTTGCACATATTAAAATGAAAAACGTTTGTTTGCGATATACTATTGTAATATATTCAACCTAAGAAAATACGAGTATGATCGCATCAAATTATATCATATAAAAACTAAATTGGTTAAATTATTCAACCATCGATACATACATGTATTGTCGCTATTATACACATATAACATCTCTACCTGTTCCACTGCCCCTGCATATCTCTTCGAAAATGTTCAGCATCTCTCTGACCATGAACTTGTGCACCTTCTAGCATATATTGATTCTAAGCATTTCATCGTTCTATCTTCTTCACATTGTCATTTACTGCTCATAGAGTTAATATCGGAAACTAGCTACCAACTATTCTAAGACTTTCATTGATTCCCTTAAAAAAGCAACTTGAATATCATTATATCTCACTTGAATGGTAAAGCGTGTCTTTACCTATTTCCCATTCTATTCTTTTTTTACTATCCCTCCTCTTTTCAAGTCATTATTAATATTGAAAAATAGATTTTGTATGGGTCGAATTATCTCACATCCGACAGACTTGCAACACACACGATATAGTCAGATGAAGCAGGAAGATAAGGCAGTTCTTGCGTGACCATGTGGATACGGTGGGCAGGTGGGCAGTGACAGAACAGCGGCACACGAGATCCCCGCAGGACAACACATGTTAGGAAGGTAGTCTAAAACGTAATGAGAAACCTGGTGCTCTACCTTCCAGGAAATATTTTAACAACATAACAGATCTAAGATCTACATGAAAAACGAATGAATATGTTATGCATGCCATTTTTTTTCATTACTTTATTCTCTACTTTAATTTATAATTTAATTCTTCTTATGTACTTTTAATCTGTAATTATTTGTTTTGGCTTTTCTAAATGTTTTTTTTTCCAATTTGAGTATTTGTAATCTAAAAACTTTATAACATCTCACAACAAGCAATTAGCAATATGTGTTACTCGAGTATGGTCGGTTAGAAAAGACTGCCAAGAGTAAACATGCCAAGTGTACCCATGTGCAATGAAGTGCCCAATAAATAAATAAAATGAGTTAATGGTTCCAGAAAAATTCTACAATTATTTGTGTGTGTGTGTGTAACTTTACAACTTTATAACCTCTTGACCAGTAATTGATCACAACATGTGTAACTCATGTTTGATTGGTTGGAAGAGATTTCCCTAGGGTAATAAACTCGCTGATTGTATATTTGTTTAACGAAGTACCAAATAAATAAATTAATTTAATTTAAATTTGAAACATATTGTGTCACAGCGAAAGTCTTTAAATACAAGATTTCACTCAGCATATTTTTTCTGGAAATATGCGCTAATCAAATTAACGTTAAAATATGGATTTTTGTACTTACACACATCGATACATGGCGATGTTTGAGTTAACTTCCAAATAAATAATCTTTTCACATACATCGAACAAAAAACAGGTTCACTTATTCAAACAGAAATACGTTAAAAAAACAAAGGTCGTCGAGAGTCAAATATGCTGACCCAAACGATACACGCCTTCTAAATTATCGCGTAGTGCAAATAATGCAACATGATCCACTCAGCAATTGATAGAAAATATTAATACAGATAAAACTTTTATATGCCTAACAGTGGATTCGAATGTAAACTATTACTAGTGAATGTACACGTTCACTAAAGTAATGTATGAATGTGGAAAAAATCGTTCGTTTGAAAATGATGAATTCATATTCACTTGTGATTGTACTCGTATATCCTCGCTAGTGTGTATTTACATTTACTAACTGAGGTTGGGGAAAATCAACTTAAAATAAAACAAAAAATCTTCAGATTGACGATTAGTAGAAGTACACGTTCACTAATAGATGTAATCAGTTAACATTTTATTACATATTGACTTAATAACTTTAGTGAATATATATATATATATATATATATATATATATATATATATATATATATATATATATATATATATATATATATATATATATATATATATATATATATATATATATATATATATATATATATATATATATATATATATATATATATATATATACGTTCACTGGTAATAGTTTACATTCACAAACCATTCGCTTCCTCTGTAAGATATATTGTATAATACTAAACACAGTGTAAAATGTTTTTTGAAAGGTAACAAATTATCTCGCAAAAAATATCGAGCAACCACTCACTTAGTGCATTGTACGAGTATATGCAAATGATATTGTTTTAATATTAGAAACAACAATCACTATGTAAGATATGCAGGAGTAGTTGAAATTAACATAGTTTCAAAAAACAATGGTTTCCACATTTGTAGAGGTTTTCAGTTTTTTTATTTAATTTTTCCTATGGTACGTACCCTTCAACACATCCGAATTATTGATTCAGATCTATTGAATAACATGGCCGGGAGATAACATTGCCTTCGGTTCCATTCATTGAAACTTCGGATTAAGAACCACAACTAAATGTCAAACTATTGACTTAAAACACTCCACTCGCAATTCGTTATCGTGCGTGTTGGCAATACGATTCCACACGTGAAGAGGCAACAACATTAGTACAAGTCTTACACTTGTGAGTATTGTTACCAGAAGAACTTTTTTACTAGACCTTTTTTTTCTGGTACCATTAAGAATCGAGCCCGAAAATCAAGGGTCTTACCAACTAGACCACGGAAATTGCCATGTAGGTAAAGTTTAAAAAGTAAATTCTTTGTGAGTACAAAAGTTCACCTGCTGATTCTACAAGTCCTGTGTCCATTTACTATAGAGTATCTTAGCTCCTGTTTAGTATAGATGCAAATATTAATGTCGTTATCCACAGATTCAATACTGGCTGACATGAGGTTCATTGTTAATGTATTTTACAAGTCTGCAGTCCTGCTGATAAGGAGCCGATTGCGGATCATTAAAAAGTGAACAAATAGAAACTAAATACAAATTAGATGATGATGCTGAAAGATTTCAGGTATGATAAGACTCAAGAAAATTTGAAACGAATCTGTCAAGGAAAGTTTTTAGGTTGTTATTACTAATAAACTTCAAGAACTGACTGCGGTGATATGAACACAAACCTTAGATGAATAGGTGCCAGCTAAGATGAAGCCAGATTGAGTATGAAATGATCTTGGAGTTTCATATTAGGAGAAATAACAAATGTGATGTAATGAGGCAAAGAAAAAGAAAAAGACTCATTCTTAAAAAAAAAAAAAAAAACATTTTCTCACTTTTCTTCGCATTATATCAATTTTACCCCTATGATAAAGTTTCTTTGAGCTCGTCTGAATTATTTTCTTTGTTCATGATTGATAGCTATTAGAAAAAGAGTTAATTGAGGAAATAATATATCTAACAATATTAGCAATGGCAAAATATAGAAATCTCCCCTTATCCGCGAATTCAGTTACCCGCGGTCAACCGTGTTTGAAAATATTGAATGGAAAATTGCAACGTATCGTCAGACGGACAAAAGATTTACTTGGTACGTCACAATGCATACTTCATTCGCCTCACTTTATCTATCATATCATCACAATAAGAAAGAGACGAGTTCAGTAGAATAAGGCATTTTTAGACAGAAAGAGAGAGGGAGAGAGACCACATTCACATATTTTTTAATTACTAGAATATATAGTAATAATTGTTCTATTGTGTTATTAGTTATCGTTGTTTATCTTTTGTTGTGCCTAATTTATAAATTAAACTTTATCATAGATGCATGTGAAAAAAAAGTGAATATTGAGGGTTCGGTACTTTTCGCGATTTCAGGCATCCAATAAGGGTCTTGGATCGTATCCCTCGTGGATAAGGGGGGACTACCGTATCACAGACATTCGTTTGTCATAAATCTCAAACTCTTACGGAGAAAAGAGGAGGAAAAAGTGACATCTAAATAATGTCAATAACGGGTCTGTATATTATGTGATGGAATATCCCTATTTTTATTAAAGGAAAACATTAGGCGCCATGCGATCCACCTCAAAAACACGAATAAATAAAATTATTATTATTCAAGAAGAAAAAAACTACTTTTTCGATATTTCAAAGTATCTTTTGTGCTATTGCAAGTCATATTATTACTGCGTAATATTTGGTTAAGGTTCGTTGGTTTTCTTCAATTAAGTGTTCAATTTGATAGACCTTTATTTATCTCAAAGTGTTAAGGATACGGGGGGGGGGGGGGTGCAGTATTAATTAACTAACAATCCTTTTTGGAAGGTATTATAAATATTTTTTATTACAAAAGTAAATAAACACAATACACTCCACCTAAAGCCGAATGTATTACTAGCACATATCGGAAGATCTACAAAGGTTTCTATGTAGTTCGTCTTCCCTTGGTAAATTTCGTGCAGTTTTTCTCTTAATTGTGAGATTATAATGAGAATTTACACGCTTATATTCAAACTTACTTCCGAACGATTATATTTTTTAACAGACGCTGTTTTTCCTTTCTTTGACATATGTTTCAGAACAACCATTAAGATAATTTTTTATATTGTTCATTTTAAAATATATAACTATATATATATAAAATATATAACCTGAACCACGTAGTTTTCCCAGAACCATAAGTTAATAACTAAACAGTACAAGTAAAGGACGTCCAAAAACTTTTACTATTTCAGTTAAAAATGAAAATGTGCCATTGAGTGGCGCAACAAGAACTGCAATTTTAAAACAAGCCGAGAAAAACTAAGGTATTTTTAATGTTCATGTTAATTGATATCAATTTAATAAGTATACATGGGATTATATGTGAAAAATTATATCGGCAAAATGGCCATCTCGGATCCTGTTACAAATAACGACGTTGGATTTAAGGTCATCGATGGTTTTTGGATTCTTGGCGTACACTGAGATTTAACATAACCCCAGAGGGAAAAAATCTAAAGGGATTAAATCACACGATTGTGGTGGCCAATTTACATTTTCATGACGAGAAATTACACGGTCGGAGAACTTTTCCTCCGATAAAACCATTGTTTCATCAGCAGTATGACAAGTAGCCCCATCCTGCTAGAACCACATGTTTTCCAAATCCAAATCGTTCAATTGATGCCAAAAAAAGTTCGAATCATGTCACAATATTGATTTATTTTGACCGAAACCGCTTGATCATATTCATATTCGAAGAAATGTTGTCCAATGACTTCTCCGAATTAAAATTTCACCTCTTGTTGTTTTTTTACAATAGTATGTATTGCGAGAAGTGCTTTAGTTACAATTGATTCTCTTTTCAAAAACCGAGACCTAAGCTTAAAATCGAGAATGCGTATGGTTCGCTTCTACATATTTTCAACTCTCCTCTATGGAACGGAAGAACTAGAAAGTAGGATAGAGGTCTTTAAGAAGTGGATCTACAGACGACACCTCAAAATTTCCTGGGCATACGCTGTTACAAATGTGAAGGTGCTTGATTGTCTGTATACGAACTGAACTGAGAATATCGGAGAAAAGATACGTTATAACACAACTGGTTATCCAAGGAAACATAAATGGCAGTTAAAGGCAAAGGAAGACGCTACAACTCATGGTTTAAGAACTTGAGGGAGAGGTTCGAGTACAGTTCTAAGTTACTCAGGACAGCATGTAGACAAGACAAGAATTGCCACAATGGTGGCCAACCTCCGATAGGAGACGACACGTCGAAAACAATACGTGTTTTTATTTTTAAGAAACCCCACTATGTTTTATTGAATTCAACGAAAATTAAAAACACTCGCATAATTACATTATGTTATTTAACATCACAAAGTATTAAAATTACGAGTGTTCATCTCTTGTACAGTAAAACAATTCAGAAGTTAAATATATTTAGTCATCTGGATCGGAACCATAAACTTAAACAAAAATATTGGTGTACGAGTACAACAAGACATGGACAATAGCCTGGTTTGTTGGACTCAGAACATCTACTTTGCGATAGCTTCTTTTGAGAAAACATCTATTTTTTATTGTATTACACTTACAGTATAACCTGGCAGGCTTTTTGTCATGTGGCAATCTCTACCAACCACCAGAAAGATGTTAAAGAGGCCTTAAATGAAAACCAGACTAGACTCATTTTTTAAAAAGTCTGGGTGCCAACGGGAATCTAGCCCGGTACTCCCGCGACTGAAGACAATGCGCATTACCAATAAAACCACAAAGGTCGTCATTATATGTGTTATCTAATAACTGTATCTTGAATAAATAATTTGACCTCTGTGGCCTAAATGGTAAGACACCTGTCTTCCAACTCGGTGGTCGCAGGTTCGACTCCCGCTGGAACCCAGACTTTAAAAAAATATTTTAGCCTGGTTTTCACTTAAAGCCAAATAAAAACTTCTCTGGTTGATTGGAGGAAATTGCAATATGCTAATAATCCCACATGGTTGTAATGTGTACAAAGAAAATGCTATACATGATTCACTCGGGCGCTGCTATAGCTGCCAGACGTGATTTGTTTAATAATAGTGGGTTCGAGTCACGAGTTGCAGCGTCCTAGTGAAGATATTGCTCTATAAAAGGCGTCACATAAAATTGTGTTTTTCTTCTTCTTATTAAACAACATTCCAATCTGGCAATCTATTCCAGCCAATTAGACAAAAGTAAATAAAGGAAGTTACATGGTAGAAAAAAATATTCGAATGATTATTCATATTTATGAAATATATTAACAACAAATAAAAATGAGATATCATCAATCAATATTGTATTAGATAATAATTATTGTAAAATATCACTCTAATCACCTTACGTTTATGCATTTATAAAAATCAACTGATATACGCCAATAAATGTAACATATACAAGTGATACAAAATATTGTATGAAAGTACTCCTAAGATAAAAGCTGTGATATGAATAATGAATAACGACTCAACCGTCCAACAGAATATTGACACCGGTTTAGCTGTCTCTCATGTTTAAGCAGATATAAAGGTTATAACTACCTTATAATGACATTGGAAGAATTACAATTTTTAAGACGCTGCCTTCTGTTGGTGACTTAATTAATGACATCAAACCGGATTACTTGTTGATTACAAACTAGTGACAACAGTTGTTAAAAGTGTTTCGGGATTTTATTATTAATAATAAAAGGATGATTTATACCACCGTTTAGAGAAGACTTTCCTCAAGGGCAAAATAATTAATACAATATGGCATCTTAAATAGTATCATCATGTTAAAAACTGACGATCTATCTTCAACAGCGCCGTTTAGAGAAACATTTTTGATAAGAAAACCGCAGAACCCTTACTGAGGGAAGACAACTACGAATAAATCTTTGTAGATCCTTCCGAAATGTGATAATAACACATTTGTGTTATAGTGATGTACGAGTATTTGTGTGTAGTGTTTAAATATAGTCATAAATTTTAAAATACCTCCCAAAAAAGGTTGTCTTCAAGTCCTTCCTAAAGCTGCACCCGCCACACATATCTCTAACACTTAGAGGAAGACCATTCCACACCACCAGATCAGCAATGGCAAAAGCTATACATAGTATGATATCTCACTCTATTGGATCGATTCTGAACAATCGATTTATTCAGTGAAGATGAAATCGACCCCTCAGATTTGAATTCCTCTCCGAAAGAACATCTCTCAGACACAGGTTCAAAAT
Organism: Odontocerum albicorne; assembly: GCA_949825065.1. Lineage (NCBI taxonomy): Eukaryota > Metazoa > Arthropoda > Insecta > Trichoptera > Odontoceridae > Odontocerum > Odontocerum albicorne. The sequence continues at coordinate 18,644,878 of OX463847.1, read as the reverse complement.
ATACAATGAAGACATCCCATTAAGGGACTTGAATCCACGAACACTCTCCACGAACTGTATAGAATCAAGTTTCACATAGTGTGTCATTAAATGCAGCATGATCATGGCAATAGTCTAATGGATGCATAATTATTAACAATTATTGATTGTTCATTTTTTTCATTAACATACATTTCGCTTACTGCCGTGATTCCACCTGAATTTAGGCGGTGTATATAAGATCATTTTTATAAATTCGAAAAATAAAGCTTGAAACAGTATATTTTATTGTATTGTATTACACTTTGGTTATATATAGTATAACCTGGTAGGTTTATTGCTAAATGACAATATTTTCCAACCAACCAGAAAGGTGTAAGAAAGGTGTAAAGAAACTTTATTTGAAAACCAGACTGGAAGTCTTTTTTTTAATCTGGGTACCAACGAAAACGGAACTCACAATCCCTGGGTTAAAAGACCAATGTATTGTCAACTAGCCTATGGATGTCGTCTAATTATGTATCATGACACTCTTTTATAAATATCATTTTTTAACTATTATTTTCATTACAATATCTATTGAAAGTATATACTATATGTTAAGTCATACATGGAAATCACACCGGGAACATCAAATTAAAATATCTCATTCACATGTGTATACACTAAAATATCCAACCAATAAAAGAAGATAGTATGATGAAATTTTGTCTTAAAAATCATTCCCTGTTATTCAAATGTATTTTACAATCTTACATTTTAAATTTTAGGTGATCTATCCTTAAAGTGACCCTACCCTATTAAGATGGATCAAAGGCGTTTGTGCATCGACAATTCTAACCAACAGTTTCTTCGCAGAGAAGATCATTTGCAATTACGTTATTCCTTAGAAAAGATTTTTTTCCAAGGCATTTTAATGCAAGGATAAGTTTTCTTAGTGTTTTTTGCTTTATCTTTAACATCTTTCTGATCGGTTGAAACAGATTGTCACATGATAATTAACTTGCAAGGTTGTTATGTATACAACGAAAGAGTAATATTCTCGAGGATGTGTATATGCAGTTCACTTAACGCCTCTTTAAACTTTCTGGTTGATTGAAAGAGATTGCTACATGGCACTAAGCTCATCAGGTTGTTCTGTGTACAGCAAAAGAGTAATCTTTTCAAAGGTATGTATATAAAGTTTCTGTATAGAAACGTTCATAAAAAAAATCGAAAGCTTATCTTCAAACCGAGAATTTTGGTTCGTTTCCTCATGATTGCCTATAAAAACCTATTTCAGTTTTAATTATTTATTATACAAAGACCTTTTAATGCATGCTTTTTTAAAAAAGAAATTGGTTATTGGCCAATCAGGTGGTACTTTAAACAATTTAATACAATAATGCAATCATATTGCGGAAAAATATTCATATGCAGAAAAGTCCAGCGAAGAAGTGGCCGCTCACAACTTGCGGAGCATAAACGTCCCATTTTGTGTTAAGATGATCTTATCACAAAAGTGTATTACACAATATTTGTATAACGCTCGATGCAGTGTTGAAAAAATAATACTTAATCGTTTTAAGATTGAGTCATATGAACCGGAATGATTTTAAGAGATAGTTACAGGTAGGTTAAATCAATAAATCACAACAAAATTCTATATTTTACCACACATACACTTTTCTCTTAAATGCGAAAGGTAAATCGATCATTTTAATAACGCCATTAAAAAAAAAGTATATACACCAAACACCTTATAATTGAATATACGAAACGAATTATTACGTTTCATTTTTCATAATATTTACCTTTGAAATAGGAGTAGATCGGAAATATTTGATAAATTACTTCGTGTCAATAATAAATCATAGATATTTTATTTTGATATAACGTTACAATCCAACACGCAGGATTTTTATTATTTAAATTGAATTACCTGATTTTAACATTTTGATGGGTGTTTACTTGATTATGATATTTACGATTTTAATTACAGATTTGTAGAGCATATGTTTTTTTTTATTTATCAAAGATTTTGAAGTGGAATGAATACCATATTAAAATATTTAATAGTAAATTACTTTTTTATTTCACTAATAACATTAATCCTCGCGACAGTGTTTCTACCTTTTTATCTCGAGAATCTCGTCGAGAGATTAAATATCATATATTATTTGGGATTTTCTAACGCAGTTGTTACTATTGATAAGAAGGGTGTATTTAATTTAATCAAATCAACCAATACAATAGTACAATTAATTTACATTAAAAAATTAAAGCTTTATTTTAACAAATTTAAATGAATATGTAAAACGGATATATAGTGGAAATGTGAGTGGAAGGCGTGCGAGAGGAAGACCAAAGAAAATATGGTTGGATCAAGTGAATGATATTCTGAAAGTAGGAAATGTAGAAAGTCAGAGAAATCGTAGAAGTTGCATGAGAAGGGGCATGTATGTAAAAGAGGCTAAGGATGTGTGGGTGTATGTCAAGATAGGAAAAGTATGGCGCTCTATACTCTCTGCCTACTCCGAAAGAGAAATTGTGTGATGGTATGTATGTACATATCATCATCGGTCTAATTGAGAAGACTTTTAAATTACTGCACGAGGATTAGGGTCAAATTCCAATTGGTACCCATATTTTTTAAAAAGGGTTGCGGTCTATTTTTCACTTGTGGCCTTACATAACATACATACATCTTTCTGGTAGGCTGGAAGAGATTGTCTCATGAAAATTAATCCAGCAGGTTGTACTGTATACAACGAAAGTGTAATAAATTGATACAATACATATTCTGACGTGACATTTGAGCGGTATAAATCTACATATTTTTTTCTCCTTTTAAACGATATTCGTAGCATAGTGGTAGACGCTTGTTTTCCATTCAAGTTTAATTCCGAATAAGGATGTACAAAAGTATCTAAATTTTGTTTTTATCACATACTTTCCTTTATTTTTTTACGTTTGCATACATACATACATACCATCACATCGTTTCCCTATCGGGTAGGCAGAGAGAAAAGAAAGTACCAGTCTTTCCTATCTCGACACACATATTTCGCCTTTTGTACATCCATGCATATTTTCATACAACTCCTACGATTTTTTCAATTCAAATGACAATTTTAATATATATAGTGCCGTTCAGAAAGCAAACTCTCTTCAAAAGTGCTCTAACTAGAGACTCAACCCCACTAATATTAAACAAACCACGTCTGGCATCTATAGCAGCGAATCGTGTATAACACTTTTTCTTGTATACACCACAACCTTATGGGACTTTTGTCATGCGGCAATCTCATCAAACCAATCAGAAAAATGTTTATGAGGCCTTCAGTGAAAACCGGACAGAAAACCTTTTTTTTTTCTTTTTAAACTGCGTTCCAGCGGGAATCGAACCCGCAACCTCCGGGTCAGAAAATAAGCGTCTTACCAACTAAACCACGGAGATCATCCAATTTTCCTGCATTGTTACATTTACTTCTTCCAAACTATCATTCACTTGATCCAGCAATACTTTTTATAAAACAGTGGTGAATACAAATTTTAAAAAAGTGTTTGATTTATATGCTGTTTTATTAAAAATGTATGAACATTACAAAGCGAAACAAACATATTTTCTAATATTCAAGAAATTAAAAAAATAATACTTCATTCATATCCACTTCAAGATTATACACAATACTTCCGTATTGAAAAAAAATCTTGAGCTTTGATACTAATTTAGAGTTGACTGTTAACATAGCGACTTGATTTATGCTGTGTACTTATTTGAGTTAGCTGTTAAGATCATGTCATGCTAAACTGGAAATAAGCTGTACCTCAATCACGAAGGTGACCCTTAAATCTAAACCAAATATAACATTTGCTACCACAGAAATCTCAACCGAACAGACTCGAAGAGATATATCAAAGTAAATTACAATGGCATGAATAGTAATATACAACTTTAAATCTTTGAATAAATCAAGCGATGAAAAAGAGTTTTGCTTGTTAAATTATGGCAAAAAATACTGCCGAAATATTTTATGAACTTCGGACATGTGATATAAAGTAATAAAATTAAGTATTTAACCATTAATTTAAAAACTGTACACTGGTGTCAAATCCACCTCTTAACACATTTCGTTCTCATTGATTAATGTCTCTTATAAATTATATATTATATTATATTATTTATTTTTGCTTATTCAACGGGTTTCACTGATACATTCTGCTCCAGTCATTTAAAAAAAACGAGATATTTGACGGTTTCGAAAACTACTCTAGGGGGGAATTAGGAGAAACTTTTTATATCCTTTCTACGCAATAGAAACTATACGAGTATTATTAATTTTTTTCAACGAAATTAAATAAAAATTTAAGCACAAAGTATCGTATATAATGAAGGTAATCGTTGTACATCTTTGGTCACCTAACCATACTGATACATTTATGAGTATTTGTGTGTACACATAGATGTGTGTGCGTATGTGCTGATACGTAAATAACATATGTATATTAATGTATGATTGTAGTATTTTAAATTATACTTTCGTTATATATAGTCCAACTTGGTGGATTTATTATCATGTGGCAATAAATCCAATCTCTTCCTATCAACCAGAAAAATTAAATTAGACTAGAATCCTTTTTTGAGTTAATCTGGGTTTTTAATCTGGATTGGAAGACAGGCGTCTTACCAACTAGACCACGAAAGTCGGCAGTACGTAATATCTTTTCTATTTCTTTTTTCAACGAAATCAATTGAAAAAGTTAAGCGCAAAAGAATCGCAAATAGAAAGCATAATTATTGGAACTATTTCTTAGGTCACCTTACAATACTGATGCATTCGTGAGTGTTTGTGAGTGTGTGTACGTTTGTGCTGACGCGTGGATACGAGTATGTGTGTAAATGCGTGGAGTGTAAATGTGACATTCGGCGCATCGTTTTTTTCCTTTACTTGGCATATAAAAGCCCGCTACATTTTTTACTCAACATATCCGAATTTGGGATTTGGACATTCTGAAAATCATGGCCGGGAAATAATATTAACGTAGCCTTCGAATTTAGAACCACTGAAGTAGGCATGGAACATAACACGTATTTAAAAAATACTACCCCACATGTGAAGAAGCAACAACACTCGTTTGTGTCTAACGCGTATGAGTATACATATTGTTACAAGACAACCTCTTTTACCAGACTAGTAACTTTTTGCTATGTCGCTAGTTGGTTTGAAAGAATTATTAAATGATAAACCATGGACACAAAATAATGAAAATATATTTTATTTTTTGAATACCGAAATCGAATACGAAACCTCCGGATGGGAATCAAGCGTCTTGAGCAACTAGACCACAGAGCATATCGAGAATAAGTCAATAATACATTAATTCTTGTCGGGGTAGGCAGAGAAGACAAAGCGCCAGGCTTTCCTATCTTAACACACTCCATCACCTTTTCTACATTCATACACCTTCTTATACAACTTCTACGATTTATCTGACTTTTTAAGTTTCCTTTTTTTCAAAATATCATTCACTTGATCCATCCATGCTTTCTTTGGTCTTTCTTTACCACGTCTTCCAGTCACATTTGCACTATACGTTTGTTTTGTTCACCAAATAATTTGAATAATGTTCTGTTAGTGGTTACTGACTTAGGAGTAGTTTACTTAGGTTCCAGTATTACCAATAAAGGGGGATGCGGTGCTGATGGAAAAGAACTGGAATGACAAAAAACGCGATGTCAAAGCTGGAAAATATGTGGAATGGCATAACCATCACCATAACAACAAGAATGCGCCTAGTTAAATCTGTCATCTTCACAATATTTATGTATGGTTCGGAGACTTGGACTCTGAGAGCAAGCGAGAGACGTAGAATAGATACATTTTGTATCGGACGTGTGCGGTCACCCTTGTGTATGTGTGTGTATGTGGTATAATGATATAGACATTGAAATTGCTTGTAGGGTGGATTGACATTTATGTGCCCTCGATATTTATATGTAAACTTATTTTTATAATATGTTCTTGTATCTTTGTAATAGTATGTAACACGAAATATTAGACATAGTATGTTGAAATGGTTCTGTATTTGTATAGTCATTGTATGTACTATACTGCGTTTTACTTGAGACCCGCTACCTTCTTCTTCTGGATCTTCGCTTTGGAATTCGCTACCTCGATTCTCTGAGCGCGACGCTGCAACAAACGTGCCTACGATACAGTTCTTTGTGCCCCGTCCGGTACACATTTAGAGAAGGCTGTTACGAATTCCATGGACGACAAGGTGAACATATACCTCAATTTTCGAAGAACTAAGTCATCAACAGAATGTCGATATTATGTATACGAGAAATTCTATTCTTTGGACACGTTGCTCACTGTCAAGGAGACAGTTTGGAGAGGCTTGTAGTCACTGTAGGTGTGAAAGGAAGACACACAAGAGGAAAAGCCGCAACGCGTTGGATTTATCATGTGAGAGACTCAACAGGACTACCCTTAACAACTGCTCATCGAACTGCGGAGTACAGAGATGCATGGAGAGGAGTCGTCAAGGGTTATGTTTTTCAATAATAAAAACACAAAAGAATTAAACTTTATCATCAGCATTATTATTTTACTTGAATGAATGAAATATGCAAATTTTGATTTTGAAACGAAGAACCTCCTCTACTCTATAGCCTTTGACTATCTTAACAGCAAGACATAAAGCAACCCGTATAGCAACATTATTTTCTGAAGTTATCTTTATGTTCAAAATTACAAATCTTTATTACTGATATTATGCCACAGGTATAACTCTTTTGCAATCAAATCAGTAATATATGGTATACACGTAAGTCAACTGAACTCGGAAATATCTCATTAAAATCGAAAGTATTATAATTCAATTGATTCTATTAAGATGCCATTTTTTTCTTTGATTTTAATCCTTATTACTGACACATCACAATTATTTATATTCGTTTAAGAACTTTTTAATTTTCTTAGACAAATAAATTCAAGCTATCTACGAGTATTTGTATAAAATATATTGTTTATAGTTAAGGCATTAACGTTGTGGAGGTTTAAATACATTGTGATTTGTTTTATCAAATACTGTTTATTCCACTTTTTGTGGTTTTATCAAACACTGTTTATTCCACAAAAAGTGGAATAAACAGTGTTTGATAAAACAAATTACAATATTTGTATAAGTCAATAGGGCATTAAAACATATATACTCGAACCGGACAGTATCAAAATCTGCCAAGATGATACTCCACACAAGTACTCGTATTTTAGTACAAAATTGGATGTATGGTAGTGAAATGTAGACATATTTAAAAGAGTTGAAGAAATGCTGTAGAAATGTGAGCACTGAGAATAATACACGGGGTGACAATGTATGACAGAATACGGAATTAAATTATTAGGAATAAATGTGAATTTAAGGTTAATGTTTTGAGTAAGATGAAGAAGAGCACTCTGAGATGGTTTGGGTATGTAGAACGAATGAATGAATAAAGACTAATTAAATAAATATAAAGTGCAAATGTGTGTGGAAGGCGTGGTAGAGTAAGACGAAGGAAAGTATAGGTGGATCAATTAAATGATATTTTGAAAGAAGAAGACGTTAAAAGTCAAAGAAATTGTAAGAGTTGTATGAGATGGTGTATGGATGTAAAGGAGGCGAAATATGTGTGTTGCGAATGTTTGGCACTTTGTCCTCTCTTATTACTCCACAAAGAAACGCCGTGTTAGTTTGTACATATGTATTTATGACTAGTTGCAAAATATAACACATGCATTAGTCACAAAAATTAATAACATCGAACCAAAGAGTAAAAATAAATTGTGAATATCAATAGTGTTACTTTTTATATAAGACTTAAATTTTACTTTACGCTGTGGCCCCGAGGAAAACAAACTTGCTTAACACTCAGGCGTCCCGGGTTCGATTTATTTCACTTGGAATACTTATTTTATCTAAATTTATTATTAGATAACAAAACCAAGCGCGTTTTATTGGCAACCGGTTTTACAAAAAAAGAAACTAAATAAATTTAGTTTTTTTTACATTCAATTGATGCAGTACACCAAGGGTAGGCTCACGTGATAAATGTTAGTTATTAGGTTTCACAACTTATCAAAATCTGATTATCATTCACTTCCTTTGCCAAACATGATAATGTTTGGCAAAGGAAGTGAATGATAATCAGCAATCGATAGAAAGTATTAACCTATATTTGGATGTATGGTACAACACATTGTGTCTTCAGTAGGATTCAGGTAAAAACCTAGTTTACTGGGGATCACGAAAATGGTATGCAAAAGACCCAGATTCATATAAATTGAGTGTCCACCTGAAATAACATGTTTTGATATAATTTTTTTCATTATCATGTACATACTCGTATATACTTCGTAATGTAAATAAGAAAATAAATTTAATTTCTTCTTCTTGAACAATGAATTTGAACAATAAATGTATGCAGGCTGTGTGTACTTTAAGTATATTATAAACTTTTATGAAATCAAAAAATATTAAATTCAAGCTTTTGTTTCCTTCTTATTTTTGTTCACTTATAATTATGACTATAGGTATATTCGTAATGCAAAAGTGTTGCATTACGAATATACCTATAGTCATAAATAAAATAAAAAGAACAAGAAAATAAATTCTTAACATATTAAGAAACGAATTAATTATTTTCACGTATCACATGAAATAATAGAAATTAATTATTAAACATATGTACATTAACGGATTAAATTATAAGATATTAAAATAAAATGCACTTACCTAGTGTAAAAATCACGCATAGTGTGTTCGTATGCATTTCGAATTGAATCGTTTTTTTTTAATTCACACACAAAAAAAATAATCACCGCACAATAAATTAATAATAAATAAGCACAGCCTCCAAATTTATCATTTCGATAAAATCACTTAAAAAAACTTAATTTACATTTTATCAAATACGATTCTAATAGCACGCGCGAAATACGAAATTTTTTGACATTTCATCCAATTGGCGGGATCTGTTGTTTTCCGAAGCGGTGCTCTCGATCGTGTCTGCTCGTCGGCGGGCGGGAAACGATTCTGACGTTACCTTAGAATGCAACTTCCAACGTGCCGTTGCAATCATCGTTTTTTGGATGCACCGCCAATTTGTTATATCACACACGCGAGCTGATGACGACACGCACGCGTAGCCACTACTATTCTACAGGCGCCGCTCGCGGACTGCTCAACGATTGATGCGGCCGATTTTAGACGGTAGAAGGGAACTAGTCGATGGGAGCGAGTTTTCTGACAGGCGTTTGACAGATTATATGACATTCGATAATTTGAATTTAGAAATTAAGAATGTTAATTATCTATTCGATTTTTTTTTCGTTTTCCTCTTTTTTAATTAACGAAATATTTTTACGATTACGTTTTATTTTTTAAGGAATAAATAATTTCCATATAGAAACAAGTTTGAACTGCAAGATATTTTACGTTGAAATCGATAGGAGCGAGTAACAGGTTTTTAACAGATTATGATATTCGATAATTTGAATTTTGTGTAAGTGACGTTAATTATCTATGATTCTATTTTTACCATTTTCTTATTTTTTTAATTACTATAATATTTTTACGAATACCTTTAATAGTTAACGATTTTTTTTTTCTAGAAACAAGTTTGAACTGCAAGGCACAACGGTTCATCACTTAGAAGTAATTGTTTCCCCTTATTTATTGATAAATTGATTCGTTGATTCGATATGATAAGCTATCCCTCGTGATCGATTATGATTGTCAGCCATTTTTTGGATGGAAGAATTAATTTTGTGCAAGCTGTAGCACTTCAGTAATTACACAGTATTGATAGATCAACTTCAAATACACAATGGCAAAAATATTTAACTCCAAGATGATCGGCATGTTTAGTTAGGCGAAGTTTTTAATAGCGCTAGTTTAGGCTTCAGTTATTTAAAAAATATTATATTCCTGTTCGTTGACAGAGTGCGTTTCCCATATTCTATAATCTAATCCCATCTTTTCTCTCCTTTCCCAGACATGAGTGATATTTTACATAGCGCTATTTGTGTGTTGCTTAATAGCGCTATAAAAATTTGCGATAAGCAGCATATAAGCTAAAGAAAAAACATAAATGCTCATGTAAAATGCTCTAAAAATGAAACCGGTCCGGAAATTAATCAAGGAATTGAATTGAATTAATTAAGGAATTGAACCTGAGGCATCCGCTATCTTAGCGTGAACGCTAACCGTCAGACCACGGCCGCCTATGAATTTAAATAATTATTTTTGTATGATTCGTATTTTGTATCTAAAAACTGTAGAGTTGTAAATTAAGACTGCCTTTTTGGTACCTACTCATTTGTTTTCAATTTGTTTTTTTTTAATGTTCAATTGTTGGTAAGACACATGTTTCCCCTAACCGTGGGGTGCAGGCTCGACTCCCGTTGATACCAGATTGTTTTTAAATTGTCTTGTTTTCTTTAAGTTCTCTTTAACATCTTTCTGATTGGTTGGAAAAGATTGCCACATCGCAATAAACCAACCAGGATACAACAATCAAGTAAATTAATATAAAATAAATTCAAGAGAATCAAGGATACTCAAGCTTTTCTGTTGCTGCAGCCTTTCGCGAATTTTCGCTCCAAAGCGTTCGTAGATATTTTGCAAAGAAGCTCAAATTACAAAAAAAAATCAATATAAAATGATCTCAAAATATTAAAGTCATTCGAAATCCATGTTCACCAGACTGCGTAGCAAGCGCGTTAACCATTGGCCCTGAGATTCTTGGAATGCATCATAACAAATATCATCATCGCTATCACGCCATGTTCCTATTGAGATAAGTAGAGGGAACAGATCTCCACGTCATTCTATCCTGGTGCACATCTATCGCTTCTGCCACGTCCGTACATCCCGTCAAACAAATTATAAAAGCTTTTTACTCTTCCATATTTTATAACTTGATCAATTTGGTCGAAAAACGTTTCTGTAGGTCCCACCAATTTTTTTTAATCTTTCATCACTCACTCTTTTTACTTGGTCGAACCTCATCAATGCTCCCTTCTTAATGTTAAACACTGCGTCTTCTTTCAATCCGCATTCTTTCCTTATGTCATAATTCCTTTTTCTGTCGTGAATTGTTTTTTCACACATTTTACACAACGCTCTCATTTCTACCACATTTATCTTACTTTCATCGATTTTTTATCACGTCCAAGTTTCGATTGCATATCCTAATTTTAGGATCAAAATTACATTAGGAGCAGCCAAATTTAAATACTCTCTTGAAATATTTCGGTCGGTAAACACATTATATAATCCACCATTCACTCTATTACCTGCTACTACTCTTCTTCCAATATCGCATTTTGCACGATCTGATGAGAACATATTTCTGAGGTAAAAAAATCCTCAATGTAAATATATATTTTAATGAAACATGGTCAAGGCGACAAGAAACAGATTGAAAATTACCTATGGTATGTCCATTTAATTTCTCTGTATGTTTTTTGCTTTCCAATCACGTTTGCTCCCATTTTTTTTCTTATATCAATATAGAATGCAATAGCTTATTGGCGATTTTTTTTTCTGAAACAATAATTAACCATTTATCATAGTTCATTATATAGTTGCTTTGATCGAACTATTAGAAAACGGTGCTCAATAAACTCGAAAGAAGCTATTATTAAACATGACATGAAGAAATAATAAAATACGGTTGCAATATATTTTTAATATGATTGTTTCTTTTCATTTATTTTGAATGTAATTTTTTTTTATTTTGTCATGAATGGAACACTCACATCTTATTTTTTAAGTATTGTTATAAGATACATTGTAACATTGATAAATAAATATTTCTTCTTGACCTCAAGATATTTTGAAAGAAGAACTTGACTTCAAGGCACGCAATAGACAAAATATTGATGCCTTTGCCTTTGAGGTGTGGTGTTTGAGGCGACTTTTGCGCATTCCATGGACTGCCAGAAAGACCAATCGATCGATTATTGAAGAACTCAGCATTGAGAGACGTATCTGTGATGTGTGTAAGAAGAATCTAACGAGACTTTGTATACGTGTACATAGCGAGGAGGAACGATACCAGTCTCGAGGAGTCAATTCTCTGACGGGAAGTGTGAATGACGAAAGGAACAGAGGCCGAGTACCCATCCGATGGAGTAAACAGGTTAAAAAAAAGTTAAAACACTACATCGGACAAAAGATCGCTTGTGTTAGAGAAGGATGGTTCAAGACCATGGTGATCACGATCCTCAGAATTTAGGGAACGACCAACAAGAATCGAAATATTGATTTCATATTCAAAATGGCACAATACAAATAAAATATCCCGTTTTCAGTTTACCTTTTTTTTCTTCTTTATTATACAAAATAACATTTTTATAAAAATTATTTTACATGTGAATGTTTAGATCACATACGAAGTTATTTTTCAAAATTGGCAAACACTAGAAAATTTAACATTTGTACTCGCTTTATTATTTTAATTTATAGTATGAAGTCAAGCCCAACCTAACCCAATCTCTGTGGCCTAGATCCTAGATGGTTTAGTGCCTGTCTCCCAACCTCGGGGTTGCTGGTTCGATTCCTGCTGAAATTTAAGTTTTTAAATTTTATTTTACAAAACATTTATACTTCTTTTGTTTTTTTAAGCTTAACTTCGATATTTTCAGATGTTATGAATAAATACCCTTATTACGTGAATTTTAAAGATCTTACTAGATGTCTGTTCGAGAGTGCTCGAGTTTTCAATAAGGAAAGAATGTAATAAATACAACGCACACATTTTCGCAGTTTTTATAATAGGTCCGATGTGAAAATTTTGACAAGTATCAAAAAAATATTCAAGAAGAAACACGTCTGTGAATAATTCCATTTATTTTATCATACATCGATACCCCACATATTCTTCACAGCGCACGCATTTCCAATAACATTTACTCAGTTCCTTTAATTTATTTTACATCCATTTTTCACTCCCATACATCAATATTGACACTAATACATTGTTCTTAACCATCATCTTAGCAGATCTAGATACCTATTAGTTGCTTTGTATATATCTCTTTTAGTGCCTCATTGGCTTTGTTTCCTATTACACTTTGCGTGTGTTTCATATTGCAACACATACATTATATTGCTTTTACAATACGTCCGATGTCAATATTTAGACAATAGTGATAAAAACTATTGGTGAATAAATTCGTCCAGCAGTCGGGAAGAATGTTATGAAATTTATATATTGTATGTTAAGTATTTTGAAGCAATTAATCTTTCAACGCCAATAAAATCAGTGTCTTTTGGTAATATTATATAATACGCAATTATATATGCATCTAAGTGTGCATATGTTAAAATAATTTTGTCTAACCCTAAATATGAAAATGTTCCCCTTATTTTGTACATTTAATAAAGGCCTAATGAGTCGAGACTGTTGCCTTTAGGACTTGAAAAGTAATAAAACCAATTGCATTTTTCTAGATTTATACTAAAATAACAACCATTTATTTATTTTAATCAATCTTAAATGTGGAGACAGGCGAGAGAGAGCATCGATAACGTTGCTACATGAACACAGGTGAAAATAATTTTTATTACACAATCTTAATTAATAATATTTTTTCAATGATAAAACGAACTTGATTTGGGTAAATAATGACCTAAAATGCGCTAAATCATTATATTTCATAATAATATCATATAAATAATATATAGAATATTAAGCGCGTTTGGAATAAAGTTTGCAACGAAAATGTGCCCTTACGAAATCTACTCGAGAAATACGAAACTTATTTCCGGACAACCAATATTTATGACTGTATAATGTCAAAGAGCACGTAAACGAATGAACGGCAAAAACAATAAAGAATTTAAACTTTATAGTTCAGTTGTAAAATAGTTTCACTCCATAGTATCTCCCTAGATAACAGTAGTCTCGGGCCGATTTGATTTTGTATACTCAAAATATTAACTACGGACGCGGCAACCGAGGGCGTAGATGTCACCCATGTGAATAGAACTAAGGAGATCGTATGAAGTGGACATCACTTGACAATGGCGTATACTCCTTCATACATAACATAGGTGTTCACGGCCAGTATTCAAGAAGAAGAAAAATTTTCAGACTATTTCTTTAAAAACTGAGTAGGTATCCGTATTCTGAGTAAAATTCTAATATATTAAAAAAAATAAACATGAAATATACCACTATAAAAATGCCAAGCTTTGTATAATGTATCATATAAAGGATGTTATAATCGGATTAACGCTCGTTTTGTTGTTAGGTTACTCTGTCGAATGAAATATTTCGCGAATATGTACCGTTATTTACAAAAGGTATCCATGTTAACGATACCGAAAGCTGTCACCGAGTTAGTCAGATGATGGATGGGCGCTGATTTGGCGCATGGCTGGGAACGAGCGGAGATGCGGTTGACTGCTTTCCAGGCTGGGTCTTGAAGAGTGTGCGAGCTGCTTCAAACCCGAATCTGTTTTTTGGCGGGTCTAATAAAATTTAATTTCTAGTCACAGAGGAGTCAATTTTTTTATTTTTTTATTAAACAAAGTAAAATATTGTACAAACATTTGTCAAGGCTATACCTATATACAAATTTATTACTTAACTAATCTTAATTATATGTTATAATTTATGAACTAACTTAATCTTATTTTCCTACATGTCATTTTATTTTATTTTTTTACAATCATAATATATGATTTCTTAGAAATAATTAACACCTACATACTACTTATAACTAGATAACAATTCTTACACTAATTATTTAGCAAAAACAAGTCCACTCGTTCAGGTTACTTGTATTCCATCACATTCACTCAGACCTTGGTCGTCCCAGCTAATACTGTAGGTGGACTAGTCAGGCAACAGATAATGCTTCGGGAACTTGTGCTTATAACGGAAGGGTAGGTCGGATTTACTCTCGTAAGCCCCCAGGGCAGCGACTAAGGGATTGCTGTGATTTTGTTGACTTTTATAGAACTTCACGGTCCAAGCGAGGATGTGGTGTTGTAGGGTTTCTTCTCGCTGTTCGTCGTGAAGTCGGGTAAGGTTTGTTCTGGGATGGATGTTAAAAGATATCTTGAATGCCTTGTTCTGCACTATCTGGAGTTTCAGGTGATCCGTGTTACTCACACTACCCCAAACGGGTGCAGCATAGGTCAAGATAGGACGAATAAGGGTTTTATAGAGGAGGAGCTTATTTTTGGGTGAAAGGAAGCTGCGTCGATGAAATATCGAACTGATAGCCCCTATGCCCTTGTGACACTTCTGTCTGATGGTATTCAGATGGGTTTTTCACGTCAGTCACCGGTCGAGGTGCAGGCCGAGGTATTTAACCACGCCCTGCCTCTCAACCAGGCAACCACCGATGAATAAGGGCATCGACGGCACTCTTTCCTTGATTTTGCGGGAGTACTCAAGTGTTAGTTTATTATATTGAGTTGATTATTGTTTATTAATAATAATTTTTAAAAATCACTATGTATGTAGCTCCGTTTAGAGACCACACTTTGAGAGATTGAAAATATTACATAAAAAATATTTTAATGTAAAAATGAAGAGGTAGTGATTGCGGCTATTATATGCATATAAGGAACTTCCACGCATCTATGTATATCTGTTTGGAAAAACATATTTGGTAAGAAAACCGCAGAAAATTTACAAAAAGAAGACCAACGAACTATAAAGAAACCTTTGCAGATCTTCCGATATGTGATAGTAATACATTTGGGTTCAGGTGGACTGTGTTTAGTGTTCATGTTTTATGTGTTTAGTGTTCATATATAAACATAAATTTTGATAAGACTCCCAAAAAGGGTTGTCTTGTAGCGCTTCCTAAGATTTGCCTTATTTGTTTTTTTGCCTGTATTTTTTAGCCTACTCTTAAAGCCTGCCTAGAAGCCCACTT
Source organism: Odontocerum albicorne (assembly GCA_949825065.1). Taxonomy (NCBI): domain Eukaryota; kingdom Metazoa; phylum Arthropoda; class Insecta; order Trichoptera; family Odontoceridae; genus Odontocerum; species Odontocerum albicorne. The sequence goes on along the minus strand of OX463847.1, from coordinate 18,628,967 downwards.
GTAAACTTGACAACAACGATCGTCGTCATCTCCCGTGGGAAGACAGGTGTTTAATTTATTTCCTTTCGCCGTAAAAAATATCTACGAAAAAAATTGTGATTCGGACATATTAAAGAGCGTGGCCAAGACACAATATTTTCTTGATCCCCATTAATCAACCTTCTGGTTTAGAACCACTGAAGTTGGTGCGAACCTCGTGGTTTGTCATTGCACGTATTGTCTATATTATCGTAAGTGATAAAACCTTTTTTTAAATGTGGGTGCCATCGGGAATCGAACCTAAACCACCCGGGTGGAAGTTAAGCGTCTTGTCATATGGGCCACGAAAGTCGTTATTGTTCTGTTGACTTAAATTATCGCGTCCTTACATCACATCTATTAGTTAGCACTCTATATTAACGATCTTGTTTAAAATAGTCTGGCCCCATAATTAATCCAACTGTTATTATTTACTTTCTGTGGGCCCGCGAGTTATAAGTGCAGCTCTGTTGCCTTCCGCTGGGTTGTCGACCAATTCCGTACAAACAACTAAAGCTAATTATGTTTCTCTATGCCATATAATAATTAAATACATTTTAACAGTATCAAGGACACGTGTTTCAAGGTTCATCTAAATCCAAAACAGCTCATCTCAAACTATCGCGCTGATTGGTCATATAATATACGTATAATTATTTTCTAAAATTCTTAAACCACTCGACATTCAGTTCAAATATTTAAATCACTCGACATTAGATACAGAATTTGTTTGAGCTTGAAATTTCATTTTATTTTCCCTTATTCTTAATCAAATAATTATGCATTGCATTTCCAATCACTTTAATGTCAATTCGAGCATTTCTAATTATCTTGAGATACAGAAATATTGATATGTTTAGACTTGCAATAAGTAGAATTTACTTTTACTAGTTATGGGTTCCTCCTTTGTTTCGAGTGCTGTCCTATTTGAATACGGCTTCGCATATCAACATTTCAGAAAATGTTTAGAAAGCATTTTGAGGTTTCTTATTAATGGGAGTTAGTTGTATCAGCTTCGACAATTATTTCATATTTATTAATAATTTTATATTCCTTAATTTATCAAAGGTTTCAGCTTTAACTTTGTGGAACTCCATATAAGAATATTTAATTCATTAGAATGTTTAGAATTTTTTTTTTTATTGAAATATTTCCGTCAACAGACCACCAGTCTGATGCTATAAGCTCTGCTCACGATGGTGAAGACGGTGAAGAAGGCATAAGATGGCGATGCGAGGCTTCATGAGCTATCTTAGCTCTTTTTCTTTTACTTTTCTTTTCTATAGTCTGAGTACGTCCGATACATGTCTCGATAGTCACCTCTCAAGACGATCTAGAACACATCAGACTATCAGTGCCCACGCCCTAGAACCCTTCTTATTTCTTTTGGTGACCAGCATTACTTTATATTGCGTGATAGACACCAGTACCGCGTCTTGCACCTGTAAAGGGTACATTTTCAGCGTCTGTCCAATCATAGATTAGCGCTACGCTCCAACAGAGATTGTTCATTGACTTTTCCAGTTCACCGCTCCTCTTTCTTTACGTCGTTCTTTACTGTCCATGCAGTGAGACTGGAATCAGTTACAAACCAATATAAGACTCGCTCCGTCCTTGGCATGCTTTAAGAAGCGACTGAAAAAACTCTTAATTTCTAGTCAGTAAAATAACGTGTTTCATTCTTGATTTTTCTTTTCCTTTCCTCTCCACCATCCCTTCCTTTCATTTTGATTGATAATATCTCACTTTATATGAAAAAGAATGTTCGGGTGATTGTCCGTCTTTTTGAGGTTCGTGGGCATGTGCTCCCGTATATGTTTATGGATTTCGTGGGGATGGATAGTCATTTGAATGATTTATGCGACCACGTAACTTGCTTCATTTACTTTTGTCTGGTCGGTTGGAAGAGATTGCCACCTGGCAATAAGCTCGGCAGATTATATTTGCAATAAAAGTGTTAAATAAATAAATAAATAAAAAGGTGTACTTGAACCAGAATGGAGCGCAGCCAAAGGCTCTTCTTAGGGCCAAATCCCGTTCCATTGTTGCGTTTGAACAATAGACGAATACCTGTCATAAGAATCCTTGGTTCATTTGGAAGGAAATGTTTCGTAATAAACCGTGATCATTCCACCTGAAGACAGCCTCGGGATAGGAGGTAGAAACACTTGTAGCGGGGATTTATGAAATTAGTGAAATAACAAAGTAATTTATTATCAAATATTATTTAATTATACATATCTTTTTAAGCTTTATACGTAATTGTGTTTGACCTATATATGTGTATGTAAGATGTATAATATAAATAAATTAAAAAGTTTTCAACCCAGAAGTTATTCTGCTTTACAAAATTCTTTCTTGATTGGTTTCTCAATTGCCTACTTCTGAGTTTCGCCTAAGAAAATTCGCACCGAAATCCAATTTGTCAGATATATCGTGAAAGAATAACTTTATTATTATAGCCCTAAGGCATAATAATCGTACATTTCACGAGTAACTGGTATGACGTTTCAACAAATAGCGAAATTTAATTGTCGGCTACACGGGGATAAATCATTTGATTTGATTGAAATATTTAGCGCGTTTTGTGAAACAAATTATAGGTTTGGAAGGAAATGTATTTCGTTCGTTCAATTGTTCATTAATTTGCTATATAAAAACAAGTTTCGTGTGCTGATTTTTAGGTTAGTAGCAATGTTACCTGTCAAACTTACATATGTTTGTAAATAAATAAAAAATGTATTACGTTAGGTGATTTAAATCGACTGTTATTATTTATTTAATAATTTGATTCTATATTTTGGTTCAGTGATAAGATCATATGATTATGGAACAAGAGTTGAACTTAACGAACGTCTAAAAGCAACGAAAGGAATCGTCTAAATGTACGAATACAGTAATCATTCCATTTACGCGAATTCACTTAAACGCGCATATTATTCTGTTTGGAAATAGAGGGGACGAAAAAAATAGCCAAGCAGAAGACTCTAGATAGTTTATTTATGCCGTCAACTTTAGCAATTGAAACAGCTACAACTGTAAGAGCGACAACTGTAAAAATAGAAAATTCATTCAGTGAAAGTGTTTTTGAACGAATACGCACAGCAAATTGTAAGTTCTGTGATTTTTTTCTTCGTACAAATAAATCGTATGGATATCATCAAAATGTTTTTTTTATTAATTACCAGTAATCACGTAGACTTAACAATAACTAACGCTTTTTAACTAAGTAAGAATATAATATTTTGTAATATGTCTAAGATCATATATTTTACAAAGCAATCGAAAGCTCCGTTTACGCCGTTTTCATTTACGCGCTGTTTTCCTGTAACCAATTACCCGCTTAAATGGAGGAATACATATAGTTGCAAAAGAGATCTTACACACTTTTGATCCCATTTGGGGTATTGGAGGAAAATTCTCTCGGGCTATTTTTTAATATTTTTGAAAGCGAAAATCGCTTTTGGAAACTCACTTTCCGCTAGCGAAACCACGAAATTTCACATTTTACAGGGTATATCAATACATTCCGACAAAAGTGCCAAGTCTACGGAAGGGATAAAAAAACGGATGGGATGAAGGCCTCCCCGTCACGTCCCCAAATCTAGACTTGCTGCATCAGCATGTGTCTTCAAACTTCAAAATTTCATCAATCCTGCTGCTTTTGAGACGTTTTGTATGGTTGGATAAACTTAATAAAATTTCGAAAAAAATATAGCTTAGGAATCAGTGCTGAAAGTGGAGAGGAACTACAAGAGGCCTTAACAACTATGGAAAGCATTCTTCAAAATAACTACAGTATGAAGATAAATAAAGACAAAACAAAGCTGCTGACTGTAGGCCGAGCGCAACACCAGATGAGAATAGTGATGTCGGGTAAACCACGAAAGAACACCAAGGAGTTTGTCTACCTCGGGAGCAAAATAACATGGGACGGTCGGTCCAAGAGCGAGGTCGACAGCCGTATACATCAGGCTAGACTTGCATTTAATAAAAGGTCGAAAATAATAGAATCAAATAATATAGACCTAAAACTGAGAATACTCCTCATCAAGACCTATGTATGGAGTATCTTGATGTACGGCTGCGAGACATGGTGCCTATCCGAAAGAGATAGACGAAGACTAGAGGCTTTTGAGATGTGGTCCTATAGAAGACTATTAGGAATTTCCTGGAGAGACCGCATCACAAATGAAGAGGTTCTCCAACGAATCGAAGGAGGAAGGCACCTGCTCAGGATCCTGTCCGAAAGGCGTGCAAGATGGATCGGTCATATAATACGACAAGAGGGCCTCTTGCATGCCATAATGGAGGGTATGACCGAGGGGACAAACTCTAGGGGACGCCCACGCCGAGAGTACCTGGAGGACCTGTTGGTGGACGTGCGCTGCTCAACATATACAGATTTAAAAAGAGCCGCACAGGACAGGGGGGAATGGAGGAGAAGAGTTGAAATTGCTGCAAACCAGTCTTAGGACTGCAACCACGGAGAGAGAGAGGAATCAGAGCTATCAAAAAATATACATGAGTATAGAAATGGATGATAAAGAAGCGAAATATATAGTCTTAATAGAAAAGTCTGACTACCCCGATAGAAAAATGGTGAGATGGAATGTTCTTGGTCTTCTTCTGTCGCTAAGATGCCATCGAATGGAAATGCTTATTCATCGTTGGTCTGTCATCCTTGAAAGATGACCAGCCTAATGCCGCTTTGGTATTTTTAATCGAAGCATTACATCGATATCCTTCTTAATTGAGTCCGTATTTATCTTTCTGTCTCTCCTGGCCATGTCAACCAATTCCCTCTCTATAGTCTGTTGCGCTTTTCTGAGTTTGGTCTTATTATTACTTTTCAAACTCTTCATCTCCACGCTAAAAAAACGTATGTTTACAAAAAGGACTCAGCCCAAAAACTCATATATTAATTAAAAATAGCAACTGTTTTGAATAAATACAAAGCAACTACGAAAACGTATAGGGTTGTCAGGAAAGTATTTGTAATTCCAAAATTACACCAAATGGTCGTGGACGGTAATTTATCATATTATCAGTATCTTGGTAGTTTCTCGTGTCGTAGAACGCCGGTTTATCGCTAACTAAACCCTGATTTGGTCGTCATCAGTGGTAATCGGCCTTTCAGAGCGGGCACCATAGAGTTACGTATCACAATAATGAATATTTTTAAACCATATTTGACACACACGATCGCTTACTACATCATCGCCATACATTGTAAACATATTTTTTTTGCTTTTTGCCCATTTTTTCCTCTGCGGTAGTAAAAAAGTATCAATCAACGAAAAAACTACTTAACATATTTTTATCCATTTTCAAAATGACGTCAAAATACAGCTCGAACAATGACTGAAACTATCCGCTATTATGAAAAAATCCGATATAACTTTCATAATAATATACATTTAGCACGTTCTGAATATATAATAGTTGGCAACGAAAACGTTGTCCTAAATAAATACGAAACTACTTTTCGGACAACATGTTATTTTCCCCTATACGAGTGATTGAGCGAATGTTAGTGACGAATTAATTCTTAGATGCGTGAAATATCTGCATGTTATGATATTAAAAATACTCTCTCAAAGCTGCCAGAGGAATTGAATGATTCTGTTAAAAAATAATAGGCAGAGTACGGCTGCTACTAATATAATATAATTTTAATGTTCCAAGATATAAAGGGACGATCCCGAAATATTGTTATGTTTCATTGCCAAGTTTAAGGTGAATAAAGGTCAAAGTATTTCACAAGATATTTCTTGGACAGTGAGTGGTATAGCTGTTTGCTCTCTTACTTTGAAAATTTCCCGATGAATTCCAAACTAATCCTCATATCTTTTGAAATTACGAGTATATTGTTTTCTACTGGTTCTTGCATTGCCTTATTTGTCTACCGGACGTTAACACCCATAATTTGTTGATATTTGTATGGAAAATCAGCACAATAGTCTGCCCATACTATTACCAAATAAGTATAAGGGCGTTTGTAAAAACGCAGTAATTCGTCGTCACTAAATATCCATCTACAAACCGTCATCTTTCACTCAATATTAAAACAGCATTTCTTGAATAGGGTTGTTAAGTTGACATTTTTTACAAATTATATACAAAATGCGAAATTAAAGAAGTCAATGGCGCTTTTATAACAAGTTAAAATTAAAAATAAATTTTAACAAAGCACTAAAGATACACGTGATATAAATATACTACAAAGCGAATAAATCAGGGTTACCAAAAATATTTTTCTCGATATGAGAATATGAAGGGAAAAACAACGTTATCACTCCCATAATTATTAATTTACTTTCAAAACATTTCTTTGATTTTTTTGTTCTCAAGAAAGAGAACAAAAAAATCAAAGAAATATTAAATATATCACAAGAAGCAGTCACTATATATTAACATTTAGCTGGATAAAGAGTCTGGAGTAGTACCTTTCACCCGGCTTCAGCGCTTGTTGGGGGAAGACCCCCCCTCCCCCCCATTACCTTATTTGTGGCACATGTTATTCTCTCTCATATTTAACAATTAAATTTTTCTTCCATATTTAACAATTAAACACGCGTGTAACTGTGTGCCAAGGTGTCGAAATCGAGTTCGTTGCTATGATTAATTTGCATTTCAACAATAATTGGTATTTTTCAAGAAGTAAACCAGTCAGCTATATGGCACATCCAATCCGCTGACTGGAAGAATGTCAGACAGAGTTCCAAGATGCCCATCAATGGCACATTTCGGAGCTGCCCTCAATTACTGTTTACTTCCAGCCGGTGTCATCGTCTTTGCTGGACTTTAATGATTTATATGAATTTTAATGATTTATATTTTTTGTCATCCTCGTGCAAGATTATTTAACCTCGATCTACAACGCTCAGGCTACACTTCCGTGTAGCCTGACCCATCCCCTCCGCAACGAGACCGGTTCGAGGTCAGTACGTTGAGAAGTGTCGACGCGAAAACCCATTTCGTGAAAAATGTCAATCCAATCTCCCGCCAAGTGCGAAATACGCGGCGTCATCCGTTATCTCGTTTGGAAGGGAAAACCTCCGGTTGAGGTTTATAATGAGGTGAAAACTGCATATGGTGATAAAGCTATGAATCGTACGAGTGTGTACAAGTGGTATCTCGTGTTTAAAAGTTTAAAAACGGTCACATCACACCTCTTCACCCTCCGCCAAAAAGTTCAAAACCACAATTTCAGCCAAGAAAATCATGGCATCCGTGTTTTGGGACTGTCAAGGCATAATTTTAATTGAATATATGCCTCAAGGGGAGACCATCAACTCTGCAAGATACTGTGAGACCCTAAAAAAATGCGGAGGGCGATTCAAAACAAGAGGAGAGGCATGCTGACAAAGGGAGTCTGCCTGCTGCACGACTATGCCAGACCACACACGGCCAATGCCACGAAGGAACTGCTCGCCTCGTTTAAATGGGATGTCCTGAACCATCCCGCGCATTCCCCTGACCTAGCACCTTCAGATTACTATCTCTTTACCTCCCTGAAGCTGCATATGGGTGGAAAAAGGTTTTCAACCGACGAGGAGGTAAAGGAGGAGGTGGAGAAGTGGACGGAGGGGTTGGCGGGAAACTACTTCTAGGAAGGCATCAACAAGTTGATACCCCGCTTCACCACCTGCATTGAGAGGAATGGCGACTATGTCGAAAAATAGCTTACATATGTACTACGGTAACCACGTAATTTTTTTGTTTAAATAAAAAAATTGTAACCTACAAAAATTCAGTACACTTACTTTCTGGATATGCCTCGTACATTAGAACAAGCTTTGTTCGATTATTGTTAAATGTGCATTGATGTATTTTGACTGGAATAAATATGTAACTTTTGTTCAAAAATGGTAGTTCGGAAAGATAAAATGATTATATATATAAATACATCTATAAATTAAATAAGTACCGTATTTTTTTACGAATAAACCTTGAATGTGTGCGTAACCTAACTTAACCTAATTTGATATACTCGTATGGTATTTTGTACTTACCAGAATTTGGCCAACTTTAATGTCGATTACTCATATTTCCATGTCTTCCCACAATGTTTCACGTAAACTGAGTTACAAATAGATGACTTGAAAAAATCTTAAAACTTTAGGCTAAAACAATTAAGAGGCTACAAAAAAATCTTCAAAAAAAGGAAGCTATGATTTTTTTATTTAAGAACTACTGGTGTATGTATGATACACTCGTAGCATAGACGTTAGTGCATTTCTGACTGGTCACTATGAATGTGCGATAGGGGAAGAATAAAATCTGTTTCTTCTCACTTTACATGCACCAGTGTCAGAATAATATTTTCACAAGATAGTTCACTTGTAGTGTATCTATATATAAAGCGATGTGCTCCCTAGTGGACCGATAACTGTTTAAAAATATTTTTATAATAGCTTCTGCTCTAAAAATAAATTATCGACTTTACCGACATCATTCGGGCGTGTGATAATACATTTATGATGGGCTCTGAAATATTTTAGAAAAGCGACGAAGAAAAATGTCTGAGTGAAAGGAAACTTTGGAAATAATAACTTAAAATGCCTATTAAATACAGGCATTCTTCGTAATACGCGATCCCACTTTGCATACATATCATCATGCCATGTATGTTGCGGGATTCGTAAAGAGAACAGATCCCCAAACGTTTCAATCGAAGCACACAACTTTCACCTCATCGACATTCATACATCTCGTCATGCATAATCTTCATACTTTTCATTTTACCATCTTTCAAAATCTGGTTCACTTGATTCAGCCACGTTCCTCGGTCTACCTCTTCCACCTGCACATTGTATTTCCCACTTTACTCGATTTCGCTATAACGTGATTTAAATAAAATTTAGATTTTTTTATAAATAACCGACTTGAATGTCAATGTGAGCGTTGAAGTTCCTTAACTTGTTACAAGAACTTTATAGAGATAAGAAAAATGCTCAACTCTCATGGCGTGTTCTCACGGTTCAAGTTTAGTTGACCGATAAAAGTTGATCAACTAAAGTTGAATGAAATTTGACGTGAGAACCTTTGTTTTAATAAAGTTGATCAACTTTTTAGTTGATCAACTAAAAGTTGACCCAGTCAAACTTTATCGTTCAAGTGTCGCCATTTGCTTTCAAGTTGAAACTATTCAGTTAATTAAAAATGGCGTCGAAAGCAGTTGTGTGTGAAGTTGTGCAGACAATAACTATTTTGTTAAAAGAAGAACTAAAAACAATTTTATTTAACATAAGCAAAAATCGTAAGAAACGTCGTTTTGAAAATAACATTTATAATTCCAACATTGAGTATTTTAAAGCACTTTATAGAGATGATAATATTTAAAGTTTATGTTTTTGACCGTATTATGTTTATCCCACCTTTAAAAAGCTAACATATTTTAATTATTTATCTAAATTTCACATATTTAAAACGTAAAGTTAGGGGGCATGAAATTTGTTATTATACTATTTTTTAGATGCATCTGAGGCCGAGCAGATGTCAGGAATAAACCAACAAGCTGATGATAATCAGGAAAATGAAGGTCAAGAGATCAAGAAAACTAAGAAAATGTTAAGACGTCCAGCTACGTGGAAAATTAATCAACGTAAAAGATTACGAAACTGTGGCCAAGAATATGTCACCAAGAAAGCAAATGTTGTGATTAAAAAAATATTTGTAAACAAAGATTGCAAATGCATAAAAAAGGCATTGAAAAAATAAAAGAAGACGAGAGGAAACAAAATTTTAATTCATTTTGGAAATTAGGTGATTATGGTATTCAAAATTCATTTATTTTCGGCCTGGTCCAATCTAAACTAGTACACCGCACCGCACCGCAAACGTCCCGCGGATAACTCACGTTAAGGGAAAACAATTTCATTTTCTTACTTTTTGAAATTGGAAGATAAAAGTGTCGAAGTATGCAAAACGTTTTTCTTAAATACGTTTCAAATAAGCGATGGCAGGCTATATAGTAAATATGTATTTCCAAGAAAAAATGTTTAGGAAACTGTTGACGAACGCGGAAAAACTTCCACCAGAAAACTAGATGATTCCGATATAGTTGCACATATTAATTCCTTTCCAGCCTATCAAAGCCATTACTCCAGAGTACAGAATTCGAACAGAAACCACTTGAATCCGGCATTGACTCTCCGCAAAATGTACGATTTGTATAAGGGACAATACGAAGAAAATGGAATCGAACCGAAAAATTCAAATATTATTATCATATTTTTAACAGAAAGTTTAACCCAAGTTTCAAATTACCTAACCGAGATACTCATCGTTTGTGTGATGAATTAGAAATGAAAATGAAAGTAGAGGTAAATCCGGAGTTGAAGAATGTTACGAGTATCATAAATGAAAAACATCTACATTTGCGGAAGGCAGGACAAGCTAACATAGAGAATGTTTGAAAATGGATTATAAAAATGAAATAACTCAAAGTTACGTTATTACTTTCGATCTCCAAAAAGCTCTTCCATTCCCAAAGCTCACAACATCTATTACATATTACAAACGAAATCTTTATATTTACAACTTTGGCATTCATTGTTTTAATAATGGAGTGGGACATATGTATACTTGGGGTGAAACAAAAGGTGGGCGTGGATCTCAAGATATTGCGTCAGTGTTAATAAAATACATAAAGAAAATGCTTCGTCTAACAAACACATTATTATGTATTCGGATTCATGCACTGGACAAAATAGAAATATAAAACTTACTTTATCATTAATGAAGTTACTTCGGGATACTAACATTGCCATAGAAACTATTGATCACAGTTTTTTACTTCCTGGGCACTATTCCTTGCCCAATGATGCGGAGTTCGGGATTATCGAAAAATCAAGCCGCAGTCATAATTATATTTTTGGGCCCAAATACTGGATATAAATCATAAAAAATGCAAAACGAAAACTGCCCAAGTTTAAAGTGGTAGAAGTACACAGAACTGAATTTCTACCTACAAAAAATCTGGAGGATTCTGTTACAAATAGAAAAAAAAAACAGTTTGTGGTTATGATTTTAATTGGCTAAAAATACGATGGCTTCGATATGAGACGTCGTCTCCCATGATTTTTAAATTTAAGGAAACTTTCAATACAGAGGTAGATTTTATTCAGTGAATTTAGACATAAGAGGTCCCGGAAGACGATTCGATGTTCTATCAAATGTTCACCAAAATTTATTATACAATTCCAGAAGATCCATTTCTTCTTCCAAAAAAAGGTACATGATGAATTTACTATCGTTCATCCCACCTAATTTTGCTAATTTTTATAAAAACCTACCTACTGAACTAGAAACACGTTCATTTATGTCAGAAATCAAGGATAGAGATTCTGATGATGAGATAATATACGATTAATAATGAATCCAATAAAATTTTTGTATTAGTTACAGATAAAATCATACCACAATGCTTTGTCATGTTTTTGTTAACATATATATTTTCACTTTTTTTCAGAATAATAGTGAAGTATCTCCATTTATTCACACGATTTAAAATGTTTTTGTACTTAATAAAAACTTTTATTTTCTCTTAATTATTACGTTCCAATATTATGAAATAATTATATTTTTAAAATAAAACTGCTTCTAAAATGATAGCAATGGTATTTATTTAATCTAAGCAAATTTTACAAAATCTTATTTTTCTCAAAACTCCTTTACCTGGATATACACTATTATTATGAAAATGGAATCTTCCACGCAAACAGTGGTGCCATAATACTGCACTGACGAAAATTAAATGCAAATGCAATTCTAGCAAATGACGAATGACTCATAACTTGAACGATAAAGTTTGACTGGGTCAATCTTTTTAAAAAGTTGATCAAGTTTATCGAAACAAAAGTTCTCAATAGAGATTGCATTCAACTTTTGTCGGTCAACTTTTATCGGTCAACTAAAGTTGAACCGTGAGAACGGGCCCGAAACGTGTGAACATGTGAATTCAAGTTGAACGGACCGATTAAAGTTGATCAACAAAAGTTGAATGAAATTTGTAGTGAGAACCTTTGTTTTAATAGAGTCGATCAACTTTTTATATCGTTCAAGTTATGAGTCATCAACAAATCGCCGGATGCCCGCTGAGTTTATCGATTTGTCGTATTCAACTTTTGTCGATCAACTTTAATCGGTCAACTAAACTTGAACCGTGTGAACAAAAACTGATTCAAGTCGTCTCGATCAACTTTAATCGGTCAACTAAACTTGAACCGTGAGAACGGGCCTTCATCGAAATTTAAAAAAAATCGTCTACCTATCAATTTAAAACTATCAACTCACCAGGGGAATTATGAGTCAGATACGCCCAACTTAGTTGATTCGTTACCCAATTGATAGGAATAAAATATATGTTACTCGTATAGGCTGTCTAATTGTAAATAAAAATAATTATAGGTTTTTATCATTTTTAGATTTTTTTTCTCTGTACTGATCCCAATCTCACCCAGATTAAAATCAATTTACTTTTTACGTTTTTCTAGTTGCACGACTTTCCCTAAAACCTATTAATCGCATAAAGCGAGGAATATATGTATGTTGATCAATTTTACAAACATTTTTAACTGCCGAACACTACGCGAAAAAACACTTGGGGATAGAAGATAAACGTAGGCTTTGAATAAGCAATCTTCTAACATATTCCGAAATTTTACTTGGTAATCCCATGACGAAGGCTGAATTCCCACTTGACTTCAGTCATACTTCGAGCTGCTTACATCTTGCCTTAGAATCAACCATGTGCTGACATGTTTTCCCATTGGTTGAAAGTTGTGAAATTTTCGCAAGCAAATTCGCGTTATGATTGCCTTTAGTGGAAATTTTGCCTCAAACTCATAAGACACGATGCAATAAATATTCTTTACAAATTCTATTTTTGACAAATTCTATTTCAATAACTCATTGCACAAATCGTCCTCTTTATAAAGTAGAATGCATAATTAATTAATAATATATTGTGTTATTGTATTACCTGTTGATTGCTTAACCTATCACCTCGAGGTACTCAATAAATTATTTCAAAAAATATATTTTCCCATGATTTCTATAACGTTTATGAAAATTTCAAATGTCGCATCATACTCGTATTTGATTAACTTTGAGATCGATATTATTCGTAGATCCAGCAAAAAATATATAAATCTTTGAGCGTGGTTTAAAAAAAATCAATATGGCAAATTGCATACACTTTTTGGGTCGTACCTAGCAGCTTTAAGTATCTCATATTCTTAGTCACGTTACTCTTGGCTGAGCGTCGAGGTTCCCTGATGATATGGAACTAAGCGGATGATACAGTTGACATATTTGTAAGACTCCTGTTTTCCAGTCCGGAGGTCGCGGGTTCAATTTCCATTGAAATCTAGATTTTGTGAAAAGGACTCTAGCCTAGTTTTTAAATTAGGCTTATTTAACAGCTTTTTGGTTTGTTCGAAGAGATTGCCCTTTCTAATTTGTTCGAAGAGATTTCCACATGGTAATAAACCCGCTAGGTTGTAGTGTACTCAACGAAAGTTTAATACAATAATTCAATATATCTCCCCTTGTCCGTGTCCTGGGTCATGATGAGTGCAGCATTCGATGAGAAGCCAATCATATATTTGGTTTAATCTATCCACCTTTCTTGAGAATGGCCTCTTGCTCACCACCACTCAATAGTCACTACCAGCTTTTCCAGACTGTCATCTCTTCTAGCAACATATCCGATGTATGGCAGAATTACTTACCGCACCCCATACCCCATGACATTTATAAACCCTTTAGGTAATTATTTTCGAGTCATTGAAGTGGCCGCGTTATTTACAACCCGGCTCTGTCGACTTGTATTGTATCTTGAAACAATGATTATCCTAGATCACTATGCATTCTGATAATACATCGATATAGCAGTCTTAATTATTAGTAGAAGAATCTTAGTATTCATCTGGTGTAAATATTTAAGATAGAGATTATTCAGATTGGAGCCGAAACAAACGATAATAGCTGATTCATAAGAAATGCAGGTACATTTCGTTAAATATTTGCTATTCAACACAAAGTGCATTCTTATCGAATTAAATAAACAATCCACAAAGCTAACAATGGAACATTCCACTTATCAGCAGGTCCCTTCTTAAAAGGAAATAAAATAAGACTGATGCAATTATTAACATGGTATAGACATTTTCAATTCGCTGGAATGGCTTATTTTTATTTAATTTTAAGGCATTGACAGCTAGAGATCTTGACTGTTCATAAATTAAATAAATTCAGTTGTCAGAGCCTGAAACTCCTGAATAATCCGAATATTTTGTAGATGGAAGAATTTTAATATAAAATAGAACAAAGGATTGTTCAATAATATTCTGGCTGAAAATATACACATATGAGGAGACAAGGCTGAGTGTCGTGTTAATCAATTATGTCTAGTGGACCACCTGTCTCCATCCTTCATGGTCGTCAGTTATGTTGAATGAAGCTTTTAAAGAGCATACTGTTAACTCCTTTATTCCGTCCAACTTATAGGACACCTTCTCCTTGCTTGCTTTCCCTCAACTGTCCCCGTGATCAACAATTTCTCCAGACTTTCGTTATTATTTTCTTATCATGCCCTAAGTATGTCAGGATTCTTTTCCTGCATGTTGTCGAATGTATTTCGTAAATGTCTGATTCTTGAATAATAGAGACGTTGGTGCGCTTTACGGTACATAAGATACGAAGTACCCACCTCTAACAGCACATCTCGAAAACATGTATCATGTACATATCTCCATACTTTTTCATCATGAAGACAAGTAATTTTTTTAAATCAGCACCGGCGTTAGGGTTTTTTTTATGTTTAATTATTGATAATGAAATTATGGTAATGTTTTCTTAACATCGCTTTTAAGATAAATAATGCATTCGAAACATCGAATATCTTCTAAGCCAGCTAAATATATGATAGTACACTCGAAAATTATTTTCGATTAATGAACAATAACCAGAAAAATCGTTGAACATATTTGAAAAACTTTGCTTGCAGTTACGGAATTCGTTGACGCAGCTTATTAGGTATGTGAAAGTGTTTGGATCGTATCGCATCTAGATAAATATTATATCCATCGTCTTTTGGAGAAGAAGCATTTGGCTGTTTATGTTCTGTGTTATTATCAAGTGATGCTAAATATATGATTTTTTTTGCGACATAAATTCTGCTCATACATATTAATAAACTTTTAGTTATTAGTTATTAGATATGTGGATTGTGACTATTTTTGTACGTAAAAAGTCAATCACTGTTAATTTTTCCGTAAAAAGTCGATCGCGACAACAAACAAATTGGCTACCCCTGGCATAGATCAAATAGCTATCATTTATAATATAATACACTGTCGATCATATTCTTGTCCCTTGACTGCCACATAATATAAGTCATTAAGTATTTAAATAGACCGGCAGATAAATTAGATCGGCAGATGATATCAATTAAGTACTTAAATTTGTCCCAATTCAAACTAAATAGATATTTGTTTCTACACATTCTGACAGATATATTTTATTACACTTCCGTTATATTTAATATAGCCTGACAGGTTTATTTTCATGAAGTAATCTCTTCCAACCAACCAAATAATGTTTACGGAACTTTAGATGAAAACCAGACGGAACCATTTTTAAGATAAATTGGGTTCCGACGGGAATTGAATTCGTAAGTCCCGGTTCGAACAACGAACGTCTCAACAATAGAGGTCGTTATATATTAATATTGTATTATTATTATTGAATGAACCTAGTCATGCTATTGTTACATTACATAGAAATATTTTTTAAAGTAGTCATTTTATCTCAGATTGTAAACATTTCTTCAATTTCTCACTATACGGACCAATCAGAAGATATCTTTCGAGATGTGATTCTAGGAACAAACACAGAGAGATTGCTTTTAGATAAACAGTGAAATACTATTGTCTCGCCCCCTTTGCTTAGTCATTTTATCAACCCTAAAAATGGCGATCAACCTTATCTGTCTACACCGGAAATAAATCATAAATTTGTTGCTGTTTGAAATAATATCTGATACTTTTGAAGACCTGTCGCTTGAAACGTAAATATTATTAATAAACGAAATCTTGCTATTATCACGCCACTGTGTATAAGTTACTTTATTACTGCTGATGTTTAATCAAGAGTTATAAGTTACTTTATTATTACTGATGAATTGATCAAGAGTTATAAGTTACTTTATTACTGCTTATATACGTAGCTTTATTACTGTTGATGATACTCGTATACTCGTAAGTTATTTTAAGTCAAGAGATATCAATTACTTTATTACTGCTGATGATTAACTCGTCCAATGCTGAGGACACGCCTGGCGTGTCCATGTGAACATCTGCTTCATGCTCAGAACACGCGCGGCGTGTACATGCCTAAATATTGTTAGTGTATTACATCAGCATACAATATTCGTTCATTAGTTCGAAAGAGTCCATCGCATTCGGACGTTTTCATAAATGTAGAATTTATTTTACTTCCGTGAATATTTCACGGGTTGAAACTAGTTTTTATTAATCAAATATATTGAGCACCGATCTGGTTGTCATGCATTTTGTATCAGCAGGGAAAGAGTTAATCAAGATCTATAAATAGCACATAGAAAATAAATTAAGTCTAAGAACTAAAGAGAGTTCAATTGACTTTGTTAGCCTTTTTTAAAAAAGTCCTTGACTCATGGATGGAAAACTGCATTTTCGGTTCTTACTGTAATAAAAAGAAAGTATCGTTTCAAATTGAATGTTGAAGGGTAATAATTAGTAATAATAAGGGTAGCCATTTTAACGATTGAGTCAAATATGAAATTAGTAATTTCCAAGATTAAGCAACAAATTATAATGAACTGACTTTATGACATTGTAACATGAATGAATGTTACTCTTACCTGAATAAAATTGTATTTTCATTTACGTGGAGGTCACATAAGGATTATAGCAAAAAGGTTGCGTACCACTACTATAGATGACAAACGTGGGCTGAATACAGCGGCGGACCGGACTGACGGGCTGAGGGGTATTTCCCGGTAGGCTGTTGAGCAAATGGGCCGAAATATTCAATTTTAAATTAAAAACAATCATACATAAATCAAAATACACTTCAATTGATCAGCTCTCCATGGACAGGAAAAGATCACGCAGACAGAAATGGATAACTACAAGTTCTACCCTTGACGACGAAATTCACACTAACATTGCGAGTAAATAAAATTGCAAGGAAACTGTACTACGAGAATCATTATCGTAGAATCATGTAAAAACTGCACGGCATGTTGCTCTTTATGTTCTGCAGAAGTTAAACTTGTATTCGTTGTCCGATAAGCGTGTTATTATAGTTTATAAATATTTTTTAACCCTTTCGTCAACTACGAGAGATATTTTTCCTGTTTTAATATGTCCTGAATCGATTCAGAAATTCCTTAACTCAATCGCATCTCGAATCGTTGATGATAATATCTTGCCAAAAAGATCTCTTCAGCAAGATTATTTATGATGATTTAACAAACATTTTAACATCAAAATACAAATTCTTAAATAACTGTATAAGATAAAAAGCAGGGAGGGGGTGTGGGAAATATTTGGCATCGTGTTTAATGTCAATTTTTGTTTTTTAACTTGCTTTGAAAGTTTAATACTAGCATTTTGAGACATTGAGTGTTGTGGGGACGATTTTGTCTTTTGATTACGCTTGAACTATGCCCTTGTTGACTTTTTTGTTTTATATTATCTATATTCTACTTTTCATGTGAATGTCAAGGCCCGGTTTGGTTCAGTATGGGCTGCTTGATTTTGAACGATCCCGTATTGAATTAATGGCTATAAATAAAGTTGATTTTTTTTTATTTTTGTGAGTATGTTGACTTATGTATTTGAATACTTATGTATTGTTTAATCATTTTCAATTTTGATCGTTTCTTTAAGCTTAATTTATTTAAATTGTTTATTTTATATTTTTTAGAAAGAACGCAAGTCTATGGTAACCAGCCAACAATATCGAGATTGATATCAAAGAATAGATTCATGAAGACAGCGCAAAAACTTACGATTCTGAAGTGGAAAGAAAAAAACACCTGACTTCTGGATGGAACTCTTAAAAACATGGCACATGGACACCAACTACCTTGGGCTACGTGAAGAGCTGAATAGACTCTAAGTAGGGGTGGCTAAATACAAGGTGAACATGCAGAGATGGGGTTTCTTGAACTAAAGTTTGATTGACTAAGATTGTGGGGTTATACAGGACTCACAACCTGATTGATGGAAATGATAGAGCGATCTCTGTTACCTTCTACTAGAAACACGAGGTGTAATTAATAGTCCGGTCACGAAAATTAGTGAATGAATGTTTTTTTTTAATTTTATGAGTAGTCTAAACATATTTCCCGGATATATTTTATTTGCCAGTCCGTCGCTGGCTGAATGATGACGATATTAAAAATATTCAGTTCTAAACCGCGTTTCAAAACAACAGCAGCAAAATAAACTATCACAATGAGGATTTTCGAGACTTTCTCAAGAAGTTCATTAGTGAAGAGCACAAAAGAATTGCGGAGCGTGCAGGAGCTTTGTTGATAATTACACATGTCATTTCGAGTTCAGACCGTCTGACAAGTCTCAACATCCGCAGACGGTGCGACGCCACTTCATCGCATCCAATTATGTTCACATTCCAACCGTACGAGCGAAATATAAGTTATTTCACGGCTATATATGGTAAAAAACGAAAAAAATAAGAAAAATAGCTACGCGTGTCGCCTCGCTTTCTGAAACTTATGAATAGGTTTGCATTTTTCCTTCGTTTTGTTTCAGCAAATATATCGTCTTACAAAGCGCAAATTAAATCATCTCACTTTTAGGCGAAAATTAATCTCAGAGGAGAAATCGCTACAATCAAGATTTACACATATTACCAAAATAGAACATACTTACCATTACGCCATTACCCTTTTGAGATAGACATAGATGACTGTCCACGCACTATTAGATCATTTCTTATTATATCAAATATTCTACGCAAGTCACACATTTCTCTTATCACTTCCATCTATCCCCGGGCTTCGCTTTCTTACATCAAAGATAGCACTAGCATACTTCTGGAAGTATTTCATAAAAACACGAAATATTGAAAAAAGAAAGTAATCCAAGATACACCGTATAGTGTTCATATTTTTATTTTTTTTAAGATTAAACCGAATTCAATATTTTTATAGGATATGTTGCCGATTTAGCTGTTTGCATACATTATGAAAAATTATACAAAACAATCCATACTTATTTGAAATTTTCCCTCCAGCACCGCTAGTCTATGAGTAAGCATGCTTGTTTTTCATTCTGATATCCCGGTTCTGATTTCTGGAAGATCCCGAATCGTTTTTTAAAACTGTTATTAATATGAATTTATTTTTGGAGTGTCGTTTAATACCTGCCTAAAAATATTCAGAGAGCGCTCTTGGCGTAATGAGACACCATTCCACTTGAATTTATTCAATAGTACTAATGTACTATATTTTATAAATAAATAAAAAAACAAAGTGATATTAAGTTGATACTTTATAACAAAATTAATTGACTTAGTTTTATGATGATAATCTCATTGGCACTGGTAAAAAATGTTGAGGTTATTTTGATCTTGTAATGAGACAAGATGACAAGTCCTATGGAACTTGTAAAGAAAACCCTCGTGCAACCGCTGCTACCAAACAAGTGTTTATCAGCTGACGTGCGCTGCTCAAGAGGAAAATCTTAATTAGATTAATCTCAGCCGCTTTTTTCATATTACGATGATGTGTTACACATATCAAATCGCATTGAATGGACGCAGAAGTACCATCTTTATCCGCTGCTTTTCGAACTACACAAGAGTAGATATACTCGTAGTTCGAGAGAAATGGTCAAAAACTATCATGAGAATAACCGTTACAGCAGAGAAGAAAGCCAAGCGATCTTTTTTTAAATAAAATAAACCTTTGATTTAATGTAAATATAAACAACCGCTTAAGATAAAAATGACAGATAGCGGAATGTGGTTGGTAAAAAATATTTATGTGTATATATTACAATATATAAAATTATATTATATTTAAAAGGGGTGCATGTCAAAAGGACCAACAAGGGGACTCTTCACAAGAAAACTAATTGATTTGAAGTAAAGAATGCTGATAACACTGCTCTACAAATTAAATTTTTCTATCAAAAATTAAAGTATATTTATTTTATGAATTTAGAAGCGCTGAATGCAAGAACGACATCCAAAATTCTAATTAGGCGTCGGTTTACAAGATAAATAAGACATCTATGTATTGAAATGCAGGTACATCCTTGTTCATTGCTTTTACAGAGGATTTCACTACAGCCAGCGTTACGTTTAATAGTGGTAGCAAAACTTGACTGGGATTCATTAGCGGTTCACATAATACATTTTTTGTACCAGATACAAAAGCTTTTCTTTGAGGTAATTCGTTTCGCTTGTAGTGAACCCTTCTATGGTAATTTTCTCCCTCACGTATAAAGCAAATAGTATTGTTGTACCTTCAGACCAACTAGTTTCGCAATGACTTTCAAATCACCACAAATCAACCATTCGTATTTTCCTCAGTTTACGTTGCTTAAAACAAGTTTAATATTTTTGTGATAGCGGCATAAAATTTGTCAATCCGATTAAATATAACATTCGCAGTTGTTTCAATTATGTTGCATTGTATAACATGAAAACATGAGCCAATCAAACAAATATTCATGCCGGTTTCGAATTCAGCGTTCCAAAATGTATAAAAATTGGCTGCTTTAGTTTCTGTATAAACTTCATTGTTGAGTAGTGTAATTTTTTTAGCGTCAAAAGGGAACATCATAAATAAACGAATCCCCAAAATAAATAAATATTCATTTGTTTTTTTTTTTGCGGATTTGCCTTTCACATAGTATTTTTTTAATTATATTGGTACGTAGATTAAGATTTGAATTCATTCAATTTTATTTAATTCTATTCGATCTCATTGGTACTGCATAAATTTTGACACCATACCAGAGACGAATTTACTCTTTATTTTTTCACGTTATGAACTTTTTTTAAAACTTTATTAGATTTAAACTTGAAATATTAGGCATTGCGTTGCAGCAAACGGAAATGTATTTTAACTATTTTGAAAAAACATCAGAGAAATGTGTTCAGCAGTGAACGATTAAAGGAAAAAAATACGTCAGTATGTCAGAAAGCAGTATTCAAAGCGCATTACGTTTCTTTGGAGACGCACCCAGGTTAATACCCAGAAAACTATGAAATATTGATGGGTGTTTATTTATTTATTTATTTATTTTACACTTTATACAGGTTTAAGCCAATTACATCAAATAACAAGAAAAAAAATATGTAAAGTCTAAATATAGCAAAATGGCAACAGGGACAATGTTAGTCATGCTTCCCTGTGAGGTGACTCAGTTATACCTATAAAGTTTATCAAGGGAGTTTATCCTTAATTTATCCACCGTAATGTGGAAGATATCAGAAATTGTATTCAATAAGGTCATGCCGTGGGCGAGTGGTGATGTGCTTAACAGTCCAGTTTGTGAAACCGGCAACGAAAACAATCTTAGTAATCTCACGATGGCGTAAATAGTTGTCCGGTACATTAAACAAAAGTTTGTGTTATTTTTCCCGTTAGCAATTTGTATATGTATAAACAGATGCATACTTTTCTTATGACTAGTAATATCCTAACACACCCATTAAAAAAGTAGGATAAAGCCATGGGAACTATCTAAACTCTTTGAAATAAAGGTGTCGCAGACATCTCTTTCGTACTCGCTCAACTACCAGGGAGCTCTGGATTCCTCTCGGGTTCCAAATGCTTGAGCTCCACTCTAATCTACTGCAAATTAGTGAATTGTAAAGATATCTCATTACACCGACACCATCAAATGCCCTAAAGACTCTTTATCACAAATCCCAGCACTTTATTGGCAGATAAACACATACATACTCTTGATGTATATGTATATACTGTTGTATGTTATGTAGTGTTCCAGGATAGACAAGCACAAACAGGCTGCTGAGATACTTGAGTTACCAAGTGAGGGATCTGACAGGCTATGTTATATGTTGTATACAACCTTAGGCGAATTATCGCCATGAGTTAAACAACTTTATCACGAGAGTCGGAATCAGCGTCACTATTAATCACGACCCTCAGGCACGAGATCACAAATAAGAAGAATATTGATACGACACTGATATTCAGGGTTGAATTATTTTCGCAAATATCCATTTTTAAGACATAAAATTCTAGAATATGTATTAGATATGAAACAATGATAAAATTTACTGAAACTTTCCGTGCGAAAAATAATTAGAGGCAATTTTGTGTATTAATTAATTTATTTAAAATTTTATTGTAAAATGATCAATGTAGTGGATTCATTGCAAAGTAGCAATCTTCCAATCAATCATACAATTGTTTTACAAATACAAATTTGGTTCCAGAATCTAAAGGTTGAGGAAGATTTATTTTAATGTAAGATGAACTTAATTTATTTATTTAATTTTAAACCCCTTTGCACATTATAGGTTTCCTTAATTCGTACAATGAAAAAATATAACAAGTAAAAATAAAAACAATCAAACGTGTATAAGACAATTCAAAATTTAAAAAATCTTATTGATGTAAAATATAATAAGAATATATATAATACATTAAAACACTAGAACAAAATATAGCACAGTACGTGTATGCTATAAATAAAATATAGTACGTGTATGCTATAAATATAGTACGTGTACGCTATAAATAAATTTTATTGATATAAAATATAATAACAATATATATAATACATTAAAACACTAGAGCAAAATATAGTATAGTACGTGTATGCTATAAATAAAATAAAAAACTAAATGATTTCAAGTACGAGTATTACACTAACTTGGAGTTTTTTTCCTGAAGGAGTTGAACAACACACGAAAAACGTCTATATGAGGATACACATGGTTATAAAATGGGATTGATCTACCTACCGGCATTTCCAAAGGCAGGTTGGTACAACTTATAGATTGATAGAACAATCTATGGGTGCGTTTTCTCAGATAATTATTTTGAACATACAAACCATGACTGTTGACTAAATCATATAACGAAGAAAGCAAAAAATATGAACTTCAATCAACAATCATTATCATCCTGTCATGTATCTCATGACTTGTGACTCCCATCCAGTCCAACGCATTGGGACTCTTACTCTTGTGTGTCGTCTTTTCACGCTTCCAGTAACCACAAACACAAGGCATACTGTTCGTAATCTGTCGGGATTCTCAATTCTTCGAGAATGGAGGTGTTGATTCGCCTTACTGGAATTCTATTTAATTTATCCATGGTAATAAGTAACACCTTTTTTCAACACCACAATTAAAATACGTCTATTCTACGTATTTTGCTTGCTCTCAGAGTCCAAATCTCCGCACCATACGTAAATATTGCGAAAACAAGATATTTAACAAGGCGCATTTTCGTCGTGATGGTGATGATTCTTGCATATCTTTTCCACCTTTGATATCGCATTTTTTGCCTTTACAGTTCTTTTCACCGCAGCCTACAGCATACTCCAGCCTAAGTAAATAAAGTCAGTAACCACTTCTAGACCACGATTCACATTATTTGCTAGCAGTTTATTACTACGGTCAGTTATCATTAACTTTGTTTTTGACCCATGAGCTTGCTCTCGTGTACCACATATTTAAGGAGCGTGGCGATTTCTTCTTCTGATGTAGTAATCAACATCAAAATATAACTTATAGCTTTAAAATTAAACATTTCTCAAGGGGATATTATAGGATAAATTTCAAAGAAAAATACTTAAGGTAGATTCATATTATTTGGTAACAATTTATTACTGAGTTCAATTGTCACTAACTTTGTTTTTGGCCTTTTTATTTCCAGGTCCCGGAGCTTGATCTCATGTACCACATATTTAAGGAGCGTGGCGATGTCTTCTTCTGATGGGGTAACAACATCAAATTATAACTTTAAAAAATAAAATCTTTGTTAAGGGGATATTATAGGACAAATTTCAAAGAAAAATACTTAAGATAGAGTTTTGTTATCATACTGTCATGATAATTTTTGAAATTCTATACCCTTTGTGTTATCGTATTGTGTTAAAAATACATTTAATCCGACACTGGCACGACTACAGTAACACATTGCGAAAATTGTTCATTCATTGTCGACATCCATAACATATCTACACTAAATGGGTGAATTAATTATCTTATTACGATTTCTGTTAAATTAACATAACACGATCCCAGCTTATTGTAATGCAATGATATTTTTAATATCTTTATCTCGGATTTATATTATATTGTATTTTATTTATACCGCCGTGATATCGATCGTTCCCTTATTTGTATAACAAAGGCTTCGACTCTAATTATGTAGGCATTCAAATTGTGTGGTATGGGGGGCATTGTTCACTTTTATTTAAATTATTATTAAATCATATTCATATTTATACCTCATTAGTGTAATTAAGGGTCATAAATTATAATAGAATGACATAGAAATTGTTGTTTTTTTATTTGAAATGAAAGAGGAGTGAAACGTTTGATTCGAAAGTTGACTTTTTAATAGGCCATCAATCCATACTAGGATGATTTGTGCAGCCCCATCAAAGCAAAAAATAACATTACAAAAGTCAATTCAATAAATGATATGTTAAAATAGCAACAATTTTAGAGAATTTAAACAAAAATGTAACGATCGATCTATGAGTGGAATATTTTGTCGAAGAAAGAAGAAAAGCAGAATTCAATGGAAGCGGTCATGATATTATTACATTTAGAAAATCAAATCTGTCACATAAAAGACAACCGAAAAACACATAATATATAGTCTCATCATCCAAACCACACTCGCAGTCGGGATCCTCCCCAATAGTGACTCATCTGCAAGCAATTATTGATTATGGCTAAATAAATTGTTAGTTAATATTTCTCTAATAAGGTACGACTAAGTTTTGAAAATCGTTCTAAAACATTTATATTCGACTCATAATTAATCTTTAGAAGTATGACCGCGTGTCAGAGTGTGTTAAAATATTTACATCATTTTACCCTATTGCATTGTTGTACTGCACATTCATTGTATACAGTACAAATTAGCGGGCCATGCCATACAAACACACATAATCAATGCAACAATTCTAAACTGCAGACGATAATGAAATTTGACAACTCGAAAAAAAAACAATATTAGTACAATTCATTGAAAATCCCCGTCCCCGAGCCGCGACTAACAAAATATAAAAGTAACAAATTCAACTGCTGTTCACATTTTATATTTTGTTATCACTTCACAATTACAAATATTTTTTAACAGTTACAAAGTTTAACAAACACAATACTATGTATTGTATTATATAAGGTGATTACTTCAAACTGTCTTTCAACTGAACAAACTATCGCTCTTTCATTATATAGGGCAGCGGCTCCTAAACTGTTTCACTGACATCGTGATAAATTGATACTGACCCCCAATTAATAATTATTTACTGTGAAAGTTTTTGTTTTTTTAAATTGAGTAAAAATAAAACAAATATAAGAGTACACACTTTTTTAATTGTGTACATTATAAAAACTTAATAATGCAATAAATTTATTTTATTTTGTCTTAATTGCAAATTATGATGCTGCGTTTTCTTTATCAAATCATTGATGTCGGGATCAATGTATGAAAGTTTTATCCTTAGATCTGACTCCGCTTGCAGACGATTTGTATACATATTTATTTTTTATGTCGTCGTTGCTGGGCCTCGTAGTCGAGGATCCGAAGCGAAGCTGTGCCGGTTTTAGTTGTTTTTCTTCTTTTATCTTCTTCAAGTGAGTGAGTCGTTACACACCAGCGAACTCACCGGCCACACCGCTGTACTGGATCCGATGGCACACCGAAGTGAGGCGATCGGAACACACCGGCATGTTTTTTCCTTTTTTTTAAGGAATAGATATGACCGAAGTTATATGTATCCTTACACCCCCAAATACCAGGCGGAAAAATGCCTGTGTCATTCGACGGGAGTAGCACAAGCGGGGTTCGAACCGCGACCTCCCACACGAAGGTCCAGTGCATTACCGTACGGCTGTGCACCTCTGAATTGTTTTATGTAGACGAGAGTTAAAAATATTTTTTCGTATAATAAATTGCCGGAAACTTTTCAAACTACGTCTGTTGTATTCGGACATTCTCTCTTTAACACTTGCCGTACGGTGATGGATAGCGAGTGATCATGACTTATATTTTATTTAATTTCTCGAAATATACTGCTTGCAGGGTCTTCATACTTTATGTATTCCTCATCGAAACCTCTATGATTTGAATGATGTCATTAGGAAACAAAACATTCATAGTTAATTCAACAGAAATTAATGATTTTAAATCGCGAATTGACGAAATGTCAAACACTCATTCTTTTTTGACAGTTCTTATAGCGCCCGTTCCAGGTTATCGTCACCAGTTTTATAATCCTGATTGTTATTTTTTATTTTTATCTGGTATGTTTTTTCTATTATCATTTTTTATCTGGTATGTTATATTGTACCATTACTCTTTTTATAATAAATGTACATTTTATTTATTATTTCATTTTCAAAAATATAATAATTGAGATGGCGGGAAATATCGACGGCGATGATAGCGATTTGGAATTTAAGGCGACAGGCAATATATCAGAATCAGAAGATTTTGTCGAGGTACAGGATGAAGTATATTCTGATTTGGAGACGAGTGAAGAAGACGAATAAATATTATTTACATCAAAACATGGATTCGAATGGAGTTCATTACGAGTACCACCTCAATCTTCGAGGCATCGGTCGGGTATCAAATATTCTCATCGAAGATTCTGGACTGAGAAATTCAAGTATAAATGTACATTCCATAAAAGATATGTGTTGTCTGTTTGTAAATGAAGAGGTGGTAAAAGTGATGTTTAAGAAACAAATCGTCATTTAAATCGAATTCATTCAGAAAAGAACCAACCAATATCAAAAGACGAGTTATATGAATTCATTGGAATATTGCTCGCACCTGGCAGAAATCGAACACGAAAGCTATCTTTGAGTGAATTGTGGATAAGTGAAAGTCCCTTTTGCCAGTCATTTTTCACAACAGCTCTGTCTCGAGATAGATTCATCTATATTTACAGTCATATTCGTTTTGATGATAAAGAAACCCGAGAAGAGAGATATCAGGGTTTTTTCAGATAAATTAGAACCAATTAAGTGGATTTCAAAAATGTTTATGGATATGTGCAAAAGCAATTATTCTCCATCTTCGAATATAACTGTAGATGAACGTTTGCCAAACTTTAGAGAGAATTGTTCATTTCGCGTGTACATGAAGTCTAAACTTGGTAAATATGGCATCAAAATCTGGGTTGCTGCTGACTGCGGCGGCATATGACGCATAACAAATTTACAGGCTTATTCTGGTATGATAAATAATCGTAGAGAGAGATAAATCAAGGTAACTGAGTAGTTATAGAAATGGTTCAACCGCAGTATGGCACGAATAGGAGGATAACCACAGGTATTTTTATTACCTCCATCAAATTAGCCGATAATCTTTTATTAAAAGGTTTAACTCTAACTGGCACGCTTCGAAAAAATAAAAGAGTAATCTCACTTGAATTTATACCGTCTAGAGAGAAAACAATCCATAGTAGCTGAAAATAAAATACTTGTTTCGTGTGTACCACAAAAAATAAAGCAGTATTATTATTATCCACTCAATTCAATGATGCAGAAATTGATTATTCAGAAAAACAAAAGCCACTATAGTAATTATACATCATTATAATAATACGAAAATTGGAGTAGATACGGGAGACTAAATTACTTGAGAGTACTCTTGCTCAAGGTCAACGAGAAGATGGCCTTTCCGTCTTTTTATGGAAATTATAGATATGGCTGCATTGAATGCATACCTCTTATGGATAGACAAATATCCAGAGTGGAAACAAAATAATTAATACCACCGAAAACATTTCACAAGAGAGTTAAGTTTGGAATTGGCAATGCCCAATATCTTAAAAAGGAAAAATAGCAACAACAAGATGCTTTTAATACAGTTTTAACATATTGTGGCGAGTCAATATCCGAAACATTAGTAAATAATACCCTGTTGGCACCCCGTGAGGTCCTCAAAAGAGGAAGTTGTGGGTTTTATTAAAAACATTCGAGAAAAAAAACCAGGCTATTCTGCAATATTTGTCAAACACCTGCGTGTTTAGTACGTAGAATATAGTAAAAAAAAAAGTGGTTTCATGCCCCAATTGCGATAACTTTCTCCACAGGATTAAACTTTGATTATATTATATGATATGTTTGTCCTATTTTCAAATTTTCTGTAGTGTTTATATTTTCCAAATTGCATATATTTTATTGATTTGAATTTCGTGTTTGTTTATATATAATATAATTTTGAATTTCGTGTTTGTTTATACTATATAAATTTCTCGCCCTAAAACCTTGATTTTTGAATTTATATATTCATTTTATATTTTGTTTATATGTTATTTATTGTCTTTATTCGAATTATGGTTTTATTGCCAAAAAAATACACGCTACATTTTATTGTATAATTTTATGAAAAAAATTAAAAGGCTGGAAATCTCTCATCACGCATGCGCATTCTGAATGTTGCGCAGACCGAACGACGCAGCGTAAAAATAATATTCTTATAGAAATGCCTTTCTGTTTTAGCTCTTATTTTATCATTTCTTACCTTTATTTTATATTATTCGACATTTTATTACATAATAAAATGATGTTTATAGCTAATAACAAAAAATGACCTAGCAGATTTAGCATAATTTTAATTTGAAACATACATGTTTAGTGTACCCTCAGTGTCCAACGCCGTTACTGGCGTAATTTTTTAGCACAGTAAGGGAAATGTTAAAAGGTTGGAGACCTCTTTTCAGTCATGCGCATTGTGAACGTTGCGCAGACCGAACGACGCAGTGGGAAAATTATATTCGTATAGAAATGTCACTTCTCAGTTTCAACTATTATTTTATCATTTCTTACACTTATTTTATATTATTCGACATTTTATTACACAATAAAATGATGTTTATAGCTAATTAAAAAAAAACTAATAGATTTTGCATAATTTTAATTTAAAACATACATTTTTAGTGTACCCTCAGTGTCCAACACCGTAACTGGCGTAATTTTTTAGCACAGTAAGGGAAGTGTTAAAATGAGTTAAAAGTAGGACAAAATGCTGTCTTTGAATATATTTCAATCAGCAATTAATTTTCCTGTGCTAGTGTTAGTCAGTGATCTCACTGACATCTCGATTAATGAGTATTTAATTAAATTTATTTTTTCATATGCAAGTGGAAAATAGCTGCGAAGCGAAAATTCAAGTTTTGCCTTTTTGACATTTCTGGATGTTTTCACATATTTATTATAAAAGGTTGGTTGAATCCGCGAATGCCGAACCCGCCGATTCGAAGGATAGACTTCTTCTAATGAGGATAGTAATCATGTTTTAATGACGATAGTGATCAAGTTTGAGTGTTTGCATAGTTTGTCTTATTTATTATTATTTACCTAATTATTGTTTATACTGCGCAACATATGTACTGGTGATTGCCTTGTTTATCGTTCGTGTAATATATATAATAAAATTGATATTTCATGAAATATCAATAATAAATGTCCTGGAAGTGTTCTTACGAATAAAAATCTGCAAAAACGTGGAAGATTTAATCATAAATAATATTATGATATACAGGGTGAGGGTGAGGGTGAGGGGGGTGTATGATAGAATACGGAATGGAGTGATTAAAGATGAATGAGAACTTAATGCTGATTTGTTAAGTAAGATGAAGAAGAATACTTTGATATGGTTTGGGCACATAGAACGAATGGGTGAAGGAATACTAACAAAACAAATATACAGTGCAACTGTCAGTGTAAGGCGTGTTAGAAGAAAACCAAGATTTTTTTTGTATTTTAAAAGAATAGATATGACAAAAGTCATATGTATCCTTATACCTCAGAATACTAGACGTAAAAAATGCCTGTGTCTTTCTAGGGGAGTAACACAGCGTGGGATTCGAACCACCGACCTTCCGCACGTAAGTCCAGTGAGTTACCACGGGGTCATGCGCCTCAAATTGTTGAATCAGGTGAATGATATTTTGTAAGAAGGAAACGTTAAAAATCATAGGAGGGGATTGGATGTGGAAGAAAGAGGTGTAAGATGTATGTCGAAATAGGAAAATCTGGTATTCTGTCCTCTCTGCATACCCCCGTAGGGAAATGGCATGATGGCATGTACGTGTATGTCATCGTAATTGCCGGACCTTGTACTCGTAATCGAGGAACCTCTCGCCATTTCAAAGTCAATTAAGATGGAAAGCAAAGCTATGCCGTGGAGTTTTTTTTTTCGTTTCTTTTTTTCTTTAAATGAATGAGTAAGCCGCTAGACACCAGCAAACTCACCGGCCACACCGCTGTACTGGATCCGATGGCACACCGAAGTGAGACGATCGGAGCACATCAGAATATTTTAATTTTCTCTTTTTTTTCTGAAAGAATATATATGACGGAAGTCATAGGCATGTTTATACCCTAAAATGCTAGGCGGAAAAAATACCGGTACCATTCGAGGGGTGTAACACAGCGCGGGATTCGAACTGGCGACCTTCCACACCTCATGCACACTTTTGTTATACTCGTATATAGTACAATTTGGTGGAATTATTGCCATTTGGCAATCAACGTCCAAGCTACCAGACATAAGGGTATAAAATTAAAGTAGTTAAAACAAGGTTATGAGATTGTTATCTCAAAGAATTTAATTTGATTCGTAATTTTTACCAACGGCCTCTAAAATTTCCAGAAATCTTAAAAAAAGAAGTCGCTTACACTGAGATAGTTTGCACTTTGCTCGACGACATTCTCAAAGCTATACAAAGTCACTGGAAATAAATTGGCACAGGCAATTAAACAATTGAATTGCTCTCAACTACCAATAGCCAAACAAAACGTGACAAATTTTCGCTTACTTTTGTAGAAATGATTATCAATACATAAATGATTGGAAAATTAAACGATATAACCAATTATGTTACATTACTAAGAGATAGACTCCGCGAAGATTTGGTGCTGGTGATGTACGAGGGTGAAAATAATTCGTACTCTGGCTGTAGAATTTATTTTAATCAACTTTCAGAAGAGACGAATACATCATTTTTCGAAATAATCTCCATGCTTTTTTATATACTTTGTCCATCAGTCATCATGCTTTCGTATTCCCTCATTAAAATTTGTCGAATGTACCGCTGTCTTCACTTCTTCATCAGATGTGAATCTTCGTTTCGTAGGGCTGCTTTCAGGGGACCAAACAGGCGAGAGTCCGATGGAGCATGATCAGTGATGTAGGGAAAATGCGTTAACACCTCAAAACGAACGTTTTTGCAGAGCGTCGACAGTGTGGGCTGATGTATACGGACGTACATCGTCATGCAAGATCACAACGCCCTTGGATAACAATCCTCTGCGTTTAATCTGAAGTTTAGGATTCAGCTCTTCTGTCAGCATCTTACTGTAACGAGCAATGTTGATTGTTGAACCTTTTATCCTGATAGTGTTCCAATACTGGCCCTTGAGAATTCCAAAATAACTGAAAGCATCAATTTTCCAGTTGATTGTTGACTTTTGAACTTTTTCTTGGTCGACGATTGAGAATGTTTCCATTCCATACTTTGTCGTTTACTTTCAGGCTCGTAGTGATGAATTAATGTCGGTGCCCTGAAAGTAGCCCTACGATAACGATTTACCTCTGATGAAGAAGTGAAAACGATGCATTCGTGGCTCGCAGCTCAGCCTTAAACATGTTTTAAATGAGGGAATACGAACGCTTGTTGACAGATGGGCAAAGTGTATAGAAAATCAATGAGATTATATCGAAAAATGATGATTTGTATTTTCTAAAAGTTGATTAAAATAAATTCTACAGCTAGAGTGCGGATAAATTTTGACTCACCCTCGTATATTGTGTGTACCCTGAACAGCAAATAGGACAAGTTCGTCAATTCTGGAAGAACTATAAATCGAACAGCGTTTCTCTTCAATTATGTAACTTCGGTTAGTTTGAAATGTTAAAAAGATTGTGCTATATTACACTTTCGTCGTATATAGTACAACCTGCCGGGCTTATTGTAATGTGCCAATATTTTCCAGCCAACCAGAAAGGAGCTTAGGCTTCAAGTGAAAACATGACCCTTATTTAAAAAAACTGGGTTCCAACGGAAATTGAGCTCGCAACCCCTGTATTGGAAATTTTGCATCTTACTAACTAGATCACAAAGGTCGAAAAATAATTGTATGTTTTTAATTTCCTGACACATTTTCAGCATTTTCGATTCGTTCAAAAATTCTCGATGCTTTGAGATATTTTCTAACTTAATTTCAGTTGGGGCCTTTTTCTGTCTTTTTCCATATTTTTGCGGTTTTGGTAAAAACAATTAAATAATAAGTTTTTTGTAACGGAAAACATTATTTGCATATGTACTCATATTTAAATAATAGTGATATTGACTTCCTAAATAACTAAGAAGTTTACTTAAAATAAACTAAGTATTATGCATAAACTTCCTTAGTAAAAAATAAACAACCTTTCTAAGTTAAATATTGATATTTATATGCCACAACCTGCGACTGTAATGTTAGTTGAGTTTTAAGTAAACAGAACTCAGTATGGACATGTCATCAAATTTAATATGCCTACATATTATGTCAATTTACACAGCGATCTGCGGTTTCCAAGTTCAAGGGCAAGTAGCCAAGTGTTTTACTATGGTCAATACATAACAGGTTTCAAAGTGTTTATGCTCTGGGATTTTTTCGTAAGAATTTCTGGATCGTTATGACGCTTTTATAAGATCTCTACAATATGTTAGATCGTAGCAAATCGAAGTGTAGCTCTATCATGTGGAACCCAAAAGGAATACAGTACTCCTAGAGACGTATATATTCAAGAGAATAAGACCACTGGTTCTATCCTACAATATAGTTAGATGAGACGTGCCTTTTGATCACGGTTTTCCTTAAGCCAGTTCCATGTAGTAGAGTGCATATCGTCGCTGGGATTGCTCCTCCAAAAATCAGGAGGGACGTTTGAAGTAGTTCTAAGAGACCCAACCGACTTAATGGCCCCAGACATATTTTAAGTAACCACCAGCCCCAACTCCTAGGTTAGAATCTAGACACAGTCTTATTATGGCCATTTAAACAACCACCTACTGTTGCTAGGATGAACGAGTGAAGAAGAACATCGGGTCCTATGAGTGGATTTCGCCTGTAGAGGCTTTAGCACCTGGCTTAGGACTACCTCGAAGAACCGGGAAATATCTTGATAGGCTCCGAGCAGGCTAGAATCTAGACACAGTCTTATTATGGCCATTTAAACAACCACCTACTGTTGCTAGGATGAATGAGTGAAGAAGAACATCGGGTCCTATGAGTGGATTTCGCCTGTAGAGGCTTTAGCACCTGGATTAGGACTACCTCGAAGAACCGGGAAATATCTTGATAGGCTCCGAGCAGGAGTTGGGAGAACCAAGAACATGTCAAAATGAAGAATGTTGCTTTCTGTATCTGCAAAAAATAATCAACTCTCTGTATCTGCAGTGAGGATCAGTCCACACAACACTTTCTGCACTGCCCGAAAAGCCCAGTGTCTTGCACCGAAGAGGACTTAATTTGTGGAACGCCCAGTGCTGTCCAGGTGGTAGAATTTAGATTAAGAAATATATCCAGATATAAAACATAATGGTATAACAGAGTGACTATGGACACTTATGAAAGCCAACAATGGGTAGAAATTACACTGACCATAGTGATGGATATAAGGAGAATAGAAATGGTATGTATGTCTGTGTATTATTTTTCCCAAAAAAATAATGAGGCCCAAAAAAAAAACCTTGCACAGGTCACATGAAAATCTAGTTTCAGAACTGATTGGTATTAATGACTCTGAAGTCAGCTAAGTTCAATTATCAAGTCGGCTATTAAATTGAAAGCGATTTCTTCTGAATTGAATTGTAGACCTTGCCCAATTTAGGCACGTGTTATAGTAACCGAATACTTTTGCTGTATCGATGTTTTCCGAATCTAATGTTATTACAAGTACTTTAGTTTGTTGCACTGTTCAAAGTCCCAGCTCTAATTAAAAATGTCCTATATCATCAATGCTTTAATTCTACAGTGATATTATGCCCACATTAAAACGTTTGCGCGCGGCAAAACCCCCTGATTGACGAATCCTGAAATTCGAAGCCGTATGCTGGCAGAAAACGACGAGAAATAGAAACGAATGGAGATGACAGGAGAGGCATCATTCTGCAGTGGATAGACCATGACTGAACGTGATGCTGATAATGGTTATTGCAATGTCACGTTCATTCATTGAAATGTATCTAAAATTTTGTAAATTTTAATTGTTACCAAGTAATATCTCTAAAGTTTATTAAATATAAACCGTAACCATGGAATGTCTCTAAAATTAAGTAGACCAGGTCTGTAAATATGAAACCGGAATTTTCTCATAGATGGCTCTAGTTATCAATGTAGTGACTGTCAAACCGCGTCATTGGCGCCTTTTTCTTGTGTTTACATTTGTCAAAAACTTTTAACTCACAATACAAGTTTAATACAACTACATATGTTTTCATAGCGTTGAACATGTCTGTTTTTGTGCCTGAAAACGATTTGCGGACAGCATCGATTTTCTGTTACCATTTGAAGAAAACTGCTGCAGAATCGCATCGAATGCTTGTCGAAACTTACTGCTCTTGATAAATCACAGTGCTTTGAGTGGTTTAAAAAATTCAAAAGTGGCGATTTTAACGTGAGAAACGAAGAACGTAGAAGAACACCGAGAAAGTTTAGAGACGCCGAATTGCAACCATTGTTGGATGATGATGACGCTCAAACGCAACAACAACTCGCGGATCAATTAAATGTGACACGAGAAGCCGTCTCCATACGTTTGAAAGCCATGGAAAAGATCCAGAAGGTGGGAAAATGGGTTCCACATGAACTGAATGAAAGACAGCAGGAAAACCGAAAAACCACTTCCGAAATGCTGCTCGCCAGGTACAAGAGAAAATCATTTCTCCATCGAATTGTGACTGGCGATGAAAAATGGATATACTTGTATTTCGAGAATCCTAAGCGTAAAAGATCATGGGTAACTAACTCCAAGCAAACCAGCGACATCGACTGCAAGGCCAAATCGCTATGGACGGAATCTGTGTTTGGTGGGATCAGAAGGGTGTTATCTATTATGAGCTGCTAAAACCTGGCGAAACCGTTAATACTGAACGTTACCGACAACAAATGATGGATTTAAACCAAGCATTGCGTGAAAAACGACCAGAATATCAAAAGAGGCAACACAAAGTGATTTTGCTTCATGATAATACACCATCGCACACAGCAAAACCGGTCAAGGAAACGATTGAGGCGTTTAGTTGGCAAATACTTTCGCATACGGCTTACTCATCAGACTTGGCTCCATCCGATTACTACTTATTTGCATCGATGGGACACGCACTTGCTGAGCAACGCTTCACTTCTTACGAAAATGTACGAAAATGGCTCGATGATTGGTTTGCCTGAAAAGAGCAACAGTTTTTTTGGCGTGGCATCCACAAATTGCCAGAGAGATGGGGAAAATGTGTAGCTAGCGATAGGCAATACTTTGAATAAAATACTTTTCACCATTTCATACAATAAATGTATATTTTCTATAAAAAAAACCGGTGTTATATTTACTGACCTATGTATATATCATAATCTGTATCATGTAATATATCTGAAATGTATTACATATAAACCGTTACCATGGAATGTCTCTAAAATTTATTAAATATAAACTAAAACCATGTAATGTTTCTAAAATGCATTATATATAATATAAACCATTATCATGGAATGCATCTTAAATTTAGTAAATATAAACTGTTACAATAAAATTTTGAAATACGTGAAAATACTCAGCCAACCGAGTTGAAAAAATATGGATACTAAGACGTATTATACTAGGAGGGGCATGATAAGAAAAGACTTCGTTTCCAAATCGAGGACATCTGACTGTAACCATCTCCGATAAACAGAGAAGAGAGCCGATTGAGATAGCTCGGAAACGTTTCAGGAAGATCCAAGCAGTGTGTTGTATGAACGATGCATGAGATTTAGATCATGGGCAGAAAGAGAAGAGGGTGTCTGAATAGGCGATTCAGATGCGAAGGACATTCAAGCAGTGTAGTATTTCGCCACAACAGGTTGCTCTAAGGCAGGGGTCTCCAAAATTTTTAACCTAATGGCCACACTTACTCCTCCACTAAGTCACAAGGGCCAAGACCTAGCTAGCTCATCATATCAACATACTGTAGTTTTGAATTACGCACAAATTTTCATATTGGGACTAGCCGGCGAGTGAGATATCTATGGCGCAGAGTGCGAGGGTGGACTCCGCTCCGTTCGCAATTTTGGTTGGTACTTACGAGCAAGTGTCAAGGGCATTTGATTGCGGTGGAGATAGCTGATGCGCGAAAAGCGAAATATAGTGCGACTAGTGTGTTTTGTGACTATAGTTTATTAGTGAAAATACAGTGTGTTTAATTGTGAGTTTTTAATTGAATTAAAAGTGTCTTAAAGATAAATCCAGTGCATTTTGTTTACTTAGAATCCCTGCTCTTAATAGTATTAATTGGCATTATTTTGATTTGAAGTTACGTCACTTTTGTGTGGATTTGTATAAATATGGAAAAGAAAGGAAAGATAGATAGTGAGTGCGGAACATTTAAAGAACAATGGGGATATCAACATTTCGTGATCGAGTCAAATAATAAGGCAATGTGTAAAATTTGCAATGAAACAATATCAGTCCTCAAAGAATACAATATAAAACATCATTATGAGACTAAACATTCTCAGAATGACTCCAAATGTGGAGGAAGTCTACGGTTAGAAAAATTTGAATCTTTGAAACGCGGGTTGAAATCTCAACAATTGTTGTTTAAGAAAGTAAATGATGAACAAGAAGCAGCAACTCGTGCTAGTTTCCGCGTGGCTCATTCAATAGCGAAACATGGGGAACCATTTACTGACGGCGAATTAATTAAGGATTGCACGATTGCAGCAGCAGAAGAAATGTGTCCAGAAAAAGCTAATTTATTTAAAAACATCAGTTTGTCAGCAAACACTGTGGCTCCAAGGGTAGATGATATTGCAGAAAATATATTAACTCAATTGTCGGACAAAAATCGAATCAAAATAAACTATGACTGGCCGGATACCGGGCATATTCGGTCCGCTACCGCGGGCC
This sequence comes from Odontocerum albicorne, assembly GCA_949825065.1. Lineage (NCBI taxonomy): Eukaryota > Metazoa > Arthropoda > Insecta > Trichoptera > Odontoceridae > Odontocerum > Odontocerum albicorne. The sequence goes on along the minus strand of OX463847.1, from coordinate 18,591,526 downwards.
GGATTGGTGGTGCTCGCGGGTCGGTGTTGGCCCACGGGCCGTAGTTTGGAGACCCCTGGTCTAAGGGAAGAACTTACAAAGCCATCCTACATAATGAGACGAGCTAAAAATATGAGAAGACGATGCATAGAAAGATTGATTTACAATATATTTGAAATAGATAAAAAAATCGATAGGGTGGAGATAGGCTAGAAGAAACGTAGGACTGTAATGTCCAAGAGGATGACGAATAACAAACAAGTTATTTATTTTAAGACTTCCAAGTATTCTGATGCAATTCCATGAATGCAATAAAATGTATATTTATGTAAATCAGTGTAATCACTTAGGAATGTGTTTTCATGGTGTGTACGTCAGTGCATCAATATGTTCAAGCTGAACTAATTGCACGTAAATGTAAATTCATCGAGATTCTTATTACTTACAATATTTCAGTTCAAGCATATTTGCAGTAAATAGCTTGATTTGTCGATGATTCAAGATGCATTTAAAAGTTTCAGGTCCGTGTTTTCAACGCCTAGAACCCGATCAGGATTTTTCTTTCACAACGAATTTCGATATATAGAGTGGCCCAACCAAGACGAAATAGTTTCAGAAATTCATAACTTTTTTTATTTTTTACTATTTTTACCTTTTCAAGATTTTTAAATGTCGTTATTTTACCCAGATAGGCATTTCCAAGCCAGTTACAAATCAATATTAGACTTGCTCCGTCCTTGGCATGCTTTAAGAAGCGACTGAAAAAAATCTTAATTTCTAGTCAGTAATATAACGTGTTTCATTCCTGATTTCTCTTTCCTCTCCACCATCCCTACCTTTTCCTTTGATTGATGAATCTCACTTTTACTTTTATTATGTGTGTTCATAAATTTTATAAAGATGAATAATTATTTGAATATTTTTTGCGACCATGTACGAGTAACTTGCTTTAGTTACGTTTGTCTGATTGGTTGGAAGAGATTTCCGCCTGGCAATAAGCTCGTCAGATTGTTTTTACAATGAAGCGTTAGCAAATAAATAAATTTTCAGATCATATGTATACGATATCTTCGAATCGGAGGTCATCATTTAAGCCAACTCAACACGGCAACAACTCGAAAAAACATTTTAAATTAGGGTAAAACAGTCGTGAAAATCTTTAAACATAGAGTAATATAAACAAATGTTAAAATTAGTTCTAGATAATGTAATTCAGACGTTAAAAAAGCAACATTCTGCAAAGTGTTTTATTACAATTTGGTTATTGTTATTGAGGAATAAAAATACGAAAAAAATAAAAACGACGGGTGCCCTAGTTTTCAGTTATAGCTTTCAAGATCAGTAATAAAAAATGAATGAGAAAGGTCTTTTGTCTGTCTGCAGAGCCAAGACAAAGGTGAGGCAACCGGGGCACTGGCCCCAGGCGCGATATCTGAAGGGCGCCACAATCGATCGGCATATAAAAATTGGCAAAAATAGACCGTAAAGCATTAAAAATTACTTAAAATAACCAAGTTATTAGTAAATTAATAATAATCTATACTTTTTATATATGTTATAGTCGTGGACAAGAGAGATTGTGAGATATATTGTGAGATATTCCCTGAACTATTAATTGATGATTTTGTACTAAAATCTTGAAAAATAATGTTATAATGTTTGATATTTTGATTTTCATCCGTTGATTTATATCGAGTTTTCGTACTCCGCCTATTTTCACTTTAGAGTGGGAGGGGTGAGTGATTTTAGATAGAAAAGAGTGGTTTTAGATTGAAAAGAACTCATATTTTCAAATAAGGTGAAATTATTCCATTATTACCCTTCACGAGTGTTGAGAAAAAATGGCATTTTAATTTGGGGGGCGTGTACAAGTGGGTGCCCCAGGCGCCAAAATATATCTTTTCAGCTATGTCTGTCAGTTCCATTGCACCACTGAAACTGTATTCTAAGGGCGGATTCCCATTTGACCACGGTCATACTATGCCAACTTCACAAGGATCAACATCGTTCAAAAAGGTGTTAGCAGGCAACCTAACAACCTGACTTGATATACCGTAAAAAATATTTGTAAGCAAGACCTGTCATACCATTGACATGTTTTGATCAGCTCAGGCTAGTAATATATTATCGTACAAACTGGATCGTCTCAATTTAAGCGACTACACAGAAAAACGTTTTTAAGATTTTTTATAAATTTAAATAAGCATCAAAAAACATTTATTGTAATTATACTAACTTTTTAAGAGAAATCAACCTCATTAGCAATTTTTTAACGTCTAAATAATGTCATTTTAGTCAATCAAGTAACGTACTTTAACTTTATGTGATTTGAGATATTTCCTTACACATATATCATCCAGAAAGAACAAATCTCCATACTTTTGTATCCAAGTACAGAACTTTCCCCTTCTCCACATACTTACATTTTATTCAAAATCTGGTATACTTGATCCAGCTACATTTTCGTTAGTCTACCTCTTCCAGATACAACTTACACTTTTGTTTCTTATACTCGCTTAATATTTTTTATCATTAACTCTCCCCACACGTCTAAACCATCTTTATGCTCCTTCCTTTCTTTATCTTCCTTAAAAAAATATAAACTCGATTACGTTAATTTCAATAATAACTGCATCTCATTTTCCCTCAAAACTGAGCTGATCTTGTTTATGTTTTACACTACGATATATGTACCATTGATAATTGATTTAAATTTTCCCTAACATCGCTCGTTGTAGTGGCACTTTAATTATTTCTATGAAACGACTCTGTTCCATAAAGGCTCGTAATGACAAACTTGTGAAATCATCTTACTAAAATATTTCTGTCGAATCACTCGACTCATTTTATATTTATGTTTTCTTTGAATTATTTGCAATTTCTATTCTTTGCTGCATTTTTGTAAACAATTGCAACAAATATGCTCCAGTTATTCGTTTCCGGAGAAACAGCAGAACATTATTTTTAAATTTCTCATCGTCTTAGTTTAGTCATATTTTCTTACATGTGCAAATTATTTACGAACACCAAATTAAGAGAACAAGTTTATGTCTTCTTCTTCGTTAATACTGCACGACGCTATATCTTAAACTCGGCGCACCACCTGTCTTCACCCCTCCCGGTCCTGGATCATGTTAAATACAGCGCTTAACCCTTCCTTCCCTGTGATGTGTAACTAGTACACATTGCTTCTAAAAACGTTAATATCTCCAATAAATATAATAAATACTGGGTTCAGATTTTAGGTATTTCTCCGTAATACATTTATGCATTGAATGAAAAAAATAATATTAATAATAATAATTAGCACTTGTCCATCAGAGATATTTCGTGAAAATTGGGAATAAATTCACCAATACAATCAAACGTGTGCCAGTGTGTGACGTAGGTATATTCATTCTAAAAACTGCTATGGGTGAGGAAGCGACGCTATTCACGTTTCACTCTCACTCTACTTCGGTATATGGGAACGCAAGAAATATAATCTCAGTTCGCAGTTGTTTCTTCCTTCGAGGTATAACATACACAGTGTTAGTATTCCGAGTCTCGTCTCAGTAGCTTGCGGGCATTCATACGAGGTGGTCTCTGCGCCCGTTTTGTGAACGTCGGCCGATGCTTTTTCATGTTTTCAGCAATAAAATTTCAATTATTATCACTTTTGACTTCAAATTTAATTAATTTAAGCGATTGGCTATGAATATACTTATTTTTCCGATTTTAAATCGCTCATTTTTACATATGTATTGAATACACAGCACCGAATCGCGCGATTTTTTTTAGCACATGAAGGAAAATGTTAAAGAGGATCCGGTTAACTCCTTTGACAACGAAATGTATACATGATGACGAAAGTTACACTAACATTGCGAGGAAACAACTAAAATCATGACAAATTGTAAAAAAATGTACGGCATGTTACTTTAATGTGCTGCATAAGTTTGACTCGCATTCGTTGTGTATAAACACGTTTTTATAGCTTATAAATAAACTTTTCATCAACACATTCATTCCGCGAAAGATATTTTTCTACGTTAAAATATACAATATTCTGAATCAATTACGAAATTCCTTAACTCAATCGCATAATGTTCATGATATTTTTCGAAAAATATCTCTTTCATTTAAGGCCTCATTACCATATTTCTGGTTGGTTGGGAAAACAATCATGACAATAAACCCACCAGGCTGTACTTTATACAACGGAAGTGTAATACAATACAGCAATCTATCATATTGAAATTGAACAATGTCCATAAGAGTCAAATTTACCATATTGAAACTGAATAATGTATGGAAGTGATTATATTATACAGAAGGCCCAAAGTAAGTGCATTTTTGTTTCCTTTATTCCTCAAGAACGCGTGGTGAGGGGGCGGGGGGTCATTTGCTCGATCGGTTCTGGTAATTTTAGTCGCCATGAGTCCCTTCATGGAACAGTGCATTTTGCGTCTGCTCGTTTTACGAAAACGGTGGTTCATATGTAACTGTTAGACGATTATTTCGAGTTGAGTACCAATTACACAGTATTAGACGATGTCCGAGTACCAACATAATCAAGCAGTAGTTTAAAAGATTTTAAGAGACTGGTTCCACGCCCAAATCTAGACCCCAAGGTTGCCCGCGGACTTCTCGATCAGAGCAATTCAATGAGGTTGTGTGCGCCAATCCAAAGCTATGATCCTGTCAGTGTTCGTCAGCATTAGCGATTAGTCAGCATTAGCAAACCAAAGACTGAAACACCAGAAACCACTCCATAGTGCACGAGTAACGGTAGCCATGTCGGCGTCGGGAATCATCGGTCCTTATTTCTTTGAGAACGCTCGAGGCCAAGCAATAACAGTAAATTCGGAGCATTACATTCAAATGTTGAAGAATTTTTGACAATGAAAATGCAAGAATTTCCAAGGTACAATTCAAGGGCGTGGTTTCAACGGGATGAGGTCACTTGTTGCACGGCCAATAATAGTTTGGAAGGGATAACATTTTGCGGCCACCACGAAGTACTGTTTTATCCCCACTCGATTTTTTTATGTATAATTAAGTAAATAAAAATAAATAAGACAAACTATAAAAACACAAAAAGGCAAAACTTTAATTTTCCGCATTAGAGAAAATGTTACATTGTTGCTACATGTATTTTTTATTAGGCCTTTTTTTCTTTTTCTTGTCATTAGTTGCTTCCTAAACAATACGTGTAACAATTGTTTAATATTAATAATAATAAAAGGACAATTTATATGAAGCCGTTTAGAGAGCAAACTCTTCTAAAGGAACTCGAACCCACTATTATTAACAGATTAAAAATATTATAAAATAAATATACAAAGTTGAGTGGAGGATAGGAAGGTAGTGGCTGCACAAAGCTTTTTACACTGTATTAAGTATCATAAGTAATCTAGAGATGATTTAAAGCATACAGGAGGATGTGCGTAGGTTATATACAAATACCATACCATTTTATATACTGTATTAGAGCATCGGTGAATTTTGTTAAACCAAAAGGTCCTGGAAACAATCTACCACGGATATCGAAGGACGACTGTACCATGTATCATCTACCCCTGAAGTCAGTTATTGTATACTACACTGAGCACATTCTTATGACCAGTTTGTATTGTTTTAAACTTTGGTTCTATTACATTACAACCTGGCAGCTTTATTGCCATGTAACAATCTCTTTCAATCAACCAGAAAAATGTTAGAGAAACCTTAAGTGAAAACAAGACTACAGTTCTTTTTGAAAAAAACATAATGCCAATACCAATGGGAATCGAACACACTATCCCCAAGTTGGAAGACAGACTTCTTACCAACTGAGCCATGTTGGCAGATTGGGCATTTCATGCATTCTTCAGTCATGTTGACTGGTCAGTGAAAATGTAATAAATTAAGTTGATCGAGAGAAAAAAAAAACACAAATTTTTTCTTCAATTCAACCCTCAACCTTCTAAGCTCTTACAATGTTGAACTAAATATGCGCACATCGCACATCCGAGTTAGTTACCGTATTGTACTCTCTCGGCACATTCTCACCACTGGGTTACAGAAGCCTGTGTTATTTATAAATGTAGCTACGTCGAACAAAGTAGGTCTTCAAAGAGAGCAAGAGTACTTCAATCAATCCATTTCAGAGTTGCAGGTGGGTTCACAAGATCATTCAAGATTTTATAAAGTAACAAACGTATGTATATAAAAGGCATGTAGAAAATATGAAGTCTGCCATATCTTTGCCACATCTAATGAATTTTGTGTTTCTTCTTTCTTTGAAGAACTTTTCCACATATACTCGTAGATCAATTGCAAATATTTTAAAGTTTAATCAGTCGAAGCTTCAGATCATCTGCAAATAGTTTTTTTAATTTTTAATTTGTTATATTGACTCTCTTATAATTGTATTTTTGACATTAACAGTAATGACACATATCATCCAAGTGCGAGCGAATTACCTTATATGTTACAGTAATCTCTCCATTAATGTGGGTTATTGGTTCTAGAAAAACAGCAAGATAATGAAAACCGCATAAATTGAGTCATTGAATGCTTTGTAAAACATTCAGTTTATTTCTTGTTTCTAGATATTCTATTCTTAATTAAAAATGCTTGAGTTATTATTTTTTAATAAGTCTATGTAAGTGATAACTAATAAAACACATGAGTTATACGACAAAGGAAAACATTACAGAACTTAATTTACTGTACCTATTTATTGAACATTATTCTCACCAGATGAAGCTTCCATTGTTACTGTTGTTGCTGTTTTAATAAACGATCTGTTGTTGCTGTTTTAATAATATCTCGAGTCTGCTGCTACCTGTTCTTTATGTCCCTCTATATTAAAACAGAATTAACCGCATCAAAGTGAATTCGCGTAAATAGAGGGATTACTATATACTAGAAAAAATATGATACACTGAGATTGTCTGGGTATATGGATATAAACAGGTCTGGTTGAGTAAAATCAGGTAAACACATCTAATCATCGTAATCTTGTTTTTGGAATAGCTAACGCTATGCTGTAAAATAAACTTCCAGTGAAGTGTTCTAAGGCCAAGAACATTAAAAATAAAAAACCTTCTATAAGATGACACTTTTTGAGCAATTGTCCAATAGGAATGAAAATCTCGACACTTACAATTGAACTATTTTCCTTCAATTTCAGAAGCAGTTAATGTCAGAAACACCTTCACACTACATTTGGAATCACCATAACTAACTCATTAGCCTAAATTGTCTGCCTTTAGGATAGTTCAAATTATTGATTTTCCGTTTGTGTCATGATCAAAGTTAACTACTTATATCTAGGACAAGTATTTGCTAAATAAAGATAAACAACCTTGGTATATATATATTTCGACATATAACTATTTCCCGTATTTACGAGTTAATTCATCACTCACCTTTCCTCTTAAGGTGTGGACTCATAAGGGGAGAAATAAAACCTTTAGAAATTATATTAAAAACACGATTTATCTTCTTACCCAGGCATCTTGAGTTTTATCGATGGGAACCAGAAAACGGGTTCAAGTCTGATTTTTCAGATAATGCATTGCAACCATTTTGAATCATTCTGGTTGGTTAGAATTGGCCATATGGTAATAGAAAATATAGCCTGACTGTACTGTATACAATGGAAGGATAATAAAATAGAATTCAATTTTTTTATGAAAAGAAAAATTAAAAATAAATAAGATTGCAATAAAATAAAATGTTCTTCACTAAATTGTGATTTGCTTGCTAGATATTTGTTTATTTTTCTTTATAAAATATAAATGTATACAGGCAGCAATATTTTGAAGACAAGTTACTCTGTCTAATTCTGTCTTGAATTCCAAATTATTGGATGATGGATACATTGGTGCACTGCGCCATCCAAGGTATCCTCACACCATCAATCTCATAATATATACTCTAAAAGCCCTATTAAGTAGCAAAAAATACCACGCAATAAATTGTGACAAATTAAAAGGCGCAGCAATTTGAACCTACCAAATATTCTGGAACTATGTTCGCCTTGCCATTCAAATCAAGCAACTTGGTCAGCATGTGTTGACAACACCTCACTTCACTATATAGAATGCAGTGGCGGCCGGTGGACAAAATAATTGGGGGTTCACCAGAGTAGGTATCCAAATACCAAATAATATAAAGAAAAAAAAAATTACATGCCTATTTATAAAGAAGTTCTATTCTCTGCTCTTTTTGTTTAGCGAAGACCTCAATGACCCTTTTGTTGAAATCAGGTATAGACTAAATTAGCTCTTTTTCGATGCTTAATATTAATAAAGCGTTCAGTCTGTCCTGGCTTATCGTATTTCTCAAAAATGATTTTATCCTCTTTAACGTAGAGAAACACCTTTACTCTCAACAGAAGTCATTGGAATAGTGCATACGAGTTTAAGTAACTTTACAGTCTGAGAAAAGTCTTCTACGAGGGTTGCTACTTTCGTTTTGAGATATGGCAACACCAGTGTAGATACGTCAAATCTGACATCAGCATCGTAAAGTTTGACGTTTTTAATGGTATATGTGCTCAGAAAGTTTTGTCATACGAGTGCTATTTGTGTTGTTTACAGTGACGAAAAACTTGTGTTTTGAACGCATCGACCGCTTCTTCGGGCGTCGAAAAACGTTGACCTCGCAATTTATTTTTGATGTTTGGGAATAAAAAGAAGTCATTGGGTGCCAAATCAGGGCTGTACGGCGGATGACCCATCAATTCAATGTTTTTGAGTGCTCAAAAAGTCACTTGTTTGAGCCGATGTGTGAGAGCTCGCATCGTCGTGGTGGAGAATGATCCGTCTTCAGTGGTTAGTTTTCCTCATTTCTCCGAACACTTCTGGCAAACAAATGGTGGTGTACCATTCAGAATTGACTGTACAACGTTCCACTAAAGGCACTGTTGCGACATGACCATTTATACCGAAGAAACAAGCCACCATTTGCTTCGAAGTGATTCGTGCGCGAACAAGTTTTTTTGGATTAGGCTCATCTTGAATGACCCATACAGTGGACTGCTGTTTAGTTTTTGACTCATATGTATAGATCCATGATTCGTCCCCTGTCACGATCTTATAGACGTCTTTTGAAGCACCGCGATCGAATTTTTTCAAAATTTCTTTGGACCAATCGACACCAGCCTTTTTTGAGCGATTGTCAAATTATACGGTATCCAACGCGAACAAATCTTTTTGATCGTCAAATGTTCATGCAATATTGAATATATGCGAGTGAAACTAATGCCCAAACATGCCTCAATCTCACAATAAGTCACATGACGATCTTGCAATATCAGTTCACGCACAGCATCGATGTTTTCTGGCACAACAACCAATTTTTGACGACCTTCACGACATTCGTCCTGGAGCGAACTACGACCAGGATTGAATTCGGAAAACCAATAAAACACAGTGGCCCGGAATGGTGCTTCATTACTAAAAGTCGAAGCGAGTTGATCGGCACACTGTTGTTGAGTTAGTCCACGTCGAAAATCATAAAAAATCATCGCACGAAAATGTTCACGATTTAATTCCATTTTTGGCCGATATGAATTTTTCAAGTCACTGTAAACAACACAAATAGCACTCGTATGACAAAACTTTCTGAGCACGTATACCATTAAAAATGTCAAATTTTACGATACTGATGTCAGATTTGACGTATCTACACTGGTGTTGCCATATCTCAAAACTTAAGTAGCAGCCCTCGTAGTAAACCAGTATTATAAAAAAGTTGTAAAATAAACAAAGCACCATCAGCATTGGCAAAATCAACGCGAGCATAAATTGCACTGATTTCCCCTTTTAATTGAACTTTATTTAAAAAATCGTATGTTTTTTCCGCCAAAATAAAATCATGTTCAGGAAATTTTGACCTATACTCAATAAATTTTTCGCAATAGAGTAATTTTGCTGAATGCAAAACATTGTTTCATTTCACACAAAATTTATCGCAGACTTCTTTACAAATAACTGACTTGGAGGTTTGTGACTCGTACATAGTCTTGTTAAAGGAGCAAGTAAATTTTTTAGCACCAGATTTACACTCTTGTTTTATCACAAGCTCAGGTCTAGGGGGACCGTTGTATTTTATTGTCACTTTATTTTCAAAGCTTGACTTATTTTTTTTAATATTTTCCAGTTTAATATTCATGTTTAATAATTTACGCAAACAAACACAATAAATAATCCAAATTGTTACGTTTATCTTGCAAATGGCTCGTAATATTATATATATATAGTTAGAGAAGATTTTAGGCGCACGACGAAACTGAAAAAATATCATTGACGAAAACGAAATTTCTTAAAAGTTACTAAACAAAACAACATATGTTATACTTAAAATAAAGAAAGAAAGTCACTACCTAATTAAGCAAAAACGTTTGTTAATTTGGAGACATATACTCGCAAAGATATATGTACTAAAAAGACGCCCCAGTTTAAACGCTAGGAACAAATCGTCCCTTCTATGCGGTGGTCATATTTAAAAAATAAAAATTTAAATTGATGTATTAGCCCAGCGTACTATCACATCGCGTCATTCGGGTGTTTCCGAGATCACTCGGATATTTATCGAAGTTGTTACGTGCAAGCACTAGAATTACTAGGAATTCCTAGAAATCCCTATTCAAATATAGCTGTCTCAAGATTTTCTGTTCTCTTCTAATTTCAAGCAAATTATCAAATTTTGGGACGGACTCAAATGCGCACGAAGAGCGAGTTCTCCTACATGCTCGCAGATTGCGTCTAGATGCAAAACACATGTATACAAAAAATGAGCTCTAACATATCGAGTTGCATATGAAATGAGCTCTAACATGTGAGCCATGTCGATATAAATATATTTATTTTTCATAAATATTGTTATGATAATATACATTTTCGCTATACTTCTTTAGGTGTTTATTGTTATATAAATTTAGTAGTTCGGCGCACGAGAGCACTAATGAGCCAGCCGCTACTGATAGAATGTCTTGCTTTTGAGAAATGTTAAGTCCCAAAAGCGTATATATGGACTCATGGAACGATATTTAGATACTAATTGCGCAAAAGAAATGAATAAGTGTAAATTTTAGCCAGATTTACACTATTTGAAAAATGATACATTCAAATGTATGTAGCCTTGCAACGACATTTGATAACTAAATGGGGCTATAAAAATGTAAATTCACTGAATAAAATTCATGCCAATTTATTCCCACTCAAAAAGGTTTTTTTACGAATAAAGAGATACTAGACTATGATTAGACAGAAAAGAAAAGATGTGATTGTTTGATAACACATTTAATCAACCATATTATGATTAACATTTCATTTTAAACACTGTTATATTATTTATAATGATATTATTATAATACACATTAAATATTTTGAGTTTATTTTGAAAACTTTAAGTAATATACAGTTATTTAGTTTACTTTAATACTGGGGTTATTATTTTATTGTTGTTTTTAGATTCACAGCAATGTAACAAAATTATACAAAATAGGTAATAAAAATATCCATAGAAAAAGATGAAAAATTACTTTGAAAATTACAAATGCCTTTGAAATATGCTTATATAAAATATTGTTTTCTTTTGATTGAAATTTCATTTATAAAAGACCTTACGAAAAAAACTTTTTATTGCGAAATATTGGTTTCATTCAGATTTTTAGATACTTTTGTATATTTGTCATATTGTTATTAAGACTTTTCTTTTAAACAAATGTGACTATCACAAAATAGATTGTTGATAAAGAATGTGATACAATGTAAAGACTTCCATTTGGAATTAGAAGTGTTTTTATCAACAACAAAAAATATTAAATATATTATAATATGTACAGGTGAGCCATGGTTTACAACAAATTTTTCTGAGCCAATTCAAAATAATATCGATGGGAATAGTTTATGGGAAAAAACTTGTGATTCTACACAGCGTATGAGAGTGTAATTCTTACTGAATAGTGCACATTCAACATTTAGTCAGTTTGCACTAATGTTGAGTCCCTGAAATATGTTCAGGAAATATATTAGTTTCCACAGTTTTAATGTTATACTTAAAAGAAGTGGCATGTCTAGCAAGATTAAATTACACATGTGTAGTTTTGGGGAGACATGAAAGGAAACTTATTGACTTATGTGTAATTAGGTATATTTTATGTTAATTCCTTCAGGAAAGAATTCCAGTATACATTAAGGGCTACCTGTATACGGGTATATTAGGATGAACACCTTATGATAATTAACTGTCAGTTTGAAAGATAAAGTTGACAGTGATTGGATGAACTTTGTGTGGGTCCCATAATCTTATTTGTAGGAAAACAGAAATATATAAAAAATAAATGATTTAATATGATAAATGTTCACAACATGAAAATTAAACTGACTAAAATGAATACTAAAGCAACAGACATGTACTCATAAAAATTAGCTTTATTTTAAAATAAATAAAATAATCATATTTGAATGGAATTAAAAATTGAACAGTAAAAATTACTTAACTAAAATGTGCAATGATTTATTTTCAATTTGAATTTTCCAATGTGATGTTAAATAATACGAATAAAAATTAATCTAGGCTGAAATTATCATATTATTTTTCACAATTCTATTCATTAAGGATTCTCAAAAATAGCGCTAGACAAAATCTTACTAATGAAAGGTTGCAGCAGGTTAAACCTGTGATCGGAACTTAGGGTTTTATCTGTCAAGACTGTGTGACAATCATACTCGATGACGAGGGATTACCTTACTAACTATTTATTAAGAATATTTCTGATCAAAATTAATTTTAAAATTTAGATTCTTCATTTCGGAGTAAAAATCCAACAATTTAATTTTAAATTATCACTACTACAAATATTTCAAAGAAATTGTGTCAAATCTTACACTTCTTATAACGTACCCTGTGCGTTTCTTCTAATTGATCCATTTCAGAACTCTTCAATTAATCATACCACCTTAAAAAGCTAACAATTTTGGTGCATCTTTGGTTTTGAATTTTTTCAACAGTTCAAGAGATGAACATAAAAAGTTATTTTCAAACTTTCTATTTTTAAGGCTTACAGTGTATCTAAATAAGCCAAATTTTACCAAATAATCATCCCGGGAATAAAAATGGGAAATAAATTACTGAGGTTATCACTATCAGGAAAGAACATGACTAGTCCTGGTGAAACAGAGGAAAATAGAGATTAATGTATAATATTTTGGAGAATAGTACGAGTACACAACATATTTAATTTTTCGTAATATAAACATAATTCAAAAGTTTTGAATCGTTTTAAGATTTTTATTTTAAAATCAAATAAAAAGTTAAAACCGTTTTAAAAGATTTTTTCATAGCCAAATGAGAAAGAACATGAATTTAGGAGTTGTCAGTTTTCTCGTGTATATTAAAATTAGACATTCAACTTCATTTTTTATATATTAATCAACGAAGTTCATAATTATTCAAATACATTTTAAACACTTGTTTTAGTTAAAAGTAAATAATTTAAAGAATTTCATTAATTAAGTTTAAAAAAAGTCTTATTTTGTTTAAGCTCTACTGAAAAATTCATAAAATATGTATCATCAAATTCTTCTCTTGGACCCTTCAGTTCTTAATAAGAACTACTGCTCCCATATTCAACCATCATTAAACGGTAATTCACATTGAGCAAAATAGACATAATATGTAATCCATATTTAAAAAAAAAATTAAATATGTATAATAATAATAATAAAAGCCAAAAATAATAATAGTCAAATAATCAATATTAAATTGCTCTATTTCATCAGTCAAAAACCAAAGATGCTTATTATTTTTGGTAATAACAATGACTTTCAGCACTTTGACAGCAAAAAAATTATAAAATATGCTTTTTGACAGTTTTTTTTTATATTCTTCAGATTCATATTACTAAGATGTATAAAACACAAGTTACCAAATTGCCTACTTAAGATTTTAGTTTACATAATATTTTTTTACATTTACAGTGCTGAAAATACTATAATGCAGTAATTTTCTTAAAAAATTGTTTTTAAAAAAATCAACAATAAATGCTACGTGTCCATTATCAAACTAGTAAGAGAAGTTTTATATGGTTAATAATGGTGTTTAACATCAAGTGAACGAACATGTGAAATTCTCGAAACATTTAACCTCTTGTTCAATATTTGCAAATCACTTCAATTTTTTTTAAACTATACTAACTTGGATATATGCATAGTATAAATGTACCATAAAACTAAATGAAGGTAAAAATCTTCTTACGTGAGATTATGTTCTTATTATTTTGTAGACTTTATTATAACATCATCGAGTGAGTAGAGAATTCAATATTATTGGAAATAACACATTTTTGTCACATAGTTCTTTTATACTAGTATAGTGATAAAACTATTTTGTTCAATAAAAAATTGTTCGAAAATTACCAATGAAATCAGTTAAATAGCAAATATTTATTCATTATAACATATTAAATTAATGGTCAAGATGAAATTTGTAAAATAAATCAAGGTATTTTTTCTGAACATGAAATTTAATTTAAGAAGAGAAAATAACTTAATTGAAATTTACATATTTCATAAAATTTAAGTCAGAAGATTGTATCTTTGAACAATGAAAATTAGAAATAAGTATTATAATAGGGAAAACTTAAATATTTGTTAAACTATTAAATATGATATATTATATAACACCTCCATAATATTTAACAAAAAGTGAACCCCTACCTAAAGTATTTTGATATTTTAACACAAGTTAATAAATAATATTAACATAATTTACCATATAATAAAATATAATGGTGGACTTTTTTTTTAAATGTTGAAATTTGTTTTAAAAATGGGTTTAATTCAAAAGACCATTCTTTCATTCGTTTACTTGGATAAGGTTTTAAGGAGTGTTTTACTGATGTTATTGGTTGGTTTAGCCAAACCACATGGTAAAACACTCCGAAAAACCTTTACCAACTGATAAGAGGAATCACAAAAACATCAAAACATATTTGACATTCTCTCATTTTTTTAAAAATGAAATAGGTATCAAACTCAATGATAATGAGTATATATCTGGATTATTTAATAATAAATTATTTGGTTATTCCACTAATTATTAGTAGTAATTAGTGAAATAACAAAGTAATTTATTATTTAATATTCTATGAAGTTCCACAAAACGCTGCAACTTTTGATAAGTATAGATGTTCTGAAGATTTTTATTGATCTGTTAGAATTAAAATCATAGAAGATACGAGTAATATATAAATTGATTGTGTACTAAAGATATAGGAATTTACGTTTTTGAAGCACAGAAATGTTTAACATAAAATCTGCATTACGAGATTTGTGTTTGTCTAAAAGCTATTTATGTATGAAATATTTCAATTTTGGAGTAGCAAATTTAAGTTACTTATTATTTTCAAAGAAAAGCTTTTTATTGAGAGTATTTATTCATGTTTCCTTTTCACCACACAGTTAATTTTTTTTTTAGCAGACGTATAAATAAAAAATATATAAAAAATACCTCTTTCATTAGCTTTTGATAGTTAAATTTGATCGGAAAAAATGGAGTACGCAAATTTCAAATTAAGCCTGTTTATAACGAGTAAAAATACTAAATAAAAGAAAAACCGATACCGTATTTTTTCGTGAACTTTCACAATCAGTAATAAAAAAACTATCGGAAAGATCCATCCCATCGCTTAACATGCATTATTAAAATGAAATAAATATTTTTAAATTATTTATCAATTAAAATAAAATCTAGCGATTATTATATGTACTAAAATTATATTGTAACTAACAAACAACCATTTTTATAAATAAACCGTTCCATTAACAGCAGTTAAGATCAGTGGCGGCTGGCTCATAAGTGCTCTCGTGCGTCGAACTACTGAATTTATATAACAATAAACACCTAAAGAAGTATAGCGAAAATGTATATTATCATAACAATATTTATGAAAAATAATATATATTTATGTCGACATGGCTCATCACAGTATGCAACTGGATTTGTTAGAGCTATTTGTTGTATACATGTGTTTTGCATCTGGACGCAATCTGCGAGCATGTTGGATCTTTGAGTGCGTTATTCGACGAGCTCCAAAATAAGGCAAAATCATAGAAATATTTTGAAGTTAAAAGAGCACAGAACATCTTGAGACAGCTATATTTGTATAGGGAGTTCTAGGAATTTTTCGTGTTTTAGGTTCACGCACTAAATATACGAGTGATCCCGAAAATTTCCGAATGACAGTTCGCTGGGATAGTAATACATCAATTTAAAGTTTTTTTTTTTAAATATGACCACCGCAGAGAAGGGATGATTTGTTTGTAGCGTTGAAACTGGGGCGTCTTTTTAGTACATATGTCTTTGCGAGTATATGTCTCCAAATTAACAAACGTTTTTGCTTAATTAGGTAGCGACTTTCTTTCTTTACTTTAAGTATAACATGAGTTGTGTTTTATTACATTTTTGTAGTTTCGTCGCGCACAACTTTTCTCTACCTATCTATATAATATTACGAGCCATTTGCAAGATAAACGTAACAATTTGGATTATTTATTGTGTTTGTTTGCGTAAATTAATAAACATGAATATTATAACTGTGGAAAATATTAAAAAAAATAAGTCAAGCTTTGAAAACAAAGTGACAATAAAAAAAAACGGCCCTCCTAGACCCGAACTTGTGATAAAACAAGAGTGTAAATCTGGTGCTAAAAAATTTATTCGTTCCTTTAACAAGAGGATGTATAATAAAGCTTCATGGCTCTGTGGATGTGAAAAACTCAATAGTTTATTTTGTTTTCCGTGTCTTATTTATGATGTTGATTCAGCTTGGACAATTGGCGGCATTAACGATTTAACTCACCTTTCAGAAAAGATCAAAAAACATAATTCATGCCAAATTCATCTTAAAAACGTTTTAAGCCTAAATGTGTTAGGAAAAGTTGATATCCGAATGCAATTGGATTCAGGCTATCGTTCACATATTAAATATCATACCGAGCTCGTTAACAAAAACCGATACATTCTGTCCAAACTAATCGATTGTGTGAAGTTTTGCGGTGTGTTTGAACTAGCTATGCGTGGCCATGATGAGAGTAGTGATTCCTTAAATCCAGGAATATATCGTGGTTTAATTGACTTTGTGGGTGAACTTGACATATCGATGAAGCAACACATGGAATCCGACTCTTTATTCAAGGGCACTTCAAAGACAATACAAAACGACATATTGGATGCAATTTTGGAAGTTTATTACGAAGAAATAAAATTACAAATTTCGAAATGCGATTTTGTAGCAATCCAAGCGGATGAAACAACTGATGTATCGACAGTTATGCAAATGGTTATGGTCATTCGATATGAATGGAATGGCAAAATTCACGAACGATTTTGGAAGTATTTAACGCCAAAATCCCATTGCGCTGTGGGATTATCCGATTCTCTATTTCAAGAACTTGAGTATTTAAATATATCTAAGACGCAATTAATCGCTCAATGTTACGATGGTGCTGCAGTAACGAGCGGTCAAATTGGAGGAGTTCGGACAAAAATTCAAAATATGTTTCCTTATGCGCATTATGTTCACTGTTACGCTCATCAACTAAATTTAATAGTCGAAAAAAGTGTGTCTCAAAATAGAGAAGTAAAGATGTTTTTCTCGAACTTACAAACATTTCCAAAGTTTTTTTCGCGTTCATCTAAACGTACAGACATTTTAAGTGAAATAGTAAAACGCAAAATTCCATCAGTTCCGCAAACGAGGTGGAATTTTAACATCAGAACAGTTAAAACTATTAGCACGAATCGCGAATCTCTAATTGAGTGTATGGAAACCATTTTGGCATCCGATAATGATAACCAGACAATTAATCAAGCAGATATGCTTTTGCGCTATCTTACAGATGAAACATTTCTTTATTGGTTGAGTTTTTTCCAAAAAATTATGCCACACTGTGATATTTTATTTAAACAATTGCAATTTAAGAATTTAGATCCCGTTATCATTCGTAACAATATCAGTGAGTTTGAAAAATGTGTTCAAAATGTGCGGAACTCCACGGATAATTTTTTTGAACCACCGACTAAACGAATAAAAACCTCAAAGTCAGTTATTTGTAAAGAAGTCTGCGATACAATTTTGTGTGAAATGAAACAACGTTTTGCATTCAGCAATCACTTAACTGCCGCAAAATTACTCTATTGCGAAAAATTTACTGAGTATAGGTCAAAATTTCCCGAACATGATTTTGTTTTGACGGTAAAAACATACGATTTTTTAAATAAAGTTCAATTAAAAGGTGAACTCAGTGCAATTTATGCTCGCGATGATTTTGCCAATGCTGATGGCGCTTTGTCTATTTTACAACTTTTTTATAATACTGGTTTACTAGAAGATTTTTCTCAGACTGTAAAGTTAATTAAACTCGTATGCACTATTCCAATGACTTCTGTTGAGAGTGAAAGGTGTTTCTCTACGTTAAAAAGGATAAAATCATTTTTGAGAAATACAATGAGCCAGGACAGACTGAATGCTTTATCAATATTAAGCATCGAAAAAGAGCTAATTCAGTCTATACCTGATTTCAACAAAAGGGTCATTGAGGTCTTCGCTAAACAAAAAGAGCGGAGAATAGAACTTCTCTATAAATAGGTATGTAATTTTTTTTTTCTTTATATTATTTGGTATTTGGATACCTACTCTGGTGAACCCCCAATTATTTGGTCCACCGGCCGCCACTGGTTAAGATATTGAATAAATAATAGTATCGAGTGATACTAGACTCAAAATGCAAAGCATTTAATATATGCTACTGTTATAATATACAAATTTAGATTTTTTTTTTAATTAAATTTAAATATTATCAATTTCACTTATGAAAAATCCTTCAGGTCGAATAAATCATAGAATAACAAAATCCAATCTGATTCTTTTCTGTTTTTTTGTTTGAGAGAAAACATTTTTACTTTACTTTTATCATTTATTTTGTTTCATAAAATAGTTGTGAAAATTACATTTGTTTACAATAATACTTATTTGAAATTAAAATTAAAGAAAACTTGAAGAAAATACATTAAATCTTAATGTACTTTTGTAAATTGTCCAGAGAGAATTTTGTTATTCAACAACTCAATTATCTTTTTTCTTTTAATAATTAATTCCACATATACTAATTTCTTTCAAAAATACTCAAATTTATTAATTATGCCAATTTATAATAAATTTCTTCTTGATTTATCACACTATTTTAAGTTATAGTTTACCTACAGTTTAATTTTTTAACGTTTTATAATCAAAAGATAAGACTTCTATTAAGTCAATTTTATAATGTGGGTTGTACAATAAAAGCATCAGTTTAAAAGCTGCCAAAATAAATGTGAGAATATCTTAGTAATTGGATAAACTTTAAATTGCTATAAATGCATTATTACTCATTTTAGAACAGTGAAAATATTGTAGTTTCTTTTCTAAATTACTCTTTTGTCGCTTGAATTTTAAAATTTATTTGATATAATTATTTATAGTAGTTATTCTAAAATAAAAGAAAGAAAGAAAATTAACCAACAAAAATAATTCACTTTTCTGGCATAGTTTTTTATTTTATTTGTGTTTATTGAAGGCATTCTACAAGATAATGATAAATATCTTTCAGGATAGGCAGAGAGAAAAGATCTCAACATTTTTCTAAAACAATAATAATTAGGATAATAATGTTTATAAAATATAATTCCAACTTCACTTAAATAACAATAATACAATTAACAAGTTATTTTTGATCATTTATTTATTTAAATTTTAAATAAATACAGTATGCGATGAATATCAACAATAAAAACTTTCTTCTTCGTATAAACATTGATCATTTTAATAATAGATGTACTTTTTAATAATGCCCTTATCAATTGCATTTCTGATCTTTTCAGATTTTATTGAAGGTTTAATCAATTTGATGAAGATCACCTTCAGGCATTTTAGATATTCGGATACATAAACTCATCAAAATCAACATCATTGAGTGCAAGGCCTTCATCAATATTTATATAGAACTTTCAACATTACTTTTCAATCTGATGCATTTTAATAAATATCAAATCGGAGGCTAATTTTTGCAATGTCACAAAGTATAGTGAATGTCTAGCTTCAACTGCATAAGAAGTCTTATCAAATGAAACAGAAGTAATGGATTTAATGTATTTTAAATTGTGCTTATTATAAAAGGTAATGGCTATTAAATAAGGAGACTGAACTTCTGAGAATCAACGTTGCAAATGTGGGTAAGGGAATATTGATGTTGGGTGAACATAAACTAGTCTGCAATTTTCAATCACATTGCATTGAGTTTGCTGTCAAGCTTTCATTGATGTGAATGTGTTTTTTTTGTGGATGTGAAACGTCAAAAAATTGTGCAAAGTAATTTTTGATGTGATAGAATAAAATGGCTACCAATTTTTTTCAGACGCTGAGGTTTCCAGAAAATAATGCACATCATAAAATAATGCATAGTGCCTCTAGGAACACGCACATGTGTTCCGAGAGGTACAAAATATTTTGTGAAGGTTGAGATGAGAAAAACTGGGAAAGAGAAAAATTCAATGATTCAGAAAAAATATATGATGCAATGATGGCAGAAATAGTCCACAATGATAAAGAGTTCCATGTGAGATTTTTTTCTTTTTCCTTTAGTCCAGTATGAACTAAAGGAAACCTGTTTCAAGTTTATAACTGAGGAAGCAACTAACAGAAGATACCCTACAGCACTGCTTTGATAAATGGAGTATAAAATATTGACAGTGTGTAGATGTAGAATGGGAGTATGATGACAGAATAGTTGTTAAAATATAAGTTTCCTAATTGAAAGAAAGTTGCAACATCTGTCTCATTATTTAATAACCCCACCATGCTTTTTTTAATTAAGTATAGGTATTTTAGAAAATCTAAATATAATGAATAAGAATAAACCACTTACAAATATGTAAGAAACATTAATAAGATGACAGCTTCAATATCACCTTTTAGAGAGCAAACTCTGATAAAGAAACAAAATAAATTTGTCCTTGCGATATTACTTCTCCCTAAGCTTGGCTTTGTCTCCTGGGCCTTCTTATGCTGGTCGGGCTTCAGTATGTGCTTATAATATTAACAAGAAACTCTTAAATTATTGGAGCATCATCAATATCATCCCATATTGTGAATTAATTTTATGGAAATCCATTTCTATAATATCTCATTATAAATATTAACCAAGTTTGGATTTTTCAGTATAATATTTAAAAAATATTCTATGAAAATGACATGTTGTTCACAGGATTTTTTGTATTAATATTTAATTCAGTGATCTGTTTAAATTGTTTGGAAAAATAATTTATTTCATAGCATGTTTATAACATTATTTAAAATATAATTAAAATTAAACAAACTCATATGATTACAATTAGTAAGTAAAGTTTTTTTATATTATCCATTGGATATTTAGCTTTCGAATGTTTCCGAGGGACTTTTTAAAAGTCTTCAAACAATTTTAATAAGTTTGTTTACCATTGGACACTGTAGTATAAAGCCCGCTAGACCTGATAATGAAATATTGTTTACAATTTGTAACAATGATCGGTTCAATTTCAATGGTTGATTTCATAATATTATTTTTAAGCAAAACTTGGATGAAATAAATATTAGAGCATGGTCTAAAAAATCTGAAATTTCATATAAATTTTTGGATTATGTAGAGCGGCCTTAATACTAACAAATATATAAAATAAAATATAAGTAAAAATGAAATAACAGGTATTTCATAGATAAAACAAGTATAAATAATCTCTGATCTACTTTGTATAAAGGTATATTGAAACTCTCTTGACCAAATCCTAAATGTTTATGATTTTATAAGAAAAATGTAGGTTTATAAAAAGCTAATATATCGTTCACTTGGCAAATACCATAGAGATAAGTATTAGGTGGATACCTAATAAAATATACATGTTTGGTTTATAAAAAATATTGAATGAGAATGATTCATTCATATATAAGCAAAAATAATCAGCTCTCAAGATAAAATTTTAAGGTTTCATTCATTCTTTCAAATATTTATAATTCGATAACTATCAAAAGCGTTAGTTGTAAAAAAGCGAAAAATATCTCACAACTTCAAGAAGAGTTTTATTTGTACAAATGTGAAATTTTAATAATAATAAAAAGACAATTTATATAGCGCCGTTTAGAGAGCCAACCCTCCTCAAGGGTGCTACTTAAGCTAGATAATTTCATAAAATATATTACCCGAAACATTTTCTAGTACTGTGACAAACTCAAGTTTTATTGTAAACACATGTTCATTACTAAGTGTTTCGTACAATTGTTTGTCTCAAAGTATTGATTTTATAGCTTTTCATACATGAAAATTGAAATAC
Organism: Odontocerum albicorne; assembly: GCA_949825065.1. Taxonomy (NCBI): domain Eukaryota; kingdom Metazoa; phylum Arthropoda; class Insecta; order Trichoptera; family Odontoceridae; genus Odontocerum; species Odontocerum albicorne. The sequence continues at coordinate 18,569,164 of OX463847.1, read as the reverse complement.
ACGAGGAATTCGGAACATTTTACTTTAAAGAAATAAAAACCAACTAAGTTGACAAAGAAAATATAATCTTTCGTTAAAAAATTGCTAAAAATTTAAATCAAACAATAGACAGTGAAAATCTTAAAGTATTTTGAAAATCATACAATTGAAAGCTAATAAATTATTGAATAACAACCAATTATCCATTTCTAAATTGTATAAAAAAATAATCAACATTCTTTTAAATAATGAAATAGAATTACAAATATTAATTACACGCAATAACTTCTAAAACGTCATGCAACAGATATTAGTCTGATTTTGTGTCTTCCTTCACAGATTTCTGTTTGTTGTCCTCACCCTGGAAAAATAAGTTAGTAAGCTACAAACAATGTTAAAAAAGCAAACGAGGAAAATCAAAAGCATCTTTGCAAAGTGAAAATATTACTTGGTTACGTGAAAGTAAAAGGATAAATAATACAATCAAAAATCCATAAAAATGTAATATACTTGTTTTAAATTTTGTTCATTCACAAACCGCCAAACAAATCACAAAGTTTCACCTTATTTTTGTTATTATGAAAGTTTTTGTTGTCACTAAAAACCGCAAGTAATTTTAATATGTAAATATTTACTGAAGTATTTCCGTACACTGCATGCTTCTTGTTTACATGGAATAATATTTATATTGTTTATGAGAAATTCATATTAACACGACTAGTGTTTTTTTTTTGTAATACATTACTCCAGGTAATGGAGTAAGACAGAGATTGTAATACATTACTCTAGGTAATGGAGTAATACAGAGATCGTAATACATTACTCCAGGTAATGGAGTAAGACAGATATCGTAATACATTACTCCAGGTAATGGAGTAAGACAGATATCGTAATACATTACTCCAGGTAATGGAGTAAGACAGAGATCGTAATACATTACTCCAGGTAATGGAGTAAGACAGAGATTGGCAACCTACGGCAAAATTATCCAGCCCACGGTGTCAAGAAAAGAATTCAGTTATTTATACTATCTAGTTACTAGCAAGTATATAGTTGCAACAATTAAAGTTTAAATATTACACTTGAGGGTACATAATCTCAAAGAATTCTTACTTTTACTTTTTTTCTGTATACCATTTTGTAATATATGATAGTATTCACATAATTTACCATTTAGGCGTATGCCTGTCTTAAGGTAAGTAATATAAGTTAACCACTTTCAATGTTCTGTTCTGTATGAGATAAATCCAGAATTTTCTAGTAGAGTTACGTCATTAAGGTATTTAGGGAAGTTGTGTGGATTCTGAAATCAATTACTCTAAAAAAACTGGTCAATCAACTTTATCAAAAATGAAATACAAGAAAAGCAAGTTAAGAACGATAATTATTGATGGTCATTCAGAAAATGTATTGCTTCTGAGCTCATCCAGCTTTCATCAAATATTTAAAACTTTCAAGGACCAAATAGCACCAAATGATGCACTAACTGTTGTGTTGGTTAATAAATACAAACATTACTTAAATTAAATAAACATAATTCATAGTTCTATGTTTTCTTATTATTACCTTCATTTATTAATTATAAAATAGTGCAATAGACATTGCTGCTGGCCCGTGAGAAAAAAAGGTTGCCGATCCCTGGACCAAGACAACTTTTAAGTAATCCTAAATAAATAATGCTTTTAAAAAATAAGTTAAAAACTAGAATCGATTGGAGCCGAATTTGAAAATTGTAATTACTAAAACATTTATCCTCAACCCAATAAAATCTTTACACTCTTTTTCTATTTTACAAGTGTTATATGTATTTTAAGGTTTATGCAATCAGGAGAGATTCCTGTCCAAGTAAGATGTGTGAAATATTAATAGTATTGTGATTAAAGACAGCTATTTAAATCAAGTATATCTAAAACCCAATTCTTGTAAACAAAAATAACACAAGAACTTCAATTATTCATAAAAAAATTATCTAATTTAATAAATTTTAGAATTAGATTTTTGACTTTCAAACAAAATTGTGAAAAAATCTACTCATCAACATGGAATAAATTTTCCATACTTGTTTTTCTACTGCTCAATTAAAACTATTTTATACTTCTATATCTCTACTAAAACTATTTTATAATTTCTACTTATTCGAAGTTTAACATTATAGACCCTTTTCACACTTTGGTTGAAAATCATTTAGTTTAATAAGTATTTATTTGGAAAGAAGGGAACCATAAACAACATTAATAAAATAAATAAAGAAAGCAAAAAGTGAGCACAAATCTTATTGATATAAATTAGTGCAATCAATTACATTTAATATTGAGGAACTAGTACTCTATGTGCTTTTTACTGATATGAGGATCAATCGATAAAAAATGTACTTTTTTAGTAAAATAAATTGTTGAAAGTGCCAGAAAAAGATAACCAAGCTGTTTCTTTATGACAATTAATAAAATTTACTATAGTTTTTTGCAAAATATATAATATTGAGTTAACATATTATAGTGAAATAAGAAAAAAATAATACTCGTAGTTTTCGAGTCTAAATAGTATAATATATACGTGTAAAATTAGAAAGTAATTTATATAAATCTTTGATTCAAATCAATATTTTAGACTTTGTACAAATATTTTTTAATCAAATTAAAATTGCATTAAAAATTCCTAGTGGTGCATTTGTATACAGTACACTGGCAGATTTATTGCTATGTAGCAATTTCTAGATTTATGTGAACCAGACTAGGACGGTTTTTTTGAGGTTCCACCAGGAATTAAACCCAAAACCCCCAGGCTGGAAGTTAAATATTCTACCAACTAGGCCACAGAAGTCGTAAATTGAAAAGGCAATTGAGGTCAGCATTAAAAAAAATTATAACATCATAATACATTTACTAAATGATCAACCCTCACATCATAAGACAAAACAAATTTAAACCACAAACAATGATGTTCGACATATGTGCGGAAAATAAACTATATCCTTGACTTCATTTTGAATTACCAAGAGCAATAAAATATGTTACAGCATTAACATTAGCTCAGCTGGTTTGCGATGGATCATAACATATTAAAGATCTTGTATGCTAATGTTGCCATCAATTTAGTCACCGTGAATGTGTGAACATTAGACTGAGTTCAAACATATTTTAATAGCTAGATATAAATGTTTTATGGCCCATGGTTTAAATTTATTTGTCAATATGCATTACTAGTTAGATATACTCTACATGTCATGTCCGTGATTCTTCAGATGAAATATTTACTGTAAAATAAACAACTATAATTGAGCACCTTTGAGATGAGGTAAATATCTATAGGAAACTATAAAAGTTGTCCTATTATTATTATTATTCAATAATTGATTGAGGAGCATTAGGTTTTGGAAACACATTCATAGACAAATTGTAATTTTTTTAACTATCAAAAATGTTCAGATTGTATTTTACTATATAATTTACTGTAACATGAAAGTAACATTTATGGTTCAATTGTTTATAGTATAACATTTTTTTACTGAATATCAAAGTATAAAACAAATAAATTTATAGTTAAAGAAAATAAAAAAGATTAATCGTTTGAAACTTTAAATAAACCATTTAATAATACTTTTAAATGTAACAATTTGTTTTAACCATAAGTTGAAATTCCCATCAATTTCTTCACATTTAACTGGTTTTGGTGGAGCATTTTGAAAATTTTTAAAATCGATTGAGATTTTAAATCTCAAGCTTAAATTTTGAGAGCAGCAGTAAAATTTTGAGAGCAGCAGTAAAATTTACCAAAGGTGACTACTTTCTAAATGAATATTTTAAATAAAGAGATGCCTTGCAAACACATGACTCTTCGAGCAATTTATTTGCTTCTAACCATATTTATTTTAAGTTTTTCTTTAACTTATTATATACATAAATAAAATTAAAATGCAAAAAGGATTTTTATTGCCATATTTAATGTTGTTCTATTTAAAGTTCTCAAGCTCTGCTTTTATTATTATTTTTATGGTAAATCATTTCTCAGTTTACAAGCAAATGCAAGTTAAAAATCGGAAAGCAAAGGGTGGTTCCACAAACCTTCCCAACTTAAAATATTGTATTTATCCTTATTTGAAATGTTGTCATGGTTTTAAGGAATATAAATTATGAAAACATTTAAAACCAATTAAAATAGAATGAAAAACTGATAACCAAAATAGTATTTTATCTGCAAAAGTAAAAAAAAATAAAGAAATGAATTTGAAATAAAAATCAAAATAATAAACATACCAACTGTTTTTTTGGAAAATGCTGATTCAATCTTGCGGCAAGAGCCCTCAGCCTATACCTTAGTTTAACCTTTTCTTGCCATTTTTCTGGCAACACTAGCAACAGTGTGGTGGTGTTGCCAACAAACAAAACGAAGAAGAGAGCAGCTATTGTCGGCACCTGAAGTTTCACGGATAGAATCAAAAGTGAGCATGCAACAAATATAAAAAAAACCACAACAATATTATATGTTATAAAAAAAACAAATCACAACCAAAATTTTAAAAAAATTGTTTGCCTGAAAAAAATACACTATAAAAGCTTTTAATACAGCAACATTTTATAAATTAAATATAAAAGGTTGGAAACTTAAGAATTTTAACAACTTTTTGAAAAACAAATAACACATATTAAGTATTATATAAACAGAGATATTACAAAACATAGCAAAAATAACATTTCCATAGTGTTTTAACTGATTAAATAAAAATGTAGTTTTGAGTAAAATAATCAATGATAGATTGAATTTAAATTGTTTTTAACCAATATGGGAATGTTTAACTTATATTTAATTTAATTATTATTATTCAATTTAATAATTCTTTAATGAAAATTGCGAAATGATGTGAATCAATTCTGAATTATAAAATATTATGTATAAAATAATTTTTGTCATGTCTTCTTTTTGATTCTTGAAATTAGATAAAAAAAGTCTTGATTCATAAAAATAAAGAATATAAATAGGATATTTTATCCTCAAATATCACAATTTTATAGGATTTTTTTTATTTTGCTTAAAATAAACATGCTCCACAAAAAATAACAAACATAAAAATACACACAAATTCGTGCATTAAATAAATATTTCACATGTTTTTTTCATAAATGGGAGGTAAAAGAATAAAAAGCAATAAAAATAGTGAAAATATGTTTTTATTTTTATATTATTTATAGTTAAAGCATTAACATTGTGGAGGTGTAAAGACATTGTAATTTGTTAAATCAAACACTGTTTATTAAACTTTATGAACGGTATAACCCTACCGGTTTCGAGGCTTTCACCTCATCATCAGGGAGCACAAACAGTAGGGTTATACCGTTACATAAAGTGGATTAAACAGTGTTTGATTAAACAAATTACAAAGTTTTTATTTGTTTTTGGAGACCCTCTTTATTAAAAAAAACAGTACTCATTGCTTTAATTTAGATTAATGAACCTATATATACAAAAATAAATTATAAATGTAAAACAAGATATTTAAAAAAAATTAAAAGGTATTGATAATCTAAATACTTAAGACGTGATATTTAAATGAGATTACTAAAACAATAAAAATAATGTTAATTTTTTCATTTCAGTATCCAAACATAGGAGCGAGCTTATGACGTTCATTATTAAAAATCTATTATTTCTCATATTTTACATCTATCAATTTTCAAAAATGTGAATATGTTATTGTGTGAATATATAAACATCACCTAGTAAGAAAATTTTAAATAAAAAATACAAAATTTATTCGAATACATTAATAATGTTGTCTATTCACTTTTTTATGCTTAAAAAAGCATAAAAATCAACTAAAATGTGAAATAATCGCACATGGTCTATAAAATTTATTAAGTTATGCTTGATAAATTATACAGTTAAAGAATATACAAAGTTGATGATAGACAAACATTCAATAAAAAATAAGTCATATAAAAATACATTTCATTGTAGAAATTCAGATCTTAGCATTTTAATGAAAAATGTTATTTATTGGTAAAAATAAATACTCAGTATAAGGAGCTAGCTTTTAATAATAAAAAAGTCAATTTTAATAATTTCTAATGATACACAGAAAAAACATGCTACATTTTCAACTCATTCAAAATATACAAAGTTTCTTTTAGTATTTAAATTATTTTAATAATTAAATTTTTTTTAATTTAAAAGTACAGTAGAGCGTCAATTATCCGGGGCTCAATTATCCGTGAGTTGAATTAACCATGTTTAACCTCTGTAGCAAAATAATTTCGATTATATTTTTTTCCAAATTTTTAACGAATGTCCATGTTTTGAAAATTACAAAGGAAGGACCTAAACTGTTATAAAATCGATGGTTTACATTATATAAATTGACTAACACTAGTAAGTTGGCGGTGTTTCCCTGTGTCCACACCGACATGAAAATATATGGATTCAGGGCTTCCCAATGTAATTGTTATGGTATGATACCGGCATTTAGCGGTTGTATCTGTCAAACATTGAGAAAGTTTGTTCATGTACTCATCTTTCTGCAACAAAATTTATCTAACATTTCAACTCAAATGTTTTACTCAATAAAAACCTAATTTGGATTAACCATGTTTTTCAATTATCCAGACTCGAGTGTCCCCAAATTACCACGGATAATCGATGTTCTACTGTATTTATAATTGTGTATTAAAAATGTTTAGAGGTAAGATATAAATATCACCAAAATTTGAAATTTCTTTACAAAATCATTACTAAAACACAATTGTATTCACATTATGAAAATCTCAGTTATGGGATCCTAAAAACTTATTACTACCATTCAGTATGAGTTTGTTTAGTACTTATTGTATACGTCATTCTTTTAGGGATTTTCAAAGTGGTAAACATAAGGAAGACATTTAGAAACTTAAACAACATCATTTTCAAGTAATAGGACTTTTATTTAGATTATATTGACTGTTGGCAAAAGAGTTGCTAAAATTTGGAAGAGGCTTTTTTGTTTATTTATCATTCAATAAAATATAATGATCATTTTAACTATTTTTGCTCTTCCAAATAGTAAATATTATTTGATTGAACTAATTACTGGGAAGTTTATATTAATTTTCTTTTTTACGGCCAAATTCTTCACTGATATTTAGAAAAGTTTACATGTCTCGATCCCCACCACCGAACGATTTAAGAAAATGGGGAATCCCATATATATGTATACTTCTTGTTCAAAGCAACCCAAATACGGGAACAGTTTCCTAGTTTATCATCACAATCTACTTCCGGTAATTATTAAGTAGATCAATATTTGAAATTCTCAAATAAGGTTATGCTAGTTACTCAAGCTTAGTTATTTTAAACTTCGCATATTTTATACTTCGTAATTCGAAATAATTATAAGGCTGTCAGATCATAATCTTTTTTTATATCAAATAATTGAAATTTCAAATAACAAAGCTCAGCTTTTTGCTTGCACTCACACATGTGAAGCTACGTCTGTGCGTCTGTGTTCCTTCATAAGGAGCATAAATATATCATAATATAAAAGATCCATTAGAATGTCCTCAGAAAGACATATTATAATACTCTGGATATTCCTCCAAACTTATCAGTAGTATTTTTTTTCAGTAGGTACATATAATAAATTGTGTCAAGAATTTTTATAATTATGCAATCTTATTAGTGTAAATAAGTATATTCATTGACAAAATTGGAGACTTTTTTCAAGAATTTTCAAATTTTTTTTACAAATTTCACTAATTTTGAATTAATGAGATTTCGCATAAATGGAATTTTTATTTTTTAGTCCCTTGAATTTCCAATTAACGGGGTTTAACTGTATTAAATAATAGCCATATACCCTTACAAACTCTATCAGTACCATTAGGTCACTCTGAGCTTACATGTTATTTGATTCATCCAAAGAAATTCAGAATAGAATGGCGATGGGCATTTTGAATACAGTAAAAGTTTATATAAACGGTGTAAATTTATGTTTTCAGCACTAAATGTGTTAAAGAATAAGTAATATTTGGCCTACTTCCAAAATATTTTTATAACTATAAATAATAAAAAAAATAGTATATACATTTTAAAATAAATTACATAGCTGTATATTGCTGATGCCTTTGTAAAAGAATCACAACCCTATACCGCTCAGTTCAATCGCACTATTGAGAATCTCCTCTTTTCCACCTGCAGGATATAAAAATAATGTTACAACTTTATCGCTAAATACGTGCTATCAAAAATTAATTATTTATATTTTCTTTTCTTGAACCCCATAAATCTCTTTAGGGTTCTAACAATTTTCATACTTTGTTTCAAAAAACATATTTCTTTATAATTCAATTTATAAAATATGCATTTTTTTTATTCAATGACTAACATAATTGTTTGATAAATTCATCGTAAAACATTGATTGCATTAACTTATTATAAACTTAAAAGCTTCTACGAATACATCAATTTAACAAAGCAAATTTTATCTAAACAATTTTTCAAATCAATTTATAACTTGAAAAAAATCGGCAGTACTGTTTTGAAGATATTAGATATCAGTAATAATGAAAATATGTATCACTTTCGAATTTTAGATAACAATACAAAATATGTGACTGGTCACAGGAATTATATAACATTACTTATCGGTTGGTTCAAGTGAATGATAACAGTCTTCATTTAAATTTATCAATTAACTCTCGCATTAATTCAGTGATCACATAAAATATACTTTTGTCAATTTCAATCAAAATATTATTAAAAACAAATAGTTCCAGTATAGAAAATTGCATTATTTAATGAAAATGTGATTACGGAGTCATAATACAAAAGTGAATATTTCCAAAAATGACGATTTTGAGTTATACATGTGGCTATGATAAGAACAGGCATAAGAAACGATGGGTATAATCACTTTTAAAATTAATTGAGTAAATTCTAAAAAAATGTAATTTGAAAATCACCTTTGAGAAAGTTATATTGTCATTTTATGGCTAATTACTAAATATACTAATTCCGAGAGGATTCTGAATAAATATTTTTAATTTTGTTGTAAAACACGCTTATTACAAATATTAGATGTGTCTAAATGTTGAATAGATAAATATAAGATTCATACATTGTTTTTTCTTACTTTACATGTAAATGCCCATTTCAACATAAATCTACCCAGTCGACTGGACATAATTAATTTGAAATAGAAAAACGAAAGGCAAACATAAGTAAATAAATACGTGTTAATTACTTCTTTAGTTGTAATATACTTGTGTTAGTTGCAATTTTTTTTTAGAACTCCTAAAAAGATGTATTTTTAGAAATAATCACTTTTGCATTATAATCCCACAATTATGTTATATGATGAAAATAGAAATCATATAAAAACCTTTGAAAATAACATTTCCTAAAATGTAATAAAAATGAAAAAAGTAAATACAAGAAGAAAAAAAAATGAAATGTATTTAACAATATTGTCTTTCTAGATTTCATATTATAATATTAATGAGCAATTCTAAAACCTTATTAGAAATTTGAATAATGTATTACCAAAGACAAGGATTCAGCATTTAATGCAAAGCAAAAATGATAAAACTCACAGTTATGTTTTAAAATCACTAATATGAATTAGTTAGCTTCAAAAACAAAAAAAAAACTATATAATTTTCAATATAACACAAACATTATTTTAAAGAAGTTATGAGTGGTAGAATAATACTATATGTCACATGAATATTTCATGTAGAATATTGCCTTCAAATTATGATGAAATCCTCAAATAACAAACTAAATTTACTTGTATTTTAAGAATATAATATTATACATACAGTAATCCCTTCATTTACGCGGATAAATGGTTCTAGGAACCATTAAATGATTTGTAAAATACACAATATTTTACATATTATATTTCCAAACATTCTATTCTTATTTAGTTTAAAAAACTTTTTTTTTTAATATGTCTATAGAAATGGTTACTGATAACTAATATAGTATAACACACATGTTCACGAGAGTAAAGAGAATAAATAAAATGTGGGAACCCCATAGTTGAGTAGTGATTTTGCTAGCCAAAATCAAGAAATGTCAAGAAACAATACCACTCGCCGTCAAGAAACAAAATAATACGATGTTATCACTAGCAAAAAATAAAATATTTATTTAAAAGTCAAATTCTTAATAAATGCCACTATTATGCATATAAAATTTCAAACAGTATAACCATGTTCAAGTGAATAAATGGAGGGATTACTATATCTAGTATGTATGTGTGTATATAAATATATACAAGTGCATCATCCCAATTATTTAGTTTTTTTCTAATTCTATAGAAATTTTGTTCAATTCTATGGAGATTTTATGAATTTAATCCACAATATCTTATATTGCAACACTATTCTCAAAAGTATGTTGTGATATGGGATCAGAAATATATGCACTAAAAATGAAAGTATTATGTGCCCTGTAAGTTTTCTACATCCTACACATTTGACAAATAATTCACGTAAAACTTACTAACCATTTTAAGTGAAAAAAATAATTATAAATCAAATTTATGTAAAATACATTTAAAATTAAAGATCACAATTTTCAAAAATAGAGTGAAAGGAATGTTTTTCTAATTTATTACTAAAAATGTGAATAAATCGTTAAAATTTTAAAAACTAAATTCTTTAGGTAAATAAAGCATTAATTAATAAGGTGATGCAGTCTAAATAATCTACCCTCAACTGTGCAATTAATATGCAACTTTGCAAAACGGGAGAAAAAAACTTAAATCTCTAATCATCTAAATGATAAATTAAATTAATGTATCTCGAAAAAAGCATAATTAATCTATGATTTTATTTCTTAAGCAAGGTTTTTTAGATTATCATCACAGGTAATTTTTTAATTGTGAATTAAAAAAATTATTAATATTTTCCAAAATTTGGCAATGATAAGAAACTTCGTTATTTAAATATATACACACATTTTAAAATTTAAACTGATTTTTAATATATCTTGTATTAAGAACAGGAATTCTTAGCCTTTAACTAATTCCATCGACAAATAACTATTATGGGAGGTGGATTATATTAAGTTTGACTTGAGAATTATGTTTCAACCATTCTTTACGTTTAAGTTTATCAAGAACCAAGTACAACACTATAAATAAAATAAAGATACATAGTTTTAAAAATGATAATTACATTCATAAGTTTACATCAAGTTTTAAACGCATATGCATTGAGTAATTTTCACATACGTATATATCAATAATCAAAAGAGCATTTATGGTGAACCATATTTACCGAATACTTTTAACTGGATATTATTGAAGACTGTATGTATTTCTGTACGCTATAACCATTAATTTATATATTGTTTGCATTATGACGATTTGTTCTAAAAAAATATAATGCAAATGAAGAAAAAATACTGTACCACTTAGAAATATGACGAAATAAAACAATATTTCCTCAAATGAGTTATGATCATCTTATGACAGTGAAGATGCACTAACTATTGTGTTCGACAAACTTCTTTCTAGTGGTGATTTTTTAGAATTGGTAAAACAATATGGTACATGTGGCATTTAATGCACAGTTATTTATGCGAAAGATAATTAATTACACAGAGTTAATTATGATGTCTGAACATGTAAATATACAAATAATCAAGATAAAGTAAACAATGTATATTGGGAAATCAAATTTTAAAATTAGTGTATAAATTCATTTGTCATTAAGTGATTTCATTTTTAATAGCACTATTATATCAAACTTTTATATAAAAAGCTTAAAATAATGAGGAATTAAAATAGTTATTCTTATTTCAATATTAACACATTATGCAAAATAGTGAAAAAACTCAGATTCTATAAAATTCAGTTCATTCAGAATCTATTTCCTTTAACACGTTCGCTGCCACTGATAATTCATAAAATATATTGAAAATTCTGATAAATATTTAAACATTGAAAAGATTTTAAAATGTATAAACAATTCTAATTCTGGAAATATTTAAATCTGTGTAAATACATCGCACTTTTGTATTAATCACATATTTAGCATGCAGACAAAAATATTACTATATAATAACATAAGTAAAGGTTGACAAAAACAATGCGCATGAAAACAATAAGTGGTTATTAATAAGCTTAAATGACCTAAATTATAAATAAGACTACAAATTATCTACTTATGCAAAGAAAAATCAATATAAAGAAAATTAAAAATCACAAATGGAAATGTGTATTGATTTCACAATTTGTGAAAATATCACAATGAGATCATTCATTAAATTCTCTCAATTCCCTATTAAATTGTAGCATGTTTTTATAAAAACACCATTAAAATGCGGTTTAACATATTCAGATTCTCGACATCAATATGTTGTACAAAATAATATAAGCATATTAAATAATAAGATTCCACTGTAGTTCGGGTAATTAGTCAAGTAGTCATTCGGTAAAGCAAATCCAATTAAGTAAGAAGCGTTAAATTATTTTTGTTAATGATCATAAATATAAATGTCAGATTGTAGCCTCAAATATAAAAAAATCCTAAGATATAAATAAAACTTAAAAATCAGTCAACTGAAAAAGAAAAATGCTTTAGTAAAATAATATGAAAGAATCTTTGATTAAGTTCTGAGAAACTAATATTGTATCTAATTAGAAATCTTCTTGTTAATAATATTAAATGTAAATAGTTTCCAGTTGTTCAGTGATACAGTTACTTAATACTACACGTAAGTCAAGTCATAATGTGTTGTCAATTTTAATTCAGTTACATCTCATTAACCATTCAACTACGCATCCTTCACATGATTTTCCTATGCACAACTACAACTACATTGGTATAATTCAGTCGATAAAACACTAACTGGACACTCAAAGCTGAGGCATGCTGTCAATTCACTAGTGATATTTTGTGTTAACGTCAAATTTCCAGCTCTTCCTACGATACCTGTTGAGATAATTTCTGTGGAATCACCAACATCGTTGTCACTGTGTTACCAATGAATAACACCAGGAATGAAAAACTCAGCATAGGTACCTAGTTATTTAAAAACAATGTTACCTGACATACACAATGAAAAATGAATAAAATTAAAATTTTATTAATTCATGAAAAAAAATATTTAAATCCTTAAACAATATTTCACTTATGTGTCAACAAACAGACCAAAAAGAACTCAGGCCCATAATAGACAAACTCTAAACACAAATGAATCTAGACACCTTTATGCAGAGTAGGTAGGAATAGATATTTATTTTACTCGATAAGAAATTAAATCCCTTTCATCTCTATCTTTCTCGTTTATTACTTACGATGGAACTCATTCTGGATATACATTCTGGTCTGTAAATATGAAACCGGATTTTTTTATAGAAAATACATTTATTGTATGAAAATGGTAAAAAGTATTTTATTCAAAGTATTGCCCATCGCTAGCTACACATTTTCCCCATTTCTCTGGCAAGTTGTGGATGCCACGCCAAAAAAACTGTTGCTCTTTTAAGGCAAACCAATCATCGAGCCATTTTCGTACATTTCACTTTGTGTTGCCTCTTTTGATATTCTGGTCGTTTTTCACGCAATGCTTGGTTCAAATCCATCATCTGTTGTCGGAAGCGTTCAGTATTAACGGTTTCGCCAGGTTTTAGCAGCTCATAATAGATAACACCCTTCTGATCCCATCAAACACAGAGCATTGTCTTCCGTCCATAGCGATTTGGCCTTGGAGTCGATGTCGCTGGTTTGCTTGGAGTTACCCATGATCTTTTACGCTTAGGATTCTCGAAATATATCCATTTTTCATCGCCAGTTACAATTCGATGGAGAAATGATTTTCTCTTGTACCTGGCGAGCAGCATTTCGCAAGTAGTTTTTCGGTTTTCCTGCTGTCTTTCATTCAGTTCATTGGAACCCATTTTCCCACCTTCTGGATCTTTTCCATGGCTTTCAAACGTATGGAGACGGCTTCTCGTGTCACATTTAATAGATCCGCGAGTTGTTGTTGCGTTTGAGCGTCATCCTCATCCAACAATGCATGCAATTCGGCATCTTCAAACTTTCTCGGTGTTCTTCTACGTTCTTCGTTTCTCACGTCAAAATCACCACTTTTGAATTTTTTAAACCACTCAAAACACTGTGATTTACCAAGAGCATGCTCACCGTAAGCTTCGACAAGCATTCGATGCGATTCTGTAGGAGTTTTCTTCAAATGGTAACAGAAAATCAATGCTGTCCGCGAATTGTAGTTTTGAGGCACAAAAACAGACATGTTCAACGCTATGAAAACATATGCAGTTATATTAAACTTGTATTGTTGTGAGTTAAAAGTCTTTGACAAATGTAAACACAAGAAAAAAGCGCCAATGACGCGGTTTGAAAATCACTACATTGACAACTAGAGCCACCTATGAGCAAATTCCGGTTTCATAATTACAGACCTGATATATTAAAGACAAAACAAAAGGTTAATTCCGTTGTCTTAGTCAAGAGTTACAGAATTATTTTCTTTGAACAGTTATTGTTCATTTAGTCTTCAGAAATGATAAAGTCTTCAATTAATTAAGACATACACCAAACTTATTTATACTTATCATCACATAATTCCATTTCCCATTTTTATTCTTTGAAGTTCTAAAAAATGTTTTTCTTCGATCTTCAAGCCACCATATGTTTCAAACAAAAAATAAATAGAGAACACTATTTATTACTTTGTGCACACAGCATCCAAGTGCTTGTATTCTTTATTACCAATAATAATACATTATTAAAATAATGTTCTAAAGTTTACCTGCTCTCATTATCGCTATTACGTCATGTCCCTATTGGCAGAGAGAACGGATCTCCACTTTATTCTATCCTAGCACACATATTTTGCTTCTACCATGTCCATATACCTCATCAAGCATACTCTGCTATTATAAAGGCTTTTCACTCTTTCAGAATTTGATTTATATACTCTGTTCAATCAAAATCTAGAATAAACCCAAATAATATTTTTTAATCTAAATAAATAAAAAACCTTTTTTACACACCACTCATTATATCACAACAAAACCAAATTTAAGAACATATCTTTACTCAAAAATGTCTGATTATAAGTTCTATTTTATTTCAAATTATAAACAGAAAATATATCGGTAAAAAGTGTATAAATTTTGTACTATAGAAAAAACTTTAAAAATTAAATGTTTATAGATAGAACATACCTGCCACGTAGCTTGTGGATGAAATGAAATGTGGAAGAGTGTGTACGCATTGTAGAGCTGGAAGACGTACCCAGCGAAGAGGAAGGGCAGCAGGTAGGAGAGCCCGCGCCACATCCACGAGTGGAACCCTTCTATAGTGATATCCATGTTGTGGCGGGCGCCTAATGCCTTCAGTCGATACAGCACGCCGTGCTGGTAACGGAACTGGAGGTACTGAACCACACCTGCATATGGAAAATATAATTTAAAAATTTAACCAACCCTCGATTTTGCCCATCAATATTAATTTGTTAAGAAACAAAACACCAATTTTTGTTTGAAAAATAAAAAAAATAACCATGTTTTTTATTCCCATAGCCCAAATTTTCTATGAATTCCTAGTATTGCCAACCACAGTTTTGCCAACCGCGGTGTTATTGAAGAATGTATCCTCCACGGATGGCAATAGATTTCTGTATGTAAATTATTTTCTTGATACGTATATGCTATCAATATTCATGTTACCTATAAATTATTATGAGACAGCTTTGAAACATCAAAATCTATATTCCAGAAAGCAGAAGGATGTGGTCCTGCTGTGGAAAATTTTCTTTATCTCACTTTTTCAAGGGGAAAGTTTCTCAGCACAGTAATTCACCATAATTAAATATATAACACAAATATTGCTTAGAAAACAACCTCTCTAATTCAAAAAAAGTTTGAGAAATATTTTATAACTAGGAAAATCAAAATTAAACACTTTGATAGTTCTATATCTTTTATTTATTTACTTAGTGACAGATGTTTCACCATCAAAATGTATGGTGAAATAGCAGTCACTGAGTAAATAAATAAAGGATATAAAACTATAAAATCGTTTAATTTTGATTTTCCTTATTAAAAATAGAGTTTTACGAATTGAAAATCAACAGCATTGATGAATACTTAATTTATTTCACTGTGAAGTGGCTCACTTTATGCCTACAAAGTTTATTAAGGAATTTAATCTTCAATTTATCCACCAAGATATAGAAAATATTGGTATAGGAAAATTTATTCCATAAAGTAATTCCGTGGTGACGCTCAGAAGTTTATTTCATGAATGCAGACCACTTGACCAAATAGACAAGGGTGAACGACGAAGAAAGGTAGATTAACACGTTTGGTGCTGAGGAGAGGCCTCTAGTATCCATACAAATGCCTAGTGTGCACGACCACCACGCGTATTCTGTTGATAATATGTTTGTGTCTGCGAAATTTCTCAGCACAGCAGGCAGTTACGTAAAATTTTATTCGCAGTAATGTTAACATTTGTAGCTAAAATAAATGTATAAATGAAAAAATACTCACTGATGTAAGCATTAAACCACATAAACTGGTCTCTGAACATTTGCCAGGGTTCATTCTGCGGCCAAATGAGCAGGACACCAGCCACTGCCGTGGATATAAAGTGGTGTAATCTCCACCAGCCCTTAATTCGTGAGCCGTTCACCTTTAGTATGGACTCTCGGATTGTCAAAGTGCAGTAATACCATACCAACAAGAACATTAAAATCAGTTCTAGGAATCTAAAAAGTAAAAATTATGTAATTGATACATGATTCAAAAATTACTTTGAAGTAACACAAAGATTTGAAGCTACAATTTAATACCTGTAGTTTGTGACTAAGTTGATCACCGCTAAGACAAATCCGATGATACTCAATATCAATTTGAACTTCTCGTAATCGTCTTTGTATTTGAATCTGTGAAAAAAAAAAGTGTTATTCCAGTCTACATTGTGTCAACTTCTACTCGTATAATAATAAAAAAATATATATTCGTATTTTCCATAGATGATTTTCCACAGATTCACAATGTATTGTATTAGTCTTTTAGTTTATACAATACAACCTGGTGGGCTTATTGTAATATGGTAATCTCTTCCAACTAACCAAAATGATGTTAAAGAGAATATAACTGAAAACCAGACTAACATGTTTTTCAAAAAAATTAGTTTTCCAACAGGAATCGAGCCCGAAGACAGGTGACTTACCAACTAAGCCACAGAGGTCTGTTTTAAAATGGTTGTTTTACATAAAAATTAATTCAAATAAATGTATTATAGATCCTGGCTTGGTATTTGAAACAATGTAGTTTTATTATAATTGGACATACTCACATATATAATATATGCAAAAAGGACTCAACCCACAGATTATTTATTTTATTAGAAATATTGAATAAAAATATTTCTATCCAATATGTGTGAAAATATAAAGCAATGTGTATTTTCCAGTTCGATTCCCTCTTCAAAAAAAGTCATATACAAAACCATATACAGCAATGACACATTTTCTCAATTATCTCAAAACAGGTTAAAAAAATCTCCATTTCAACATTTAAATGACTGGATAATATGATGGAAAATAAGAAAAAATATATCAATAATATGTTGTATTGAAGGTAATACGTAGCTAATAGCATGTGGGGGTGAGTGAATGATGAAATGGTAAGCATTTGGAAAATCTGAACAAGATAAGTCTACAAGAAGTACGAACGGTTCTAAAAGACATAAAAAAGGAAGTGTCAGGTGCGATGAGTGAGCACAGAACTAATAGTTTGTGAGGGTGAAGGAATGATTGAGTAACTGAGACAGTTTTTTCTACAAATGTTGGAAATAGGACTACACATCGAAAGAGGAGACGGCAGTAATAGTTGCTTTATATAAATATAAGGTAAACTGTGAAGAAAAATCCTGATAGAAAGAGTGAGAAGAAAGACGGGATGCTTAGGATGCCTTTTCAAGTAGAAGAGGATGCGTGGATCAGATTTTCTCTTTGTGTATGCTTGTGGAAAAATATTGTTAAAGCAAGAGAAACAAGAAGTTAGAGAAATTGTTGGAGCTGTATTGATATGATATTCGCACTTCGGCATTTTAGATTATACTGGAAGCTTTAAGTCTGTCATATTATTTACGATTTGTTTCGTATTTCTCAGATCATTGAAGTGCTGAACGTATTTTTTTACGAAAGATAATAGTTTAGCGCATTTTTTCGGCTATTGTTTACCCGAGAAAGTTGTATGAGAAGGTGTAGGAATGAAGAAGAGGCCAAATGCTTGTTGAGATAGAAAAGTCGGGTGCTCTGTCCTCTCAGCCTACCCCAACAGGGAAACAGTGTACACTGTATGGTGGTAATACAGTAAGTGATAGTGTGCGTCAAATGTGGTTTGAAAAATTCTGTAGTCATTTGATTGATATGACATTTGAAGATATTGTCCACTATGGAATGCTGATTACCACTAATGACGACCAAAATAAACTTTGATCAAGAATAACCAATGTTCTACGACACGAAAAATTGCCGAAATACTGAAAATATTGAAAACCAGTCTAGAATAAAGTTTCATCTAAATATAAAAATTCTGCATTTGAATATTACTTAAAAATACTAAATTACTTTCCAGAAAACCCAATATAGCTGGTGTTGAATTTGTAGATTCCATTTAAGGCTTAGATGTCTTTCACAGAAAAATGGATATATTCCATAAGTTGGTTTAGTAAAATTTATTATCTTATTATGTTGGCTGATTTACAGAAACATGATAATTAAAAAATATATAAATACTATAGAAATAAATAAACTTATAATTTTGAGGGAGGAAAAATAAATAATAACAAATACATAATTGAATAAAAATAAAATACGAATTAGACATTAGCTGTATTTTTCTCAGAATTTTGATACATTTTACATCTAAAAATTTTAATTGTTATTTTTTATTTGTATTTGGGTTGATATAAAATGTCAAGATGTGTATTTTATGACATATCTTAAAATTATAAGTATTATATAATATCATCAGATTCGTTATAATAGCACTAATACGGGGATTTTTTTATTCATGAAAATGATTTAATATCCAGGCATCACAGGTACAAATTCATCATGAGTCTTAAACTGTATTTTTTCCAACATTTTTTCAACCAAATGTATTTTAGTGCTGACACTAAGCAAACTTACCTACTCGGAATGTTTGGGAGAACCACATCATATGAGATAAAAGTGTTAAAAAGTATTTAGATTAACAAAGATCAAATATGAAAACCAAAGAAAATTAATTGAATTTAAAAAAAAACAAACATCTCCAGAATTTATCCCCCAGCTAACACGGTTGAACTGAACATTTAAAATTATAAATTGAATATTCTAAAGAAATGTATTTAGAGTTAAGGTCCTTTCTATATATTCTTTGCTGTAGAGATTTCGGTCCTAGAACGATTCTGTCGATTTTCGGAACAATCGACAGTAGCAAATGCAAATATAATAAACGATCGAATAGACTTTTCTTCTTAAATGTAACATCTGAACAATCACGTTTAACGTGTTCCTCGCGGGAAGCACAAACACCTTTGATCTGATCTGTAGCATTCCTTTGTGTATTTTACGTAATGTTTAGTTTATCTCCTTTATTTAATGAGTCCCTTAAGAGTAATGACTATTATTTATTATCAGAAAATTACTTGAATGTCATGTTTACTTGGTGGTGTAATCAAATATCAGTGGTTCTAAACAAAATACGCGTTTAAACTTAGAAATAAAAAAACGCCGAAATTGTGCCGCGCACAGGATTCGTGTAATTTGATTTTTAACGCGGTGTACAGGTTAATGTGCCCGCTATTTTTGCGTTATATCTATACATAAAACATAAGAGTAATTAATGTGTAAACGGGCCGAAGTAGATTGTTCAAAGTTAGCCTTTTACCTTTGTCGACTTAATATTTTTATATGGCAATTAATTACACAATTGTCAGCCATTGCAAATATTTTGACACATGGCCGCTTGACAGGAGCAAAGTCTGTCGAAGTGTTAACTAATTATTTTCAATCAGCTGACATACACTAACATGATGTCCAAAAACATTACAAAGGATCCCTTGTCACTTTTTATTCTAAACGACGGAAATGTTTTCCCTCTAATAGGATTCGGTACATTCCGTATACAAGGTCAACAAAAAATTACGAGTGTTTTGGACGAGGCCTTGAAAGCTGGTTACAGATCGTTTGATACAGCCGCTGTTTATTCAAACGAAAGTGATATTGGCGTCGCCCTCAAAGAATTGCTTCCAAAATATAATCTGACGAGACGAGACATATTCTTAACCTCAAAATTATCTCCTAGCGATCAAGGGGGTGGAAAACGTACAGAAAATGCGGTCATGACGTCGATTCACAAATTACAATGCGAATACTTGGATTTATACTTGATTCATTGGCCAGGCGCGTCAAAACTAGACGTATCTCACCCTGATAATGTGAAATTGAGAACAGACTCATGGGCCAGCCTTGTCAAACTTCAAAAAAAGGGTTTACTGAAATCAATAGGCGTCTCTAACTATACCGTGCGGCATATAAGGGAATTGATTGGAGATTGTAAAGGGGTTCTACCAGCTGTAAATCAAGTGGAATGGCATCCACACTACCACCAAGATGATTTGTTGAAAGAATGTAAAACACACGGCATTCTTTTACAGGCCTACTCATCTCTCGGAGGTTCGTACAATAAGTCACTATTAAATGATCCTGATATTCTGAGTATAGCTAAAGCATTAGGAAGATCGGTCTCTCAAGTGCTCTTGAGATGGCCACTCCAACAGTACATTGCCATCATTCCAAAGGCGGAGAGTGCGCAACACATTAAGGAGAATATCAGTTTAGATTTTATTATTCCAGAAGAATACATGGAAAAGATAAAAAATCTGAATGTTACAAAAAAATACGCTTGGAATCCAGATACTGTTGTTTAACAGGGTTTAAAACATACTGAGCTATTCAAATTCGTCCTATTTAACTTATGTAATGTAGAAAATATTAGATGTTTTTAATTAAGATTATAGAAGATATATAGCTCGCTGAACTGTTTATGTATAAATACCAGATACACTGGCGTGTTTTCCAATTTTTGTGTGGCATTGAAAATTTGAAATTCAGATTGTACAGAATATTTAAAAAATATATTAATTACAGTTTAACCATATTAGAAAACCAAACTCAAAAAATCCCATTTGGATTTGAAGTGATTTGAAAAATGTGCAATTACATTGATTATCTTGCTATTAAGGAATATGATAAAAAGTGAAAATCATATCTTAATCAAAATATATTTAACTTGTTTCATCAATTATATATGGAAATACATCAAATCAATCTTTTAGCAAATGCTAAGAGCTTACTTGATAAGAGCAAAACATTTTTGTACCATGAATCGTCTTCGCTGTTGGGCCTCGTAGTCGAGGATCCCCGCCATTCCAACGTCAATTCAGTTGGAAAATAAAGTGATTTTTGTGGACTTTTTTTAAGTGAGTGAGCCATTGCACACCAGCAAACTCACCGGTCATACCGCTGTACTAGATCCGATGGCACACCAAAGTGAGCCATCGGAGCACACTGGTATATTTTTTCTCATTTAAAAAAAAATATGACCAAAGTCATAGGTATCCTTATACCTCCGAATATTAGGTGGAAAAATACGCCTGTGTCATTGGAGGGGAGTAGAATAGCACGGGGTTCGAACCGGCAACCTTCCGCACAGAAATTCAGTACAATACCGTGCGGCCATGCACCTCACAGTACTATGAATAAAGTAGTGAATATTCAATGTGCTATAAGCCATATCTCATGATCGAGTATGATTGTCAGCCATCCTGTAGATAGAAACCGACTGTGCTTGTATTGGTTTATCGTGTGCAAACTGGTTGCATTTCAGCTAGCATACAATTTTAGCAGATCAAACTGAAAACTCCAATGGCAAGAAGATCAAACTTCTAAGATGATCGGAAGGTTTGATCTACTGCAGCCTTTTGTTAAGCAGAGTTTTTATATGGCATAACTTTTGTGTTTCTTTAAAGCGCTTTAAGAATTTACAATAAGTAGCTTATATACTACAAAAAAATATAAATTTAGATATAATTGGTCTAACAGTAAAATCCAGGCTGAAAGTGAATCCACCAGAACATGGGGCACCCGCTTGCTTAGCTTGAATGCTAACCATTAAACCATAGCTGCCAACAAATGCATCCATGAACACCAAAACAATTCATGGAATTACTGAAGAGTTTCAAAATGTCAAAGTTGTACAAAAATTGGAAACGGTAAATTTTTTAAATGGCCTTAAATATTTATTCTTTAAGTCATATAATGACTAGATGAAATGAACGAAAAAAAATAGACAAAAACATAATAAGCAAATGGGAATATTTTTCTGGAATGTTAGATTAGGTATTAAAAAGCTCAAGATGTGCCCTTGAAGGTGCAATCACAAAAAATGGATATTAGAAATTAAGTGGAATTGGACACTATTATGCAAAAAAATACAGCATTAACTCATACAGATCAATTTATCTGATAATATAAAGAGTTAATATTATACAAAGAGGTAACAAAAAGAGAGAACTGTTTTATATCAGTCAATGTTATAAGTGAATCAATCTTAAAATAAGCTGTCTTAATACATATTTTGTTAATGATATATACATGTATATAAAAAATAGAATACACCAAAACCATCATAACAAACAATAGTCATGAAAAAAATTGTTTGTCATTTATAATGTTTTTAATATATTCAAATAATATGTTGTTTTTTTTATAAGGGGATTGAACCCCATACACTGTAACCATTGCATCTTTAATAGATAAATTAAGAAATGGATTGTTAAAAACAGTTATTTTCTATGTACTCGTATGTATTAGTTGAGTTATTTTATTATACATGCATTTCTTTTTTGCATAATGGTATTGAAATTCAAAAATTTTATAATTATAAAAAAATATAATCGAGTGTTTTTTTTTCCATTATATTAGATTAATTTTTGCTAGTGAACTTTACTAAAAAATATTTATTAGACATTTTAAACACAATAGCAAATTAGTGATATTTTATCCAGATGTAAAATATTTTTAAACAGTATAACCTTCCATATAAAAATTTAAATGTACCTGATATTTTTTGTCTATTTAAAAATTAATGGTAATTAATTTAATTCATTGGAAATCAACATATTTGTAATATAACAGTACAAACTAAATGTATCAATACCGACAACCATGCATGTATCTGTAGATATACATTTTTTGAAGCTTTTATTTTACATAATTTTATAATGACTGGAGATAATGCTGTCCAAAAAGAGCTTTATATGTTTATATTAAATATTTTTTGTATATTAAATTATTTGAAAACTATGTATTATTTCAATTACTGTTTCCTATTTGTTAGTGTGCATTTCTTACTTGTCAGTATTGAAGACATGTTGTTGAAACAACCTAATATTCATATAAAAGAAAATATTTTTTATAGTTCAATATGATTGATATCAATTACTTTTGCAAAAACTGTTTTATTCTATTGAAGAACTAAGAAAAAAAGGTTTTAATTTAAATGTTGCTAAATACCTGACAATAAATGCAAGTATACAATTGATTATCTTGCTATTTTCGTAGAGAATGTAAACTTTAAAATTTTGTTAATTACTAATTTTCAGTGTACGTATTTACAGACATTTTTGCTGTGATTTTGATAGCACATGATGTTTAATTTAATCGTAGATTTCGTTTATCAATATTGTCTATTAATAAATCCATACAAAACTCATGGACTGGCTATATAATTAAGGTGACAAGTTAAGAAATATTGTATTTCATTAGTTTCACAGTAGCTTATTCATTTGATAACTCGAATCTGTCCGATAAAATTATTTTCAAGTGATAATATTTCAAAATTTCCTCTTCAGAAATGAATAAATATCAAACACTGTTAACAGATTGAAATTGCTAATGATGAGAAATATTTTGAAATTTCGACATTCTGAGCTGATATTGATCAAAATTATGGTTAAAGTGTATTGACAAAATTTTCTTTTTATTTGCATCATGTCACAATATCTGACTTGTAATTTTTTCACTGTTTTTTAACTTATGATTTAGAATGCCTAGATAAATAGAAAAAATGTGATAGCATAGATTTTAGACGAGTTTAGATCAAACTGCCTAGTTTTCAGAGATAATTAATGTGATGTGTATTTTTAAGTATGGATAAAAGTTTAAGAAAATATTTTATTAATATCAATTTTAATGACATCACAAGTTAGTCTTAAATATTAGTGTGTATTGAAACATGATAAACTAGATAACACCTAGAGTACTTGTGATAGATATGTTTCAAAATGTTATATTTAACAAGATAAATATATAAATTACATATTTGTTAAGTAATCACAATGTCAACAAATTGAAGCATGAGTTTTAAAAAATATGCCCTTAGCACTCACTTTTTCTCCTTATTGTAAAATAAATGTTGAAAGAAGCATAATAAAAAAAACTAAATAATTAATATTCAAGGCTATTTCTTAATTCATACAATACTAACTTAAAAATTAAGGTGTACTTTAGATACGAGTACGTTTTTTATCTCTATGTTAGCAGTTAAGCTTCAAATACATGACTCAGATCAAACTACTACCATTTATGATACACACTGTGAGATTCTTGTCCCTTAACTGACCCACAATATGAACCACAGTCTTACAAACTCAACAAAGATTAGTTACATCCATAGAAAGATTTTTTTAAGTAATACATCACAATGTTAAATTATTTGAAAAACTTTGCAATGGTCCACAAAAATGTATTATTATCAAGATGTTAGTTGATTAGATTTTTTTAAATATATTATCTTTATGCATTCCATCACATTCCATGGTAATGGATATGAATATAAAAAAGGAGGTTGTTATTTTAAATATTGACATTATAGAATTAATATTTTGCAAAATGGAAAAACTTATTGATACGAGTTAATCGATAACATTCATTCGTGTTTTGCCTATTTGGAATAAATTTAAATTGCATAAAAGAATTTTCTTTTCAACACCACAAAGAAGTACAAAAACCAACTTATTTCAACAGATAACCAAGCAAGCATTACAAAATGTGACAATACAGTAGTCATATAATCTAAAATGATTGCTAAGGGCATACTAATAAAAAAAAAATTATAGAGCTAGCAACACTATGGTTTTATTTTTTTATTATAAAATATTTAGCTATAGATATGGATCTATTTAAAGACAATATATTATATAATATAATCATACAAAAATTAATAACACCACAGACGATTTTGACAATATAAATAATAATTATTAAGTTACATATTGATGAGTTGATTAAAATACCATATGAAGAAATGGATGATTCGGTAGCAAAAATTACCTCAAGTAAATCATAATAGTGATAGAAATGGTAGGATATGGCTAGCATAAAATAAAGGAGTTTTGAGATAGATTTGTCTCATAGTGTTGAAAATAAATAAAAGGGTTCTTGAAGAGTGGACATATATAGATAAAGATAACAAGTGCATCAAATTTTATCAAGTGTGCTACGAAATCAAAGAATAAGGAAGTATAAAAAAAAATTTAATCTGACCCTGCGAGTATAGAAAAAGAAAATAATTATCAAATTTGTGTTCTGATATGTCATAGGTTTAAAAAATTCTTCCCAACATTTTTTCAAGGTTCAGCTTGTAAAGTTTTAAAATTGCAAAATAATACTTTTTTAATTAATTAAATATTTATTTTCAAATAATGCGATTTAAAATAAAAATCTGGAAAACTATTAATGTATTGCCAAGAAATATTATCTTGAAATTTTAAATTAAACTCATCCATGAAGAAATGAAATTTTCATTATAAATATTTTTTAAATTATTACTATGCATTACTTGACATGAATTTCTAGTCTGAAATGTATTCTTTAATTAAGCAATTATTCCCGCATGAAATTCAACATTTATCATTTTTGTAAAACGGTTGGACATATTTCAGATTCAATAAAAGAATTATAAGCTTTATTGGGAATTAATAAGATACCTCAATCACGTATTAACAAGTTTTACCCTAATTTTGAAGATTTTTTGTGATTTTTTGACAAAATAACATTTATTCAACTATTTTTCTAACTCAATTTAAATCAAACATTTTTTACGTAAATTAATCACAAGTCAGCGATTATCATTAAATTATTATTATGCAAATATATATTGAACAGTAAACGATCTTTTACTATATTTTTCATTCAATATTCAAATCTCATCTCACCTCACTCTTGAACATTATTTTATTGAAAACTAACTTCTGATGCATAAAATTTGTTTTAGAAAAACTGTCAATATATATTATTTTGCAGTCGTTTTGTAATAGTTTTGAAATAAATGTTCATTTATTATTATTCATTAGTATTTTTCCTTAAACTGTGCTTGCTATAATTGTGAAGAAGCTAAAAAGGATTCACCAAAAGATATTTTTATTATATAAAATATTTTTTCAAAAATAAAACCCCACACTTTAAATAAATCTATGGGGCAAGAAATCAGCAGTGAAATTTTCCCATCCAATATTTTTCTGCTAATTAAAAATTAATCATCCTTGATGAAATTTTACAATAAATACTTGTAATTTGTTTATTTGTGTTTTTCTTACTTATGTTATTTATATGTGAGACGTAGCTATATAAATTATGTGAATAAACTATTGATTGAATGAAGGATCCTATGCCTAGTAAATGTTTTATATAATTTTTCTCAAATCGGATTCATGTTTTTTCGGGTTTGTTATAGTGGAATGAAACATTTCCTACTCTTTATTTTTTGTCATTTTGGGCATTGAATATTTTCCTAAAAAAAGTGTTGTGTTGAAACGGCTGTAAGTCGAGGGTTCGTTTGATAAACTAAAGATTTTATCAAATTATGTTCAAAATTCCCTCTAATAAATAAAAACTGTAATGGAAACAAATACTGGCACAAATCAAATCAACTTGCAATGACTCGAGAATCATTGTGAATTTTTTTTTTTTGAAAAATGGCTTAGTCTGTTTAGCGATTGAATGTTACATTTATAGATACCAGAATTAAAAAGTGTTGGTTTAAAAAATAAATATTGTACTGAAAGAAGGCGGGAGATGGTAGGTAGCACACATGACCACAGTCATACCACGAGATGTTCATGAGCTGCCTTTAAGTTGACTGTGGCAAACCTAGGGATGCGCACATTTTTTTCTAAGTGTGTGTTGAGGCAAATTGTTAGGTAGCTTACCTAAATATTGTTTATTATTAGTTGATTAGTGTTAAGTTCTCTCAAGAAAGCTTGTGGTATGACCAAAGTCAAATAGAATCCAACCTTAGACTACTGACATAGATGCCATAGTACACAATGGTGTGCCATATGGATAAAACTGTTATGAGAATGATTCAAAACTTTCTCATGTAGAACAAATGAATTAAGAAATACTGACTATTTAAATTTATATTGCAAGTATAAGGAAGTTGTAGAAGGTGAGAAAAGTGAATGAAATTTTGAAAGAAGGAAAGATAAGGAGTAAGAAAAACAGAAGGAGCTGCATGAGAAGGTGTATGGATATGGAAGAGGCGAAAGTTTTGAAAGAAGGAAAGATAAGGAGTAAGAAAAACAGAAGGAGCTGCATGAGAAGGTGTATGGATATGGAAGAGGCGAAAGATATGTGTCGCAATAGAAAAGGCTGGTGCTTTCTCCTCTTTGTCTATTTAACAGAGAGACGGTGTGATGGTATGTCTCAAACTTCTTGTGATAAAAGAGTAGTTTAATCAAACCTTCCATTTTCATTCTTCAATTATTTAGTTGTGTTTGAGTTTATTTCTTTGAGAAAATTATATATCTTGGAAGAATGTTCACATCCGATGGTCATGCAACGTGTGATATTGAAAGAAAAATTGCAACAGGTATTAGAGTGAATGGTGGGTTATAGAATACAAGTATATTTACAAAGCTGGCTGCTCACAATGGCATCCTGATCCCAACCTTAAAATATGCAAGTGAGGCCTACACATGGCAAAGACCAATGAGAGTAACATAAATATGGCATAAATGACAGTATTGAGTAGAACGTTTGAATAAATAATGTATTATAAAATAAGGAATAAGCAGATTAAAAAAGAATACGGATTAAAAAAAAGATCTAGTAATTAAAATAGAGCAAGGAGCATTGAGATAGTTCGGCCACGTAAAAAGAATAAATGTTGAAAGATAATGAAAAAAAAGTAGAGTACAAGAAATTCAGAAAGAATTAAAGATATGTGGCACAATAAAATGAATCAAATTCTGAAAGAGTGAAAAGACGTATGGGTACGGCGGAAGCTAAATAAAACAAAATAGAAATCTATTTTCTCTCCATATCGCTATTGGCATAATGACTATGGTGATATTTCTTATTTAAGTCGGTGAGTAATTTATATAATTTGTTGAAACTGTATATTTCTTACATTTGAAAAAATATACATTTAATGAAATGTGACTTATTTTTATAAATATTTTGCAACAACATATAGCATGTTCACATTTAAGCTGAATGTTTGAGGTTATCAATCATTCATTGCGAGATTATACCAAAAGCTTAGCCTGGACAACAGATAACACTTCAATAGAAAATTGTGAATATATAATATATATTGGTTACAAATGTTGATTATAATTTTTTTCGTATTTATAATATAATACTTGTCATTAAAAGTATTATGACACTAAATTAAGGGCCCTGAAAGTTTATACCATTGCGCCATAACTTTTAGGCGTAGACATAATGGACCTTCCTTTCCATATATATATTTTTTTCCTGTCCATATCAATATTCTGTTTCACAAATTTCTCTTTCAGAACATCAACAATTGTCTCCTTACATTCTCTCCTCAGTCTTCTTCTTCAATTGCCATTAATTTCAGGTTCAATTCCAAATGGAACCCAAAGAAAAGTCTGTCTGGTTTTACACATAAGCTCTTTTAACACCTTGCTGATTGGTTTGGAAAAATTGCAATCATAATAAGTCACCCGCCAGATTGTAATATATACATCATAAGTGTAATACAATACAATATTTGTTTTGATGGTTATTCTTTAAGTGGATACTTGAAATATGTTAGATGATAATCAAAGCAACCTTGGAGTTATTTTGGTTAGTAAATTACGCTAGAGAAATAAATTACTGTTAAATAATTCACTACTTTTAAATTATTATGATTGAAAATACTTTATAAACTCAACACCATAAATAGAAAAAACGAATTGCTCAATTCATTATGGATGGTCTTTTTGATCTCCATAATATGGTGGTGGCAAGATTATTTATATTCAAACGCATCATACATCATTCTACACATCATCTTTTACAGTTCACTCGGCTCGACTTTGGAACGATCTTCTTAACTAAGATGCACTTCATCCATACAATTATTTAAGAAAAAACACAAAAAGCATTATTTATTTCAAAATATTTCTAGTCCCTCTCTTATAAAATTCCCATCCTTATACCTATTTACCTTTTCTTTTACTCAAATATTATATTATTTTACTAAGTTTAAGGCAAGGTCATAACAATACTTAAATAAATTTGAAACAAAAACTGGTTGATTGGAAAAAATTGCTCAAAAGCAATAAATCTACCAGATGTTACATGAGTGTTAAAATAAATATAAAGATTAAAATATGTACTTGGATACATATTTTGAAAAACCTATATTTGTTCTATGCATTATTATAATACATAATATTCATTATCTATATACTTATATCATATTAGCCCTAATTTAAGGTGTCACCGTTAACTTCATATATGTAAAAAAAAAAAACTATAAAATTTAATTTATTTTTTTATTCATTTTAGATTTATTAAAAACAGTCAATTTGATTGGATTTAAAGATAAAATTATAAAAATGATAACAGTAAATTGAGATAAAGTTTTATTTGAGATTATCATCTTTATCAAAACATTAGTTGATTTTAAATTTAATTTTTATTTGAGAAATAACCCCTCATAATAATAGATTATAATTATCTTTATATTTATTAAGGAACATTGTCTTATATTCGGGCTAGTGTGTTATGAAAATACTTGATTGTTATTTAAATATCTGTGTGATTGATGTATAGAGAAGGTGTTCAAAGATTGAATAAATTAATTGGCACTTACTTGTCGTTTTTATTCAGAATTGAAACATTCACATTTCCTAATATTATCCGCAGATAGACGCTGTTCTTCTTAGGTAGGGTCTGCTCTATCTCGTGCAACTGGGCATTTCTCTTCATTAAATCTTTTTCAAGTTTGGCTACCCTTTCATCCTTTGACGCTTTCAATCCAGACTTTTCTAAACTGCAAGAAAATATTATTTTAAAAACAAACTAAATGGCAAGATACGTGTATCTTTGTTTAATGCTCTGTTGATTTGATCTCAATGTGGACTATTTGGAACCTGCACTAAGCTGTTTATCCTCTATAGAGCAACCAAATTTCTATACATTTTTTAAAATTACTTATGCCTACTTGATTTTAAAACATAAAAAATAAACATTTATTTATTACAGTAAAATATTTTTGTTTAAATATAGGACTAAGTTTTTTTTAACCTGGGAGAATGGGAAGGTTGATTTGTTATATTCTTAAGATCAGGAATCTCTGCAAACTACGATTTCCAGAACACTAATTTAGATTAAATGTATAAACCTATATAAATTACCTGAGATTAGAGTATAATTTATTTGTGAGTTTGCATAAGTTTTAATATAAAAAATATGAAACAAATATTTTTTTTGGTAAACTACTAACAATCATAAATATTTCAACACTGATATTGTAAAAAGAGCCAATACACTTCTGTATATTATAAAGAAAGCTATCTGTCGAATGACACAACAAACGTTTTTGTTAAAACCTATGTTAGACCGTTGCTTGAATTTGGTTACCAAATATAGAACCCTTATTTTATTGTATAAAGTAGATTGAACTTCTTGAAAATTTTCAAAGAGAAAAAGCAAAAATTTCAGTACATATGACTGTTTCTATTTAAGTTGCCTACTCTGCAACAAAAAGGAAATCGTGGAGACTTGATTGAGTGTTATAAGATCTTTAGCAGTCATCATGATTGCTTAGAACTCCGCCAACAACTTTCTCTTAGTCAAAACACACATCTGAGAGAATATCAGTTAAAACTTTCCAAAACTAAATTCCACAATAATACTCATAAACATTGTTTTGCTAACCGAGTTGTGGAATCTTGGAACAAACTGTCTAATACTGTAGGATGTTGACATTGAAACAGTTAAAAACCTCCTGAACAAGTTCGTACACACAAACCCAGAAGTTTTTTTTTTCCTTTGCTTATTTTTTTAATTACCTTTCTTTGATTATGCTTTGCTTTTTCTTTATAAACATTGTAAAACTTGATATACTCATAAATAGTAACAACATATATGCTACCTGTCTACAATGATAATTTAATATGCTAATCAATAAATATCTACCTATATACTAGTAAATAAATCAAGCATTTTACCTTTAGAATTTACTCCAACTCATGTTTGTGTACAATAATTATTTTTATAAACAAATTGACCTTTGCTCACATATTTCATAGCATCACAATTGATAAGAACGGTATTATGATTTTTTAAATAATTTTGATTCTCATTTCTAACTTTTGTTTCCATGGAATTTGGATTTTTAAGTTTTCTTTCAACCTTTTTATTAATGTGGTATTACTATATGCAAACAAATATGAGATATCGTGATAAGCTATCTTAAGTTCAATTACCAGCATGTTCCGGATTCCATTTCTTGTATTTTATCTGAGTTTATTATGACTTTTACTTGCCTTAGGACAGGCATTCGCCTAGTGGGGAAGGAGAGTGCTTTGTATATTTAATTGTAAAAATTCAAAGTTATTGTACTAAATCTTTAAACTTTTTAAGATAAATTGAAGAGCGTTCTAGGGCAAAATTTGGTGCCTAAACAATGCTTTAAATAATGTAATAAAAATACTACGAATGTTGTCACCTTCCTTTATCAAATAACTTTCAGTATTGGATAGAGACCTATGATTTGTAACTCTATTCATCCCTCTCTCTTGTGCCAATGACTCTATTGTGATCCCTCCAATGTTCATCGTCCAAACACCTTGTATTTGGTGGACCCACATTGATAACATATGACTAGATACTTGAATCCTTCTTATAGACTGCAATGAAGCTGCAGAGGACTAGAAAAATGGAGAACTATTGTGTGTTCAACATTGGATCTCTGATGGAATGTTCCGTGTTACCATTCAAGCAGATTCTTATATGCCATAAACCTTCCTTTTGGTTTGATGTAGGTCCATGTCTAGGGCATATAGCAGTTTCACTGGGGGATGATTAATTTTGTTTATTAAGTAAAAACTCTTAATATGAAGAAATCTTACACTCAAAATTATAAAAATGTATATATTAATACAAATGAAAAGTAAAAAAAATACTTGAAAATAGAACTACTTACGTTTTCAATGCATTAGTAATTATTGACATCCGATAACGTTGATGTGTAATTTCTTTCAAACATTTTCCTTGAAGATCAGAAATCTCTTCTAATTTTCCTACATATTCTCTGTTAACCACCTGTAATAGAACAAAATAACAATAAAGGACAATTTATAAAGCGCCGTTTAAAGATCAAACTCTCCTCGAGGAATATATTACAAAAGTATCGATACCATAAGATTTGTAGGGTATGGATCTTTTAAGCCACATCTAACATGGGCACCAATGCACCATATTGGTTACATTGGTACAGATACATCACTGAATTTAATTATAAACCATTCATAAAGAACTATAAAAATAACCAAAACTCATCCAACTTAATAATTATTAAATAGTGTACAATAAATTCATAGGAATATGTATAAAATTGTTTCCTGGTAATTAAGAATATTCGTCAACAGAATTTGTAAATGTTAACAGTATTAAATAACTTCTAAACATTTTTCAGAAAATATCTTTTAAATATTAAACAAATTACTTCAACGGTGTACAACAATTGGAAAAAAGTCAATGGGGCACTCAAACATATAAACTGGAAGCAGAAAGTATCAAAATGAATTTAGATGATAATCCACAACAGTATTTTGATACCGGCTTTGATGTACGAGAGTGAAATACCATATTGACGAGGAACAAGAAAGTATGAAAGGAGCTGAATAAATGCTGTAGAAATGCTCGCATTGAGAATAATACATGGGGTGACAATGTATGACAGAATTAAGTGATAAGGGATGAATGTGAAGTTGAGGCTGATGTGTTGAGTAAGATGAAGAAGTAAACTTTGAGATGGTTTGGGCATGTATAATAGAATGAATGAATAAAGAAAGACTAAAACAAATATTTTAGTGCAAATGTTAGTGGAAGGTCTGGTAGAGGAAGACCACAAGGAAAGGATGGTTGAATCAAGTGAATACTATTTTGAAAGGTAAAAAGTCAGAAAAATCGTAGGAGTTGTATGGATGTGGAAGAGACAAAGGATAGGAAAGTCTAGTGCTCTGTCTTCTCTGCTTACGCTGACAGAAATGGCGTGATTATTTCTATTGAAATTGTGTTATTACACCGAAAAAATTAACCTAATAGTCTTGTCTCAAAAAGATGAAAAATATTACTGATAGCAGGATATACTTGAATCTTCAAATCTCCGAGGTGAGGCATTTGGTATGATTTTTCTGTTATGTTTCCTCAAAGCATGAAGATTTTTTTTTATTCTTATTTAATAACTTTGTCTTCATCTCACGTGTTTGAATAGAAAAAAAATACTTTTGTATATTATATAATATTCTTATTTCAAGAAAGAATGGTTATACTGCTTATAAAAACATTATTTATTTGTCTTACTTATTTTCTTTAAAAGAATGATATTATTTATATTCGAACCAGTGAATTATATAAATCCTGTATAAAACAAAATAAATGGCTAATACTTCTCTAATTCAGTTATGAACGTTGAGTTAAATTTGTAAATAATCGAATAATCAAACATCTTTTTGTAAGGAAATGTTTTCAACAAAGATTAGATATTACTGAGTATTAGCATCATATATATGAATGAAATATAAATCATTACGATAATTGCATTCATACGCACTTTTTAAATGCATTTTCTGCCATTTCGAGTTCATTTTGATAATCATAACCTTACTTTTGAAATAATATAAAAATCATAGGTTAATTTTGCTCACCTCCAAATTTTTAAAATCTGAAGCCAAATCGTTCCACTCCTTCAAACATTCATCTGGATCCATCGTTGAATTTATTGATTAATGAAACACTTTTTTATAATAACAATATCGTATCGCACCAGAAGAAACAGCTGTCACAGTGAATCAAAAAATTGGAGACGAAAACTGATGGACATTGGTAAAGATTTGTCGGTCGCGAACGACTAATCCAAAATGAAGAAGTATATCTAAAAACTAGAGAACTAGGTTAATATCTTTGTAAATTTGTTGTTTGGGTCTTAAACTACTTAAAAATACGAGTATATATTTATAAAATAGTTGTTCCGCTCCAAGTGAATTATTTTGTTTGGATTGGTTTACCCTATGAAAAATATTAATAATAACTACCCTAACCATTTTATATTTATGTTGACTAAAATGGAAAATAATAGGAAACTTCCTAATTAAAAAGAGTATAAGGATGTACTTTTGGAAAATTAATTAAAAGTTTATAAAATTTTTACTCTGAAATTAACCATATTTATTTATCAAACTAGACGATTAACTCATATCCATTGACGGATTCAGACTTATTAATAACGTTTCTGAACTATTATAAAACGCTGCTTGAGGGCAAACAAAAGAAAAATGTAGTTTCAAAAATGTCTTCGAAAAATAAGAAATCTTGCTTGTCTTAGGACGGAGTGGCATCTTCAATAGAAGCAGATTGAAATCAAATAAACGCCGGATAACACATTACGTCCAAAAAAAATCAGGGTTAACTATGTATTTACTATTCCTATGAACACATTTTAAATAAGTTTCCCAAATAAAAAATTACATTAAGCGCTATAATATCACCTCAAAACATCACCTGACTTACGGCTGAAGGTCAAAAATATAAATCTTCAGTAGTGACTATTTTTTTTATTAAACACTCAGAAAGTATATAAAAAGGAATTTGTTTTAATTTAATAATTTAATTATACGTAGTAAATGTGAGCAGGACTTGGACCATACTCAATTTGGCTTCAGGAATGCGTTTGGAACACGTGAAGCACTATTGGCTGTAAACGTATTAATACAAAAGGGTCGAGATCAAAGAAAGGAAGTAGTTGCATGCTTTATTGACTACGAGAAGGCATTTGACAGGGTAAGACATACTGACTTAATGAGAATGCTTGCCGATTGCAACATTGATACTAAAGATCTGAATTTTATTAAGAACCTCTACTGGTTCCAGACAGCCGAAATAAGACAGGGATGCGAGAATTCGAATGCAATTGCTATCCAACGAGGCGTAAGACAGGGTTGTATCCTGTCTCCATTGTTATTCAATTTATATTCTGACCATGTCTTTAAAAGATCCCTCAGCAGCACCGATAAAGGTTTGAAGATTAATGGCGTTATGATAAACAATATCAGATATGCGGATGACACCGTTTTACTAGCCGAAAGCGTCAATGATCTCCAGGACCTGCTTAATATTGTTGACGAGTCCGGTGAAAGAGTGGGTCTTACAATAAATGTCAGTAAAACCAAGTGGATGACATTCGGGCGGTTGGATTACAGTGGGTCAGTGTTGCGTTTGAACGGCCGTAGCGTCGAAAGGGTGGAGAAATTCAGATACCTCGGCAACATACTCACGCAGTCTCTCGACCCGGATGTGGAAATCAGGTGCAGAATTGAGGCAGCAAGAACTGCATTTAATAAAATGAAGTCGCTCTTCTGTGATGACAACTTAAATTTGAAACTCCGTCAGAGGATGATTAGATGCTATGTGTGGTCTGTTTTATTGTACGGTTGTGAAACATGGACCTTGAAAGTCCAGGCAATGAACAGACTGGAAGCATTTGAAATGTGGTTGCATCGTCGAATGCTCAAAATTCCCTGGACAGACATGGTGACAAATACCGAAGTCCTGAGGCGAGCTAGAGCTGACAGGGAGTTGTTGTCCACTATAAAAGTTAGAAAGATTTCATATCTGGGTCACGTGCTGCGTGGAGAGAAGTACCACTTGCTCCAGCTTATATTGAAGGGGAAAATCGAGGGACACCGGGGGCCCGGAAGAAGACAGATGTCCTGGCTGCGGAATGTGAGGGAGTGGACCGGCATCCGGAGTGCAGAGGAACTGTTCCGGGCGGCTCAGGACCGAGACGGATTCGCCGAAGTGATCGCCAACGTTGGGGGACCCGACAGGGCACTTAGAAGAAGAAGAATTATTAGAGCATTTTATATACCTAAAATTTTTACAAAAATTAAAAAATTAGTGCGACATCTGAAATTACAAATCAGAACTATCGAAATTACTATTGACAATGTGGTATTGGAACGACGTATGCTTTTACATTTTTTTCACTTCGAACGAACTTCAAAGCGTTCCGGATAGATCTTGATAATAATTATTATAATTTATTGAAATCGGATTTAATAATATGATATAATGACAATCAATTTTACAATTGAAGTTACCATTTACCTACTAAAAATCCTGGAAGTAAAAACATTTTTTTTAAATACGATAGAATGATAAGGTGATTTTCAATTTTACTACGAGTAAATACAATATTTATTGGTCTTATGGTTCATTAAATTTTAGAAATTATTTCGTTTTGTCCTTACACCATATATTTAAAATAATTTAATTCCTGTGAATGTCAGTTTTAAAATTAAAACAACTAAATATCATCATACTGTCATGACTGAGTATCATGACTCCCATGATGGACTCCGACGACTCGTCTACATCCAATAAAATATGCAATTCACACAAATCCATAAGCATAAAATTCCTATTTTATTTTATTTCATTTCTCTTAAAATAATTATGTATATAAAACAATTAATATTTTGCAAATGAGACGTTGTAGACATTAAAAATGTTAAGATGTGTAGTATAATTATAGATTAAAATATATTATAATATATTTTATTGATTCCTTCTAAATAAGAAACTTAAAACAAAAAAATAATTATATTCATATTTTTGTTGAGGTTAAGCTTGAATAATTTGTCTAAAATATAACTTATAACATTCCAATTGCTATAATTCAATATTTAATTAAAATTCTAACTCATGGACTATGCTTTTTTAGAATCTTCTATGAAAAAAACGGCACCCCTTTTTACGTGCAATACAAATTTAGCATCTGCGAGAACTATTAAATTTAAACTTTGATCTCCAGACCGACTTGAACTAATTTACGGAACTATATTTCCATCTCTATGACTAAATAGCGATATCAGCCTACTACAATCTCGTGTCAAACTTCAAGATCACGGACGCAGCAACATTTATGCAATTTCAGTATCGCTAAAAACTATTTTGTAACAGGGAAAATATTTATATCAATATATAAAATCTGAATTTCAATGTTTTTTGGCTAAATATTAGAAGCTGACAATGTAAGACTGAACTTAAATTCAAAATTAAAAAAATGTAGATACTAAATCA
The DNA here is from genome assembly GCA_949825065.1 of Odontocerum albicorne. NCBI lineage: Eukaryota > Metazoa > Arthropoda > Insecta > Trichoptera > Odontoceridae > Odontocerum > Odontocerum albicorne. The sequence continues at coordinate 18,531,508 of OX463847.1, read as the reverse complement.
TTTAATTTCAAAACGCTTGTATTAGACACACGACACTGGTACACTTTTTATTGTATCTCTTTCTATAACGAGTGGTCTATGCGAGACTAAAAGAGATATGAGATATAGAAAAATATGAAATTACCGAAGATGCGTTTTACCTCGCATATTGTTATGTTTCGCAGACGCTCAAACGGTTGTTTGTGTTTTGAATCTTATGTTTGTTAATTTATTAAATCTTTTAAATTTTCAAGTATTTTTGCACTGTTTAATTTTCAATCAAGTTGAATCCATGAATTCATTATGTAAGTTATATGACAAGCAAATTATTAGTAAATATACATATGTATTTTTATAGTATACAGGGTGTCCCGTATTGAGTGAATCATATTTAGGGTGATGATAGATTGAGTCAAGACCTACCAGAATATCAAAACTTGACCTCAGTAAAAACCTTACCGTTTTTGAGTTATTCGGACTTTTGTAAAATTTCATAAAATCCCTACCTTGCATCAGATTTTTGCTGTGTTGTAAACAAATCACCATTTTCGTAATTTAACTGCGCCAACGAGTGAATGCGGCTGCCCGTAAAATTTCGACGCACAGTTTGAGATTGCTGAAGCGATAATTTTTGAGGAGATGCCGAGCTTGCATCAGGACAGGAGGGCGACAATTCGAGTAGCTCCTGTAAAATTCATTGAAACAATTTTTTAACATTTTAATTTGTGTTTCATTCATCATCATCATCATTAAATTAAATCACACAAACTTGCACATGAATGCTACAATAGGCGCGATACGAGAAACCAAATGAAGTATATTTTGCATTAATACATTTTACTTGAACTTTGGTCAGAATCAGTCCCTTTTGAATAAAAAATAGTATTATTTCGTTTTCCGTAAAAAAATCTAATAGTGTTGCACTATTCTGAAATCTCCATTAAATGAGCAACTTTTTAAAGTAGTATTCTGGAAATGCAGTGTACAATTTTTTTACTACAGAAGGGCAAAGTTTAGCGTAAAATTTTTAATTAAGATTTTTTTTATTTTTCAATTTTTTTGTACAGCCCTAATAATTGTGGAAATCATTTTGTATGCGATAGATAAGGCTACTATTCAAAAGTATCCCCGGATAAAAAAAATTACGAAAATGGTGATTTGTTTACAAAAAAAATCTGATGCAAGGTAGGGATTTTACGAAATTTTACAAAAGTCCGAATAACTCAAAAACGGTAAGGTTTTTACTGAGGTCAAATTTTGATATTCTGGTAGGTCTTGATCCAATCTATCATCACCCTAAATATGATTCACTCAATACGGGACACCCTGTATATGTATCATATATAATATTTAAACAAAGCAATATCAATCTGCCAAAATGATGGTTGACAACAGCGTATTAGTACCAATATTAATGTATGTGAGTGAAACTTGGAGATGGAAAATGAATGAAAAGAGCCGAGTGAAAATGCGAGCACTGAGAATAAGTGGTGTGTCGATGTATGAAATAATAAGAAATGTAATTTAAAAAGATAAATGTTAGCTTAAGACTGATGCGTTAAGTAGACTGAAAAAATTGCACGTTTAGGGGTTTAGACATATCCACGGGGCTCAAAAGATTGACCAAACAAATGTATAAATCAAGTATAAATGGGAGTCGTAGTAGACAACAGGCGAGAAAGTATGGTTGAACACAAATTAGTTAAAATTTGGAAAGACGAGAAGCTAAGGGGTTAAGAGAAAGAGAAGGAAGGAAAGTTTAGCGCTCTATCTTATCTGCCTACTCCAACAGTGAAATGACATGATAGTACGAGTATGTATGTTTGAATGTATTTTAACTTTACATACTCGTAGATATGATATAAAAAATAATCAATCTATTAGTTTTTGATATTTTTTAATAAACAATGGCAAATCACTAATAATAATTTTAATAAGAATAATACAACAATTATTGGGAAAAGTAATACTTATACATAATATACAATTATTGCAATTATATTACAATTATATTATATTATTATTAAATTTATTGTATGATACAATTATATTATTATTAAATTTATTGTAAACTGTTTATTATTTATTTTAATATTCAAAATGTGTAAATACAATAATAAAAATATTTAATGAGCGTAGTAATACTTCTAAATCGTGCAATATTTAAAAAATCCATTCTAAATTATTTATCTAAGGTCTGAATTCATAATCCGGTTTAAATATTAAATACTAATCACTAACCTTGAAATGTCTTGATTTGTATTCAGTCAGGCGTCACGTGTTTCAACTTTTAAAATGGAGGAATCAAATCTCTTGACTCCCTTATTTACAAATTTTTACTTTAAAATATTTCGTATTTAGTCTAAACCTTGAACTAGCTACTTCTTTAAAATACAGGATCACCTCTGCAACAATGATTTTAATCTCGAATTACAATTGTGAATTTTGCGTTGTTATATATTCTCGTGCTTTTCTATGGCATTGTTTCTCAGAGATATTGCTTGAAATGTCAAGATATACCATGATGATCGTCAACCTCCAAAGAGGAGAGGAACTTGAAATAAGAAGAAATCGGACTATGTGTCTGTTTCCCCCACACTGTATTAGCAAGTGAAGTATGTTAACTGAAAGATAATAAAAAAATATGGTGCATACATATAATCTGTCATTTATGTGCATTATATTCTTAAATACACTTTATGTGGGTGTCTTATTATCTGGTTAACAAAATAACTTAAATTATTTGGACGTACATACATATATATCCAAATGTTTTCCAGCGGTCGGCAAACATTTTTTGTAAAGGGCCGGATAGTAAATATTTTAGGCTCTGTGTACCAAGAAGCAATCGAAGATATTTACTTAGTATATAGTTCTCCCTATCATCAAAATTGATTGCAAATGTTCATCTGACAACGTATATGTATAACTCTTTTAGTACAACGTATAACTCTTTTAGTACAGCTATTGTGTAATTGCACAATAAATAATGCGTTGACACCTACTTCGGTAGCAAAATAAATTACACTCAACTCTGCCTTAAAGCACAGCATTCGAAATCTACTTTTATCTTATTTTCTTGTTTTGACAGTAACATGATTGATACGCACGTGTAATATTTGTTTTAAAAACAATTCAAATTTATTTAAAATAAACATAAAAACAAAATATCGCAGAACAGCGATACAAATAGCGCTGGAAACGCTGTCGAATTATAACTGCGTGGCGTCACAGCAGAGGCAACCGAATATGAAGCTATATGAGCGCCACATAGTCATATCTCGCAAGTCCTCAATTCGGCGGTCGGTCGTTCCGTTATAGAGCGTACTTTGAAATTTTAAAGAATTTGAAATTGTAAAATCAATTCTTAGCTCGCGGGCCGTACAAAAAGAGGTGGCGGGCCGGATTTGGCCTGCGGGACATAGATTTGTCGACCCCTAATTTAACATATCGAAAAATCATACAACAATTTTGGTTTGTACAAAAATATCGAGTCAGTCAAATGGCTATTTCATAATTAAATTCGGTCTTCAATTATTTTCTTAAAATAATATAAATTGACGAAGTCATAGGTATCCTTATTCACCCGAATACTAGATGAAAAAAATACTGTGTCATTCGAGGGAAGTAGTACAGCACAGGATTCGAACCGACGACCTCCCGCGCGGAAATCTAACGTGTTACCGCGTGGCCATCCACCTCATTTAAATCCATACAAAGCGGTGAGATGTTTCTTCAATTATCTCAGAACAAATAAAATGTGGGTTGGGTCCTTTTTGCATATACTAGTATAGGTCCATTTATAGTCAAGTTATGCTTCATTCTCACTTAACCGCGGTCTACGAGCTGACTTTGGGTCGACTGTGAGCTGACATTAACATGCCCGCGGTTCAGGGTTATCAGATTTTCTAAACAGCATATCGGAACTTTATAGTAATGAGAAAGGTCGTCAAAACAGCAAATCTTGATTTTATAGGAAAATATAAATACATTATTTTTTTTATATATTTAATTGAACACTTTTATACTGTGTATTAATATCCCATGGCATTAATGAAACATTATTATTACAAAAAATATCATAAAACATAAAAACCGCATTATTCTCTTAAATACGAGTATTTTTAATTCGCAAAACTCCTTGCATAACATCTTCAAGTATTCGTCGACGAGTACGAATATTCGCAACTGCACGTATATATTCCAACTGGATACTCAGTCGACTCCGCATATGATTCAATAAAATTGCATAAAATTCAGGCGAACGCATAAACGATTAATGCCCGAATGAAGTCCGACCTTATCACTAAATTTTAACATATTTTTTACAAAAGAATATAGTATTGAAAGTTAAAAAATGTCATAGCTTCCGTAAATAAGGAAGTCACGTGGTTTCATTACCTCAGTTTAATGTTTGGAGCATATGAGATCCAACTCTGAATGCAAATGACGAAATTAGCATGGACTCTTAATTTCTAGTCTAACTTAGGCTGGACTATAAATTCCGGCCTAAAGCTCCCTTTTACTGTCTTTTTGCGCGATTCACCGTAATGTAATTTCGAGTGTTAATAACGGCGGATAATTAAAATAGACCCGGGAAAATGTTGGGATCGGCCCATTTTTTATGTCTCTCTTCGCACACCCCTCATCGCATTTTTTTACGTTAGACAGGTATTTAATAATTGCTCTTTGATGCTAAAATTTTTGCTGTATCAACATTACTAATCTTGTCTGAGAGATCTTTTCGCAAAACATCATTATGAACGATTCGAGATACTAGGCGTATGCAGAAAGTAAGTGTACTGAGGCTCTCACGACCAGATGGATTTTATTTTCGACATGTTGGCTACACTTCCGTGTAGCCTGACCCTTCCCCTCCGCAACGAGACCGGTTCGAGGTCAGTACGTTGAGAAGTGTCGACGCGACAACACGTTTCGTGAAAAATGTCAACCCCATCTCCCGCCAAGTTGAATCGAGCGGAGGCTGGGCAAGAGTTTTTGAGGCGCTACAAACTCCATGGAGATGAATTTCTCCGCTCCATCGTTACTGGAGATGAAACTTGGGTTGCACACTACACGCCTGAAACCAAAAGGCAGTCTCAACAGTGGCGTCACACCTCTTCACCCTCCGCCAAAAAGTTCAAAACCACAATTTCAGCCAAGAAAATCATGGCATCCGTGTTTTGGGACTGCCAAGGCATAATTTTAATTGAATATATGCCTCAAGGGGAGACCATCAACTCTGCAAGATACTGTGAGACCCTAAAAAAATTGCGGAGGGCGATTCAGAACAAGAGGAGAGGCATGCTGACAAAGGGAGTCTGCCTGCTGCACGACAATGCCAGACCACACACGGCCAACGCCACGAAGGAACTGCTCGCCTCGTTTAAATGGGATGTCCTGAACCATCCCGCGCATTCCCCTAACCTAGCACCTTCAGATTACTATCTGCTTACCTCCCTGAAGCTGCACATGGGTGGAAAAAGGTTTTCAACCGACGAGGAGGTAAAGGAGGAGGTGGAGAAGTGGACGGAGGGGTTGGCGGGAAACTACTTCGAGGAAGGCATCAAAAAGTTGATACCCCGCTTCACCACCTGCATTGAGAGGAATGGCGACTATGTCGAAAAATAGCTTACATATGTACTACGGTAACCACGTAATTTTTTTGTTTCAATAAAAAAAATTGTAACCTACAAAAATTCAGTACACTTACTTTCTGGATATGCCTCGTACATTGAATTAAGGCATTTCGTAATCGGTTCAGGATCTATTTTATCTTGGAAAATATTTTTACTAAGATACCTGTGTTGACAAAAGGATTAACACATATTTATAAGATATAAAAGTGTACTTATAAGACAACAAATGCAAGTTAAACTTCTGTAGAACATTAAAGCAACATGCCGAGCAGTTTTTACAATATTCTAATCCAGTTTCCTTGCAATTGTAGTGTGAATCTCGTCGTCATAGTATAGAGCTAATAGTTTTATATTTTCTAGAAAAATTAAAACTCTGCTTAAAGTTTTTGTTTTGTGATATGGCATGTATAATATACAAAGTATAACTAACGTCTATGTCAACTTTCCCTGCCCACGGTGGGCTGATTTTATTTATTTTTTTAAATTTTACACTGAATATTTCGGCCCATTTGCACGTCGACTCATTGGGAAATTGTCGATAGCCTGCTGGCCCAGTCCGCCACTGGTAGTTAAAGCTACTTTGAAAACAACACTGTCACAGCTACTTTTAAATAAAAAAAATAGCTAGCTATTCAAGTATTCTAAGTAAAACTAGAAAGAGCGTTATTTTACAGCTACTCTTGACGCGTTACTTTTAACCTGCTAGTTAGGAACACTGAATTCAAACACAAATACGCCAAAAAGATCCAACCCACAAAATCTAATTATTATTTCAGCTATTTGAACGTTAATGTGCGTAAAGGGCTCATTTTTAAAAGCGACATTTTTATAAGACGGAATTTGGCTATGGAATATCAATTTAACTGGCTAATTCAATATTTCAAGTAAAAAGTATGTTTTTTCGGGTAGTTCCTTCTTTAATATACATGTACATCAATTTGTAATATCGAAAGAGCACATTTCATTGATACAAGAAACGAAGACTACGAAGAAACTTGGTTAGCATTTTTAAATGTGCAATATGTGTTTCATATTTTTAAATCGCCCTGGGGATAAAGGCTCAACGTCACCGAAATTCCAATTAATGACACTATTTTTTTTAATGTTAGCCCACATCATATGTACAACATTCCAAAAATATTACTACTTCATTGATGAGAATGTCTAAAATACCACTCTAAAATGATCTTGCACAAAACTTTTTTCTAGATGTATTGTAGAGATGTTATGTTGTGAAAATCATTCCTGGGAAGAAGAGCACAAGCTCTCTTCATATTTTAGGCGACTTTTCTGGTATACGATGTTCTCGTTGGAATCTTGAATGCCGCTATATATGGTATTCTGCCACTGTCTATACTATCCATTGTCACGTCAGTACTATCCGTTCTTCCTGCTACATTTGACTATATCATCTGTATTGCAGGTCTATTGGATGTGGAAGTTTCTGATCCTGAGAAATTTTCATACGATGGTTCGTTATATTTCATCTCAAATGTTCAAAGAAAGTTCTTTGTTCTAGGTTTGTCAACTCTGGTTTCAACTTTCCACAAATCATAAATGACTATTTTCATCTGACGACATTATGACTCGCTTTCAACCGTTTTTATATGTTCTCAACACATTTTATTACTATATAAGGAGCGGTATTTTCAATTTTCGCAGACGGGTGGCATTCCCTACCGCAAAAGTCACTAAAATATCATTTACTTCATGGTTAAATTAATAAATCTATTCCGTGGCCCTGTTAGTACAACTTGTGGGTTGCAGGTTCGATTTCCGTTGTTACCCAAGTTTTAAAATCCATTCTAGTTATTTGGAATAGATTTCCACATGACAATAAACCCACCAGGTTATACTGTATACAACGAAAGTGTAATACCACACTTACTTTAATATTTTTAAATATTTTGAAATATGTAGAATGTGGTACTTCGACCGCTGAATTTGACGTACTCGTATATGTGAGGGCCCTACTCAATTTTACTTGTTCCGAGATAATTGATGAAACATTCAGCCATTGTGTATGAGCTTGTATTATACAAATTTATTTAGACTTTATCTAACAATGAAAAATCTATATAACTGTATTGATAAAAGGTCGGATATGCATAATTTAGTGGACATTCAAAGAATACGAGTATGTGACGTTTTTTCGTAGAGGTCACATTCACATGTGCTAGAATTTAGAACTTGGATTTTTATCAAATGTATAAGAATTTCGATTCCTCATCCGACAAATCACAGGTGCGTTGCTGGACGGAAAATAAATAATGCACCAATATTATTTCACATTATTTTGCGATGTTGACATTGTTTATCTTATTGTTATATGACACTCATCACAATTCACGAATGACGGATAAATATGAATGATAAGATTAGAAAATAATATGTATTACATTCGAGTGTCGTACAATACGCAAACTACTCGTAGTTTATCAAAATATTGATGAAAATGCATTTATTACTTAATACATTATGTTACATACATAATTTTATACAATGTCACTGTTGGGCTAAGCAGAACACACCTTTCTATCCATGCACACAGCATTTGCCTCGTCTACACACACACATCTCGTTATACATGCTCTCTTGTTTCTCAAATTTATTTATTTAACACTTCATTGTAAAAACAATCTGGCGTGCTTAATGTCAGGCGGCAATCTTTTCCAACCAGCCAGACAAAAGTAAATAAAGAACGTTACGTGGTCGCAAAAAATAATCAAATGATTATTCATCTTTATGAAATTTATCAGTAATATATGTACATACTCGTATTAAAAGTAAAATATCATCAATCAAAATAAATTGAAGGGATGGTGGAGAGGAAAGAAAAACCAATAATGACACGTTATATTACTGATTAGAAATTAAGAGTTTTTTCAGTCGCTTCTTCAAGCATGCCAAAGACGGAGCGAGTCTAACATTGGTTGTAACTGGTTCCACAATCTCACTGCATGGCCAGGAAAGGACGACGTAAAAAAGAAGACCGGTGAACTGGGAAAGCCAATAAACAATCTCTGTTTGAGCGTAGCGCCAGTCCTTAATCAGAAATACACTGAATATTTTCGGCGAGATAAGAAGCGTGGCGGGACAGTTAAGGATACTATACAATAGATAATGATATTATATATTTCTTATCCCAGTTTAAAAAAATCTACTATCTCCTTTTACTCCTTCAGTTTTTAAGTCACCGTTATTAAGTTTGTATGTATTACTAAAAAAATATATATATCTTAATCCACACAAATTTATCATAACTGAATAATTGTAGTACAACATCAATTTTTGAATATTTTTAACATACTTACTATCACGACGTTTTCATGCCTTTTCTCATGCCGTTTTCATGCCTTCTTTCGTGTCTTTCCATTTCTTTGACTATTTACATTTCCTTCTTTTAAAATGTCATTCATTTGGTTTAAATATATTTTCCTTGGTATTCTATATCACGCCTTCCTTGCACATATATACTGTATATTTTGTTTGTTTTTTTGCATTCATCCGTTTTGTTATACATGCCCCAACTATCTCAGAATGCACCTCATCCTACTCAATATTAAGTTAACATTTATCCATAGTCACTTTATTCCGTATTCTATCAAACATTTTCATCTTCCTCAATACAATTAATCTTAAGTTTACATTCATCCATAGTCACTTTATTCCGTATTCTGTTAAACATTGTCACACTGTGTATTATATAGGGCTGCGCAACAAGAACTGTAATTTTAAATTAATAAAAAAAAACTTTTTTTTTTAATCATGTTTATTGATATCAATGTAATTAGTGCACATGAAAATTATGTGTGGAAAATGATATCGGCCAAATCTCCTCCTGTTAAACCTCGGCTCCTGTTACAGATAACGTGCCCAAAACCTCGGCTCCTGTTACAGATAACGACTATTTGAGCTAGATTTTCAATAACGGATTGACATAAATGGATACATATATGTGCAATGACACGAGTGATGTTGGATTTAGGGTCATCGATGGCTTTTGGATTCTTGGCGTACACTTGAGATTTAACATAGCCCAAGAGAAAAAAACCAAAAAAGGTTAAATTACGCGATCGTGGCGGCCAATTTACATTTCCGAAAATTTTTCCTACAATAAAGTCATTGTTTCATCAGCAGTATGACAAGTAGCCCCCGTCCTGATTGAACCACATGTTTTCCAAGTCCAAATCGTTCGATTGATGCCAAAAAAAGTTTGAATCATGTCACGATCTCGATTTTCATTGACGGAATGTATTATTTCATAGGATGACGCAACAAGAACTGCAATTTTAAATTTGCCTCCATTTTTCAGCGGTCAAACGTATAATATTTGTAATGGACATACGTCATCTAATCTACATAACTTATAAATTAGTCATGTAGCTGTACACGATTGCAGAACTTAATTAAAATTTAAAATTGCAGCTCTTGTTGCGCCACCCTATATATTAGTAAACGCATTTTTATAGCATTTATTCGACTTTTTCCATGTCTACATATAGGTATTATTTATTTAACACTTCATTGAAAAAAATATTTGGTGGGCTTATTGCCAGGTGGCAATCTCTTCTAACCAACCATACAAAGTAAATAAATCAAGTAACGGGATTGCAAAAAAATATTCAAATAATTATTCATATTTATGAAATTTATAAACAATATACATGTACATATTCGTAGTAAAAGTAAGAATGAGATATCGTCAATCAAAGAAAAACGAAGGGATGGTGAAGAGGAATGAAACACGTTATATCACTGACTTAGTTATAGCGTTTTTTCAGTCGTTTCTTAAAGCATGTCAAGGACAGAGCGAGTCTGACATTGATTTGTAACTGGTTCCAGAGTCCTCACTGCATGGACAGTACAAAAGAAGAGCAGTGTAAAAAATGAGGATTATTCACTTGGTGTAACCACATTTTCCTTGACCTTCCTCTATCATACATTTCATTCAATTCTGCATTTGCACAGTAAATTTGTTTTATGATATTTTCTTTATGCATGTTTCCTACATACCCGAAAAAACTAAAAGAACTTTCCTTCACCGTGCTTAGTAAATCAATACATTCAATCAGCACATTCATCTCGAATAATTTCATCGTGTATTCTGTAATAATTCATTATCCCGCGTATTCTTTTCAGTGCACTTTTTTCTACAGTATTTATTCAGCTATTTTCAGTATTTTTTATCAAATTTGGCACTAGAATACTGCCGTGAACCACCATCTAGTTTATTATTTTTTTCTTGATCGTTTCCTCAATTCTGAGAAACAACGTCCAGAAAGATGTTGGGTCTTTTTTGCATACATACATTTAAAATTAGGCTTTGTATTTACACAATTAACAACATACTACTCAATGTTTTACGTGGACTACTATGAATATGACGAGCTTCTTGATCTGATTGGTAAAACGCCTGCATTCCAACCCGGATGTTGCCGGCTCGATTCTCGCTGGTGACCGTTTTTTTAAGTGTTATATATGACGTTATACACTTGTAATAAGTTGTACTATCTAACGAAAGTGTAATATAATACAATATTACCGAAATCAAACCAACATGTCAAAATACCTTTTTTTATTTAATAGAGCAATCTATAATACATATTATACATTTGCCAAAGGCTATATCCATATACAAATTTATTATTTAAGAACTAATTTAATTTCTATATTATAATTATAAGCTAACTTCATTTTAATTCCTATTTGTAATTTCTTTATAATTTTAATATTTAATTTCTTACAAACAGTTATATACTACGATGGGAGGTCAATAAATTCGCGGAATGAAGGGGTTAAAGGAGGGGGCGGTAGTGCGCATACGCATGTTCCGATAATATGATAAGATATCGTCGGGAAAGTATGTCAAACGTTAATAACATCCCTAGTATGGGAAAAAATGAGTATCGCGCCGTCATTAAGTTTCTCACAAAACAAGGGAAAAAACCTCAAATCATGTTAGCGGTCTACGGGGACTGTTGCCTTGAAAAAACGATGGTTTACAAATGGCATAGTATTTTTAAGCAAGGGAGAGAATCGGTTGAAGATGACCTCCGACCAGGACGGCCTGTTGAGGCCACTTCTTCAAATGTCGTCAAAAAAGTAGGAAAGCTTGTGCTGGAAGATGCCCGCCTAAACAAACAACAGCTTGCAGAGATGGTTGGAGTATCACCTACTCGTACAACTATTTTGAATATCCTCCATCAACATCTAGGGGTATCAAAAGTCAGTGCAGGGTCGGTGCCCAGAATGATCACGCCACATCCAAAACATCGAACGACAGTTTTTGGACCTCTGCAGAAATAACAAAGATAAGATTTTGAGCCGAATCGTTATTGGATATGAAACTTGGGTTCATCATTATAAGCCTTAGTTGAAGCAGAAGTCTATGCAGTAGCGTAAAAAGGGCACAGAGCCACCTAAGAAGTTCAAAGTGTCACAATCGACTGGAAAAAATATGGCTACAATTTGGGACGCGGAAGGTATCTGCTGATAGATTACAAAGATTATGGCATCATAATAACTGGATAGTAACATACTACTCTGGTCTGCTAATGCAGTTAAAAGAAGCTGTGAAGGAGAAAAGGGGAGGAAAATGGACAAAAGGGGTGCTGCTTTTGCATGACAATGCACCAGTGCACAAAAGCAATTCTGCATTGGCTGCTCTTCACAACTGTGACATCACATATTAAATCACCCTCCCTACAGGCAGACCTGGCTCTGTCTTTTTATTATGTACGAGTATTTGTTTCCAAATATGAAAATAGAACTTCGAGGGAAAAAAATTACGGACGATAAAATAGTTAAAAGTGCAATTTGGCTTATTTTGAGGGCAATTGTAAATCTTTTTTTTTCTTGGGTATAAATAAGTTTGTTTATTGAAAGATCTGATAAAAGTATTAGAGTTAATAGTGAGCATATTGAAAAGGAAAAGTAAAAAAATGCTTTTTCCCCTTCATTCCGCGAATTTATTGACCTACCCTCGTAACATATAACTAGATAACAATTTACTCCTAATTATTATGTTTCTTTCTTTATCAAAACACCTAATTATTGTGATAAACTGTCGGAATGCTCACGCATTGCCACTTCTACACAACATTCTTAACTGTCCCGCTAAAAATCTGAAAAAGGGTTCAGTACAATGAATAACATTAATGATTTTAAAAGAAATTCTCTATTAATAAAGATAATAAATAACAATGGAAAAATCTGAAGAAGAATTTAACGCAATTCTGCATGTTAAATCTTGGTTAAGACAAAGACACCATGTGGCAAGTGATAAACGAGTAAACTAAGAAGTCCCCGTTACACCTTGCCAAAATCAAAGTATAATATGGAAATTATAAGAGTACATTTTTATTATTATTATTATATACAACATAAATAAAAAATATATGTATACAATTGTGTTTATTTATGGAAGCGTACCGATTGTTGAATATTTTGAATTTCACTTTTGCATATACAACAAATCACAGCGCGGCAGAGGAAGAAATTCCCATTACACCTTGCCAAAACCAATGTATGATATGGAAATTGTAAAAATATATTTTTAATATTTTTATATACAATATAAATGAAAAAAATTAACTTAAATATATGTCAACAATGGTGTTGTTTGGAAGCGTGCCGCTTGTTTAATATTTCGAATTTAACTTTCACCTATACAACAAATTACAACGCAACAGACGAATCAAAAGTCCCCATTATACCTTGACAAAACCAAAGCATGATATGGAAATTGTTGAAGTACATTTTCAATATTATTATATACATTATAAATAAATAATTATAAATAAATATACGTGTACAATGGTGCTTTTTAAGTGAACCGGTTGTTGAATAATTCGAATATCACTTTTGCTTATACACCAAATTACAACGGGGCATACGAAGAAGTTCCCATTACACCTTAACCAAACCAATGTGTGATATGGAAATTGATCAAGTACATTTTTAATATTATTATATACAATATAAATAAATAATTATACGTGAATAGATGTCAATAATGGTGTTTTTTTAAGCATACCCGTTGTTGAATATTTCGAATATCACTTTAGCTTATACAACAAATTACAACGCTGCAGATAAAGTTCCCATTAAACTTGCCTAAACCAATGTTATGGAAATTGTAAGAATATTTTTTTTAATATTGTTATATACAATATAAATAAAAAAGTAAACGTTAATAGATATCTACAATAGTGTTCTTTTTGGAATATGCCACTTGTTTAATATTTCGAATTTCATTTGGTCTATGCGACAAATTACAACGTGCCAGACGAAGGAAAAGTTCCCATTACACCTTGCCAAAACCAAAGTATGATATGGAAATTTTTAAAGTGCATTCTTAATATTATTACATACAATATAAATAAACAAATTATACGTAAATAGACGTGTACAATGGTGTTTTTTTAAGTGAACCGGTTGTTGAATATTTCAAATTTCACTTTTGCCCATATAACAAATTACAACGGGGCAGACGAAGAACTCCCCATTAGACCTTGCCAAAACCAATGTATGATATGAAAATTGTAAGAATGTAATATTTTATATTATTGTATGCAATGTAAATAAAAAAATAAACGTAAATAGATATCAACAGGGGTATTTTTTGGAAGCGTACCGCTTGTTTAATATTTTAAATTAGACTTTTACCTATTTTTGGGAAGCGTGCCGCTTGTTTAATATTTTAAATTACACTTTGACCTATTCAACAAATTACAACGCGACAGACGAAGAAAAATTTCCCTATACATCTTGCCAGAACCAATATATGATATGGAAAGTATAAAACTTTTTAAATATTAATATATACTTACAATAAAAATAAATAATTATGCGTAAAATAAATGTGTACAATTGTATTTTTTAAGTGTACCGATTGTTGAATATTTCGAATATCTCTTTTGCCTATACAACAAATCACAACGCGGCAGACGAAAAAGTTCTTATTACATCTTGACAAAACACAAGTATGGTATGGAAATGGTTGAAGTAAATTTTTAATATTATTATGTAGATTATAAATAAATAATTATACGTTATAATTATAAACGTCTACTGTGCTATTTTTTAAGCTTACTGCTTGTTTAATATTTATTTCGAATATTATCACATCTGCCTATACAACAAATCACAACGCGGCAGACGCATATAATAAAAGCAGCTATTAATCAAGCGCCTACGAGTATTTGTCACCTCCTCAGTTGTCAGTAGCGTCTGCTCGCGGCGCGGCTGTGCTAGGGTATTTCACAGGGCTATAAACTGACCTCCTACTGATTTCTGTCATTCAACCCGTTAACTAAGCCCTACACTCGGTTGTTTATCTTGTTTCTTCGGTTCAACATTTTATTCTGATTATATATATTTTTTGTGATTTATTTCATTAAGAGAAAACAATTGTGATTTTTCGTGCTATACCAGGTATTTTATTATATTTTTTATTTATATATTTAAACACTTTATTGGGCATTGTATCATTTACCGGGTTTAATTACTAATCTCTACAAACTAACCAGGAAATTGTTTTAACCACGTTGTTTCCAGTCTTGGGTGAAAGATTTACATTAAAAGTTTATACAAAGAAAATAAAATGAAGATAGAAATTTTTGTTAAAAGAAAACAGTGATTATTTGACTAATAAAATATAACAATTTCATCTGCAACAGAGATATGAAGGGATATTGAGAAGATAGTTAACCAGAAAACACGCTAGGTTGCTGAAGGGAAATATGATATAATATAATGAAATATCATGTTTTATATACATACTGATAAATAAATTTTTGCTAAAGGAAAAAATCTACTACATTTTTATACATCAATATCTTAAATAGATGCCCCGACCACTGCACTAGCTTATTCTCGCCATTTTTAATTAAGAAGAGATGCAATTCACAAAATATAAATTTTTTATTTGAAATATGCAGTAAGAAAACTTCATTTTTATTTTGCCTATTTAAAAACATCCCCAGAAAAGTGTTTTGTATTGTATTATTATGTGATACTTTCTTTGTACAGTACAGTACAACGTGGCGGGTTTATTGTCATGTGGTAATCTCTTCCAACTAACCAGAACGATGTTAAACAAGCCTTAAGTGAAAACAATACTGGAATCCTTTTTTCAAAAAATGTAGGTAACAACGGGAATCGAACCCGCAAACCCCAGGCTAAAAGACAAGCGTCATACCAACCAGAGCATGGAGGTCATCACTTATGTCTTAAAAGAAAGAAAAGTTATATGAAAGTCTATACAATACGCATTCTTATTGTCCAATCTGTGTAGGCTTGTAACTATGGCATTGTGGAATAAAATTGTGGTTCTACAAGGAACGTTTACATTCGTTACGTTACTGGAACAAGATTTCTAAACGAGAGTTTAAAATATATTTTTCTTTTTTTGGTGGTTAATTGGGAGCTATCATGACATTTTTGTAACAATATTGCTAATTAAAAACTCAGTTTCAATAAACACATCCAAATAACATTCATGCAAAAAAATATTTCTACTCTCGATGACCCTCAATATTCACATAGATCTAAATACAACCCTGTTAATGGTGCAAATAATACGATATATTAAATGGACGTACAGTAATCCTTTCATTTACGCGGTCTCCATTTACACAAATACACTTTAACGCGGTCTATTCTGTTTGGAACTAGAGGAACGGAAAAGCAAAACAGCATTCTCTACATATTTATGCCGACAACATAGGTAATTAAAACAGCTACAAGTGTAAGAGCGACAACAGTAACAATGGAAGATACGTCCTGTGAGAGTGATTTTGATGAATACGTACAGCAAACTGTAAGTTCTGTAATTTTTTCTTCGTATCAACAAATCATATAACTCTCATCCAAATGTATGTTTTATTAGTTTTCAGTAATTACTTGTAAGGGAGTGGCGGAGTGCCTATCGCTCGGACGGAATGACGTTTTCATTGATGCTTTGAAGATCTTTTCATTTCGTGTTGGATGTGTCCCTATGTCCTTTCATACGATAGTGTTATTGTTAAGGGATGAATAAGTTATCTGGTGCGATGAGCAACAATTTATGAAGTTGTCATGAAGATATTGCTTTTCCCACCGAGACGGCGCGCCGCTAATGCACAGAAATAAGTGAAATCTCTCCGTAATGGGAGGAAAGTACGAATCTGGCAATAAGGATTATATTTTCATGACAGAAATTGTTATTAAAAGAAGAAAAAAACTATAATATAGACTCAAAAATAAAACAAATACTCCAGCTTTTTTAATTAAGTAATAATAGAATATGTAGAAGATCGTCTCTTTTACACATCATACAATGGCTCTCTTACACATCATACAAGTTTTAATTTACGAGCTATTTTCCTGGAACCAATTATCCGCGTTAATGGAGGAATTACTGTACATATATAAAAAAAGGAGTAAACCCACTAAACACATTTTTTTGTTTTGTTTTTCAAATATAAAATATACTTTTCTCAATCTGTAAAAATATCAAGCCGTTAAATGTGGATTTCTCGGTTATCTGAAAACAGATAAAATGTGAATTGATTTCTTTTTGCAAATACAGTATACCATATGACCAAATGAGGTAACGGGCGTATATTTTCACTTTAGTCGAAATTTAGGGGAATTGATGGGAAAACGATAAAATTAATATTTTTGAAGTGAATCTATTGTAATCTTATTGAGAACTTGCCCTTAACAGTCAATGAGGAAAAATCAAATTATTGTGATAGTGATGTATTATGGCTTAGTTTCTCAACCTATGGGTCGCAACCCAAAATTGAGTAGCTTGGCATTATGAATGGGTCACGAAATATTTTCAACAAAATTTCAACATTTTTATATAATAGCATACCCGTTACAAATGTACAAAAATCATTTTCAAAACCTTCCGTACATGTGCGAGTAAGGGTTTTAAATTTTCAAGTATAACTAAAAAAGACAAATAGCGAAACAAACTGCAGCTTAAAGATGCCTTAAGGTGCGGCCTACTTAATACCTACCAAGGTTTGGCGAGCTTTCAAAAAGTTTTTAAAACTGGGTTTCACGTTAAGAAATTTTAATGCTGTTATTAAAATAAGTCACGTATTTTGTATTACTAAAATGTAGTATGTGTTATTTTATTAAAAGTTTTAGTAAATAACATACGATAGGTTACAAAGCTACAAAAATAATTTTAAATACCTTCCAAGTCACTGCGTTTGGACAGTAATAGATTATCGGTATTTAGAATTCGCAGAAAATTATTTAATTGTCACTGGTAGTATGTCATTTTATGGCTATTTTATTAATCTATTTATTTATGTATTAACACTTCATTGCAAAACCAATCTGAAAGTTTTATTGTCAGCCGGCAATCTCTTCAAACCAACCAGATAAACAGTAAATAAAACAAGTTACATGGTCTCAAAAAATATTTAAATGATTTTTTTAATGAAATTTATGAACAATATACTCGTAGTAAAAGTTAGAATGCGATATCATCAAAGGAAAAGGGAGGGACGGTGGAGAGGAAAGAAAAATCAGAAATGAAACACGTTGTATTAATAGAAGTGAATGGGTCTCGAAACCAAAACGAATACCCTTATCTTAGTGGCAGCTCAAGAAGGTTAAGAAGCACTGCTAAATGATTCAGCACAATAGCTTTTACCAATGATTCCCAATCAGGAGTCCGAGGAACATTAGGATTTTTACGTTGTACTTAACATGTACATTGGTATAATATTTTCATGCATTATATTTTGAAAGATGTTTGCTTAAAAATATGACGCATGTCAGTTTAAATTGTTAGTTTATTTTTTGAGATGGTTTTAGAATTGTTACTATAATATAATTTTGAGTGTAGTAAAGGAAAAATTCTGATAAAAAGAATGATAATAAAGACTAAAAAGAAAGTGTGGAATGCTTAGGGTGCCTTGTTAATCGGAAGAGGGTGCGTGTACATATTAGATTTGCTCTTTGCGTATGCTTGTGGGAAAAAGTAATGGCAAATAATATAAAGGTATATATTGTGTTTCTGGGCTTGGAAAACGAACATGACCGCGTGATAAGCTACAGACTAAGGAACATTTGAATAATTATGGTGTGTAAATGTAAATTAATACGTGGTATTGCGTCATTATACGCTGAAATTAGAGCATATGTTAGAGTGAATGGTGCCTTGACTAAGTTGTTTAATATTTCAAAAGGGGTAAAGCAGAGATGCGTTATGTCACCCTGGTTATTTAATATTTCCAAATATTCATGAGTGAAGGACTATAAAGGGTGCGTATAGTATAGAGGAGCGTATAAATGTGGAATGGAAATGTGTGCGAAACGCTGTAACATGTAAATGTTAATTAAAAATAAAACTAGAAAAATATTATTTATTTCTATAATATTAATATGTGAACGTTTAAAAATACTGAAACGAGCCGAATAAATGGTGTAGTAATGCGTGCATTGAGAAGAATATATGGGGTGATCATTTATGACGAATACGGAATGTAATGATCAGGAATCAATGTGAACATAATTATATTCCTGATGGAAAACGTAAAAAAACAAATATATAATGCAAATATGAATGGAAGGCGTGGTATAGGAAGACCAAGGAAAGTATGATTAGATCAAGTTAATGATATTTTGAAATAAGGAAACGTAGAAAGTAAGATGAATTATAGGAGTTGTATGAGAAGGTATATGGATGTAGAAGAAGCACAGAATGTGTGTTAAGATAGGCGTGTCAGGCTCTCTTTTCCCTCTGCTTACCTTGACAGGGAAGTGGCGTGGCGTGTTTCAACAAAAGACAAAAAGTCAAAAGAAAAATTACCTCAGCAAAAGACAAAAAGTCAATATTTAATCAAACAATAAAAGAAATAACATAATTTTATAAAACAAAAAAATTACCTTAATTGTAGCTAATACCACCCTATAGACTCTATAGTATAGAGGTTTACTAATAAACAGCACTCGATATAATAAAGTACCCCCAAGTAGTAAGTATTTTTTGTAGTTCAAGGTGTCAAAGGTTAATAATAATAGTAATTGCGTTGGGCATTGTGATATAATTGCAATTATTGAAAATCCAAATGCTCTTGAAATTACATAATTTCTTCACTTGGGTTTGTCTCATCTATTTGAGATCCACTTTTCTGGTCGTGAGGTGACGTGTCTTTTAATAATAGGTTATGGATTCTTCCACATTTAGACCTCTCCTCCCTAGTGACATCTCCCTTCCCACCCTAATACTTTTTTTTTAAATTTATTTATTATTACACACGACAAGAAATATACATAATTTGCGAAAAAACAACAGGTAATTTAATTTGGACATACATTATTTTAATGGATCTGGGTTTGTCGCCTTTCATTTGTCGTATCCCCAGTAAACTAGAATTTTGCCTGTATCTCACTGAGGATATTTAGCATGAAAAAATAAATCGATACTTCTTTCCGATTTTTAATTACACAAAAACAAATACGATCCACATTATTTCTGTTCATATCATTTTTGCAAAGCTAACACTCAAAATCATATCATATATGTTAGCATTGTTAGTCTGACAGTTGTCTTATAGACTTAACATAGCCTTTTGTTTTTACTAACACCAAGCCACATACTCCTACCACCCGCTTAGAAATCTCCAATTAAGCTAACTGGCATTAATTCTACCATCATGTTACAAAATTTAAAAAAAAATACAAAAAACCTAATTTGATTCCAGAAGTTGTCAATTTTGTAACAGAAGTAATCAGTAAATAATTTTCCCACAATGAGAAAAAATTAAGCCGCAGAATGCTGAAGTACAAATTGGGACTTCCAACCTTGAGGAGGTTGATGTGCACCGCCCAGACACAGATCGAGACTCAGGAACAGGTGGGGAAGCCCCCTCTCAGACTGCAGGACCTGCCAGCCCCTGTGGGTCTCCCTTTGATTGGCACGGCTCTGTCTATGCTAGCCGCTTGTAGCACGTACAGGTAAGGTTTATTAATTTGTTTTACTTGCATGCAGAAAAAAAATCACATCTACATGTTTTGAAATTCATCATGAAATGGTCAATCAAATGAAGAGTAGTAAGGAAATGCACTTGACGTGTCGCTATTATGCATGTGTGAGAGAATGAGCGTAGCCTACGTAGAACTGATATTTTTTATTCCTTTGCATTATAGCTTTATATTCCTCCCAATTTGAATGGCCACTCCTTGACCTACTCTATGAAATTCATTTAAATTATTTTTCAGTGTTCATAAATACCTTGACAGTCGTCACAAGGAATTAGGCAGCATATTCAGGGACTCTGTCGGACCTGTCGATGCAGTGTTCATCTCAAATCCTGATGTGATGAGGAATATCTTTACCAGACACGAAGGAAAATATCCTGTACATCTACTACCAGATCCTTGGGTGGTCTATGGAAAAAAGCATGACTGCAAGAGAGGAGTTTTCTTCATGGATGGAGAAGAATGGTTAGAGACAAGGAGGATATTGAATAAGATATTGCTTAAACCAAATTCAGAAAGTTGGATCCAAGAACCAATTTTACAAGTCGCTGACAATTTTGTTTTGGAATTGAAGAACAAATGTTCAAGATCTGGGTATGTCCCTGATTTAGAAAAGGAATTATATAGGCAGTCCCTTGATGGTAAGATATTATCAATTTTTTTATAATATTTAATGTTATCAAAGTATTGACACCTTTTTCATCTTAAAATTATGTCTGAGGACTTTGACCCTCATGCAGTGTGCTGATACAGATGTCTCGGACAATCCTCCACACGTTTTTGGACTAACAGCAGAAATATTATCATGATTCTCTTCCCCTTTTCCTTTCGGTACTGTGTTGCAGCCTCGCCAGCGCAGATCTCTATTTCCAGCTCCTGTCTCATTTACACACAACCGCTCGACATGCTTCCTCTAATTCATTCTGGGATGGTCTTCTAGTCTTCTTCTTTCCGGGTTAGCCTTGAAGTAGATACAGTATCCAAGATAAAGAAGTTCGTAAACAATTTCCAACCCATGCTGTATATTGTTAGATGTTAAATTATTGAGTTTATATATTTGTGTTTGATTTCTAATTTTTAGTATTGACACCTTTGATAGTAAATTATTAACCCTATATTTTCTATATTGTAGTTGTTTATATGTTAATCCTACTTTTATGAGCATATATTTATTATAATTTCTTTATTCCTGTGACATTCTGAATCTTTCGTTTTAAATATTTAATTTAATTAAGATTACTTTGTTGTATTTATTTAGACTTCAAAATTAGAAACTATGATTTTTTTCCATGATTAGAAACAAAATATTAACAACGCAAAACTGTTCGCTATATAATGCTGATAAGTCTTGCATTTACCAACAAAATTATCACATTTTTACATCACATCAACTTTAAGCTCGGTTTCAGAAATAATTACGTATAATATAATTTTGATTTAATGAGACTTTCTGATCGTAGAATAATGTCAGATTTGATTCTGCTTTTCAAAATAATAAATATAATAATAGACTGTCCTAAGTTATTGCAATTGATTAGCTTCCGAATTCCTTCAAGAAGATGAAGATTACATGATTTTGTATTTACGCACACTCGAAATTCTAGTTAGAATTTTATTAATTATTGTACCTATTTTTAATGGTCGATAAAATACCGTACATTGTTCTTAACAAATAATTTCGCTAATAAAAACAGTAATTTACTAATGTAACGCTTAAAAGTTTGAATTTAAGAGGAAATCTATTCATCTTCATCATCTATACTTTCCATCAGGAATATAATAATGCCAGAAAATACCTACACCCAGGAGTCCTCAAATGTGAAAGAAACGAGTCTTATTCTGAACTATAATATTGCGACCCTACCTACCGTTCTTTATTTCAATAAAACAAGGGTCCCAGTTGGGTAAACGAATTCGTCTCGTAACAATACTCTTCAAACAGGTGTGATGACTAACTGCGAGTTCGGTAGTTACTCTAGAGACAACCCAAAGGCTCAGTTAATAGGGTCGAAGACAATATTATCAGAAGATAGCTAGAAGGCCATTCTCTTGAATATGAACATTTGTTGAATAGTACTATAAAAACACGTAGAAAAAAAAAGATTTTACCCAAAAAATAATCACACATATTAAAAGTTCTCGAATAACTTGGCGTTGATACGCGACATTCGAGCTTCATGTAATTAACTGTATGTTTTATTTATAAAAAGGCCCTAAAAATATTGATATATATTTAATAAAAAAAATTGCACTAAAACTTTCAAGTTACCTCATTTCGTACTCCTATTAACAACGAACTGTGGTTTTGAAATAACTGTGTCTATCACAGCGGACTGGGCCACCGGGCTACCGGGCAACCGATAGTTTCCTGGTGGGCCGATATGTAAGTGATCCGAAGTATTCAGTTCACAATTTTAAATTAAAATTTCGTTTAATCATCCCTCCAATGCAGGCCTGGGCAAATGGCGGCCCGCAGTGAAGTTTTATCCGGCCCGCGGAGTCAAAAATTTGATTTTTAAAAAATCGCTGCTTTGTTAATAAACCGAAATATCAAGAAAAAATTATAAATAATAGTGGGGCACCAATTTCTAAGTTTGACCCTGATAATGTGAATTTATTTAATTTTGTATTGATACAATTTTTTACTTGCAACATATGTGGGGGGGGGGGGTCGTAGCAGGATTTACGGCACCAGTGAACACGAACCAGAGGTATGCCATTTCCCTTCCTAATAAAAAAAACTATTTAATTTTGCGCTTTTTTATTGTGGCCCGCGGCCAAAAAACCGCAGCCAATGTGGCCCGACAACCAAAAGATTTACCCACCCCTGCTCCAATGCAGAGAAAAATCACTCATACGGTAGTAATAGTTTACCTACTATTCACGTGAGACTAACAATGCATGTAGTATGGATGATAATAAATACTAAAAATAATAATAATGATTATGAATTAATTAAATACATATTTTGTAATATTCTGGCTTTTCTTTCCTACAGTGATTTTATCTGCCATGCTGGGCACAGCATACCTATCTTCTCGGCACCAGTTTGATGATCTACTAACACGGTTCTCTGAAAAAGTTCACGGAATATTTAAATACTCATCCAAGATGGCCTTCCTTCCTGCTACAGTCTACGAGAAATGGAATCTTCCTGCTTGGAAACATTTTACTGAAGCTATTGAGTCATCTTTGAAATATGGTAAGGACTTGTCGAATTCATCGCTTGAAAAACTTATTTAACTATTGAACACCCTATTTGTTTCATCAAGATAACAGCTCTAATCAGGTCGGTCAACAGTTTGCCACTCCGCGTCATTTCACTTAAGGTAAGGACCGAATAAATTTGCTAAATTCCGTTATTCAATTTATCTCTTCTGAGCGCAGGACTAGGTGCGACTGCATCCTTTGCACCTGCCCTAACGTCGGCTCTGAGTACGGTGTTCATTGTGAGGACGTTTTGATTATATTATTATATTTCCGATGAATGTGATGTTAATTATTATAAAATCACGATGACTTACGTGGCTTAGTTGGTAAGATTTCCACCCTTCGATTCCCAATGGTATCCAAAAAAAATTAAAGAGTCACAATCTGACAAAAAAGTTCGTCTGGTAACAATACTCACGCGCTAGACTTTCCACTCGTGCCATTGTTGTTGTTGCCGATTCACATCCATGGTAATATCGCCAAAACGTGCGATGAAAAACTGCAAGTTATGTGCATACTCCAGTGGTTCTAAACCTAAAGACTCGATTAATGGTGCCGAAGACAATTATATCTCCTGGCAACGCTCTTGAATATGTCTGAATTGCCAGTTCGGATACTATACGAATAAAAAAATTAAAGCATACATTTATCGGTCGATAAATCAACCCATCATGACAGAAAGTTTTTTTTTGCGAGCCCATTTGTTTTTTTTACATCTTGTGTTATGTCATTTTTACCTCTTAATACAATTCGAAACGCAAATATACATATATCTTGTTTCGTGTAGTAAATGTTATATTTGTGCGTGTGAGCACTATATAGTACTTGTAATGCACTCATTTCAATCATCACCATCTCGTGTAGCTCATGATAGAGCATCGTGACTCCCATGACTCCCTGACGACTCCTTTCCATCCATATCTGCACTCGGAAGTTCGAAGAACAGTTGTTAAGGCTAGTCCTGTTGCGTCTCTCACTTGGTCAGTCCAACGCATTAGAGCTCTTTCTCTTATGCGTCGTCCTTCCATGCTTCCAGTGACCACAAACCTCTCCAAACTATCTCCTTGGTCATGAGCAATATGTCCAAAAAATCTGAGAACTCATCGTAGGTATATTATCAACAATCTGCCGGTGTAAAAACTCGTCGTATGTATATATAAAATAACTATTTTTAATAATAAACAATTAAAAACAGATAAAATAAAAAAATGTAAATACTGATAATGCGAACTTATACTCGTATGTACTAAATCGTACATGAATGTTTGAATAAATATTATCGATTTTCGTCGGAAGTTGTTACGTCACAAGCTAGCACACGGAAATGAGTGTTTCGATGGATATTTGAAATGTATTTATGCATATTAATTTTGCAAAGTAGAAAAAAAATTAAAAATACTGTCACGTTTCTAATTTTTGACTTTATTATTTTGTAAAAAATATGAAATGCCCATATTAGTATTGTAAGTAAATTTTACTCGAGCGTACAATAATTTGTGACGCCACGTTCCCTTTTCGCCAGTAATGTGCAACCTTATTTTGCCGAGGGACAATTAAATGCTTTATTATTTTTTTAGACGGGTCGTATAGAGCAGTGTTCAGCCTCAGCGCGAAGAATGCATTTTGACATAAAGTGGAGATGATAATTTTACAAAATATTAAAATATTTTTTATTTTTGCAATTGTCGAACTCGTAAAAATTGGAAAATAGCAATAAATGTGACGGTCAATCCGGGATACTTAAAGCAAAACAATTTAAAAGTCCAATACATATTTTACCGAATCTGAAATAATTGAGGAAACATCACGTCGTTTTGTTTGTGCGACGACATACCCATTTAACTGCCTTGATATTATTACACATACGGAATTGAAGTCAAGTAGTCCCCTCCCCCTCAGTTTTGCTTCCTGCGGTTTTAGTTACCCGCGGTCAGTCTTCTTCTTCTTCATCATATTTTAGGCCTGTTGGCCTGTTATGGTCCTGCATCATTGTTTGCCTCTTGTGACGTCGACTGCCAGCTGTCTTTCCATCTTTTGGGAGGTCGTCCTGGAGGTCTGCTTGCTTGGGGGATACTGTCCCTGGCCATTCGTACGGCTCTTGGTTCCGCCATTCTGGATACGTGTTCGTTCCAGAACCTTCTTCTCTGTCGTCCCCATCTGATAATATCTTCAACTTCGCACGTCCTTCGGATTTCTGTGTTTCGTACTCTATCACGAAGGGTTTTGTCAGCGATACTCCTGAGTACCTTCATTTCGCTGGTTCGAAGGAGATTTTTGGTTCGACAGTGTCGGCTCTGGACTCTATGCTGTATGTAATTATAGGGCGGACACAGGTCTTGTATATCCTCACCTTGCTTTGGATGTTCAATGTTGTTTTTCCAGATAGTGTTCTTTAAACATCCGGAAATAGCTGCGGCCTTTTGTGATTGTTCAAGCACTTCGCCATAGAGGTCATTATTGCACATTATGCTAGCACCTAAGTATTTAAATTTTGTTACTTGTTCAATTGGTGTATCGTTGATCGCCACACTGCATCCAATTTGCTCTCTGGCTAGAGTCATGCATTTAGTCTTGCTGATGGAGATAGACATGTCGTATTTTTTGGAAGCAGTGTGGAATCGATGTAGCATTTGTTGCAGGTCTTCCTCTGATTCGGCTATGATGGTGGCATCGTCAGCATAGCATATTATGTTTAGCATATTGTCGCCTATCTTGTATCCCAGGTTAAGGTCGGCAACTTCTTCTATAATTTTATCCATAACCAAGTTAAATAGAAATGAGCTTAAACTATCTCCTTGTCTTACTCCGATTGGTGTTGGAACGTCATTAGAGAGTTCTCCATCTACGCGAATTCTTGTGAAGCTATTTAGGTTTATGTTTCTAATGGTTTTGGCGATGGAGGGTGACACGTTCCTTTCGAGTAAAATGCTTATTACATCTTCTATTTGGATTCTATCAAAGGCCTTGATCAGATTGAAAAAAGCAAGGTAAGCAGTCTTGTATTTCAAAGACTTTTCTTTAATTTGTCGCAGTATGAATATAGCATCTGTAGTAGATCTGTTTCTTCGGAATCCTTGTTGTTCATCTCTATTTTCAATTTTTTGTTCTAATTTTACTCTTAGGATGTTGGTGAAGAGCTAACATTTTCAATCTACGCGGTCAGTCGTAGATTGAAAATGTTAGAATATGGACTTCAATAATACATTTGCGGAGAAGAAAGCAAGATACACTGTAGTGGTTTGTCGTGTGGTGCAAAATATATCGTCATCTAGTGATCATCCAAAATGGAAAAGGCAAGCACATTTTGATTACGTATTGTGGGGGTGAGGAGGGGAGCGCAAGTTACAAACTGCCCAGGGTACTTTTCTATACAAATGCAATACATAACATACTATCAACGGTTTGAATATCCATCGGAAGTCTTAAAACATATCCCCCGTGAATTTAGCGTTAATACTGAGAAATCATATTTAAGTTTTAAGCCGGATTCCCACTTGGCTGCAGCCATACCGCAAGCTTGTTTGCGCGTTCATCGTAAAATTGACTAATAGTAAAAAACTGCAGGGAGTTAACCTAACAATCAAAGTAAAAAAACTACTCTTGAACAGAACCGAAATAAGGTGCTTTGGCGCCTGGGGCAACCATTTGAAAACACGCTCTACAATAATACGACATCTTTTATCACCTTATTATGGGGTAACATTTGGAAATGGGTAAAATTGCTGTAATATTTCCCCTTCGTTTAAAAAATGGGTCTTTTATTTTTGCTTTTTAAAAATAATCATATCTCCTCCGTGTTGAAAAAATAAAAAAATGAGATGTATGATCTGTTTACCCCACAATATATGCAAATTAACGAAAATAAATAAAAATGTCAAGCTTTTACTCGTATATCTTCATTTTTAGAACTCTCACAAAGTTTATTTATCGAACTTTGATAAAGTTATTGACAAAATTATCAAAGTTGATTTTATTCGAAATCAAATATTCATACACAAAATAACCATATATGATAAGATACTAGACTTCAAATAAGGTTTGTAAACAATTTTTTTAAAATATTTAATGTTATTTTCTGTTTTTGCCGGTAAAATTTGACGCCCTTCAGATATTCCGCCTGAGGCCAATGCCCCGGTTGTCCCACCCTTGTCTGGGGTACGAGGGTTGCTACTTAAGTTTTGAGACAGACAAGTAATAACAAATATTTATCATCGAAAATGACTTTATTGTTTTTCAAAATACTCTCCATGAAGATCAATACACTTTTGCGTATATTTTTGTATACTTTTACATGCGTTTGAACCAATTTTCGAAGCACTTTTTCCACTCCGAATGAGGTAACTTCAAAACATGCGTTTTGAACGCATCAACCGCTTCTTCAGGCGTCGAAAAACGTTGACCTCGCAGCTTATTTTTGATGTTCGGGAATAAAAAGAAGTCATTGGGGGCCAAATCAGGGCTGTACAGCGGATGACCCATCAATTCGATGTTTTGAATGCTCAAAAAGTCACTTGTTTGAGCCGATGTGTGAGAGCTAGCATTGTCGTGGTGGAGAATGATCCGTCTTCGGCGGTTGGTTTTCCTCATTTCTCCAAATACTTCTGGCAAACAAATGGTAGTGTACCATTCAAAATTGACCGCACGACGTTCCACTTAAAGCACTGTTGCGACATGACCATTTATACCGAAGAAACAAGCCACCATTTGCTTCGAAGTGCTTCATGCGCGAACAAGTTTTGTTGGGTTTGGCTCGTCTTGAAAGACCCATACAGTCGACTGCTGTTTAGTTTCTGGCTCATATGCATAGATTCATGATTCGTCACCTGTCACGGTCTTATAGACGTCTTTTGAAGCACCGCGATCGAATTTTTCCAATATTTCTTTAGACCAATCGACACGAGCCTTTTTTTGAGCGATTGTCAAATTATGCGGTATCCAACGTGAACAAATATTTTTGACGGCCAAATGTTCATGCAATATTGAATATATGCAAGTGAAACTAATGCCCAAACATGCCTCAATCTCACGAAAAGTCACATGACGATCTTGCAATATCAGTTCACGCACAGCATCGATGTTTTCTGGCAACAACCGATTTTGGACGACCTTCACGAAATTCGTCCTGGAACGAACTACGACCACGATTGAATTCGGAAAACCAGCGAAACACAGTGGCCCGGGATGGTGCTTCATCACCAAAAGTCCAAGCGAGTTGATCGGCACACTGTTGTTGAGTTAGTTCACGTCGAAAATCATAAAAAAATCATCGCACGAAAATGTTCACGATTTAATTCTATTTTTGGCCGAGATTAATTTTTCAAGTCACTGTAAACAACACAAATAGCACTCGTATGACAAAACTTTCTGAACACGTATACTATTAAAAACGTCAAACTTTACGATGCTGATGTCAGATTTGACGTATGGTGTTGATGTTGCCATATCTCAACACTTAAGTAGCAACCTATGTACTACTCTTGAATAGTACATAAGGCATGTGTATAAGAATACTTATGCTTGTGAATATTTAATCTGTAAAAACGCCCATAGGAAAATCAATATCTTGTAAAATTAAAATAGTGTTTCGTACAAATGAGGACTTTTGAATTTTAGGTGAGCAACTAGTTGATACGGTGTATAGTCTGGAAGACATAGGAAATGGAATGACATCG
Source organism: Odontocerum albicorne (assembly GCA_949825065.1). Taxonomy (NCBI): domain Eukaryota; kingdom Metazoa; phylum Arthropoda; class Insecta; order Trichoptera; family Odontoceridae; genus Odontocerum; species Odontocerum albicorne. The sequence goes on along the minus strand of OX463847.1, from coordinate 18,502,014 downwards.
CGCCTGATTGCTGAAGGAATGAGCAAATCATTAATCACCAGAGTTTTAATTGATTTTATAATAGCGGCGGGTGATACGGTAAGAAATAATCAGTTAACGTATATCTATAAGATTCTTAAGTAATTGTTTATTTGATACACTTTCCTTAAGAATTTTCATAGTTTCAACTACCTATCCTCTTCGGTATAAAAGCTTGTTGGGATTAGACTTTCCGAGGATATTATTCCTTGAACTGAAATAGCCCTTTTTGAAAAAAAATACTCCAGTTTGTTCCATTGAGAAATTCAGTCAAAATTTGATTCAGAAAGACATACAAGCAATGCACGTACATTTTCTCTCATACCATCACGCTTTGTCCCTTTTGATGTAGACAGAGAGGGTAGATCAACACGCATTTCTATCCAAGTATACATCTCTCACCCCGTCCACATCCATGTATATAATCATATATGCTCAGCTGTTTCTCATACTTCTTACTTTTTCCTCAGTTGAAATATTTTCAACTATCTTCTTCCACTCTTTCGTCTGCGTATATCTTCCTCGCTATCTTATAATATCAATCTTTAACAAGCAAATATCTTTATGAGATAATTTCATACACTATCAAACATTTTAATACCATATATTATATGTAAGGCATGCATTTGTACCGCGTATGCTAGATTCGCTTTCATACATTATGATCGGCATCAATACACCATTATGCAATATTTTTTGAAAATTTTACAATTTATTTAACTGTCAAAAATAGTATGTACTAAATAATAAAAATATTATTTTCTCTAGACTGCTTTTACAACACAGTGGGCTTTATATTTATTGAGTAAAAATCCCGAAATTATTCGAGAAATCCAAAGCACACCAGAAAATTCTGAAGCTGAACAAAATCTTGTGAAAGGAGTCATCAAGGAAACCATGAGGCTATATCCAGCCGCCGCATTTCTAACGAGGTTCCTCGCTTCAGACGCTGAAATCGGTGGATACACTCTTCCGGCAAAAGTAAGAATATTTTTTCTTTAAATTACCTTAATAAATATGTGGCGCTTTGAGAGGTTGTACAGGAGAACAAGATCGTCATAGCGTAGAGATCGATGGTTTAATTCTCTTGAAGTTTACAGGGATGTAGTTATTGTTGCTAAAACCTCTTATTGGAGGGAAATAATTGAGGCGGAGAGAAATGCCCGAACAGCTTTGGCATAGTTTTCAAAGTATCTGATGAAACAATCAAATTAATATTATGTGTTTCTCTCTTTTTTTATTCAATTCATTAGTCAAAATTGTTTTAAAAATAAGATATGAGAAAATCCTTTTGATATTCCTTCCACCAGTATTGTGCCCTCGGACACTGAATCCGGTGGAAAAAATAGAATCGTTAATTATGAGTATTCTGGATTTTCGTCCATTTCTTTGGGATAATTGAGTAAATTAATTTAACATTGTCCAATTAAAACTTTGATACTGTCGATCATGAAATTCTCTTGCAAAGAATCAGGGGTGAATATGGGTTTTCAGGCAGTGCCCTCAACTGGGTTGAATCTTATTTTTTGAATAGAAGGCAATCCGATGTCAATGAAGAAGAATCTTCTCAGGATATTGTTAAATATGGTATTCCACAAGGTTCGGTAATAGGGCCACTGCTTTTTGTTTTTTTATACTAATTATAGCACTAAACTCATTAGCGCGAAAGATTTAGTATCAGGTTCACGCGGATGATTATTCGTTCTTTAGAGATCCAAGTGACAAAAATGTTCTGAAACAGGAGGCTTCTAATTACATTATCAAACTCGCAAATTGGGTGCCATAAAATTATTTAAAACTAAATCCAAGTAAAGCTATATCTCTGGGTGGCTTCACCGCGTAGACAATATCTTCTTAATGGAGATACTTTATCAGTCATGGATATTAGTATTTTTCCAAAACATATAATCAAATTTCTTGGTGTATTTCTTGACTGCTAGACTGATATATAGTATGGTAGTCATAAATATTGTCGTATTAGTCCGGTTCTAAAATGTTTACATTGGCTCGAGTATTGCGAACTTTGTCTTTTTGTATTCAAATTCCTTAACGAGACATCTCCTTCGGATAGGAGAAAAACTTTGAGGTCGATTGCTTCTTCATGTAATAAATTGATTGTTGTGATTTTTTCCACATTTTCTTTGTATTCTTTAGTACATCGTCTAACCGTGCTTTTTGATTTACCTGTAAATAAAAAAAACATGAATGCTAATATAAATAATAATTTATTAAAAAACATTTACAAAACGGTCCATTAAATAACACGACATATTCGTGTTATATTATGGTAACATAACCTTTATGTTCGTAATATAACTTTTATGATGAAAATATAAAACTCATAAAATTTCTCAAAAATGTGGGTTACCATATACCACTTTTACGTGTACAGAGACCATATTTGTCAGTTGACAGCTGTCAAACTATGTTTGTAAACATAACCTCAGAAATGATAACTTTTTAACAAAAATCAACTCGAAATATGTGTGAATGATTTCTAAACTTTAAAGATTTTTTATAATTATTTAAAAAACATAAATGCGTACCAGTCATACTAGCAGTTCGCGCGTAAACGTCACTTATATCCGGTGAGTCTTCCCGATGATATTATTCTAAACAATGCTGAAAAACATTGTAAATAACCTCCCTCGTCTCACTACGCAGTGTTTTATTCATCTCAATGGTGTTTTGTATAATAACAAAAGTGTTTGACAATATATACACTAGAAAATTTGAGTTTAATACAATGACAAAGCTATAGCATCATGCGATAAATGTAAACAAATGTGACATGACAGACAATTTTGGTATTGCCAAGCTATAATTTTTTTAGTTCCAATTTTATTAATTTCTACTCTTTTTTGCCAGAAAAGTTTACAATGTTTGTGAAAATCGTTTTTTTTCTCGCTACTTTTTTTAATAACAATTTATAGCAAGGAAATATAATCCTTATTGCCAGATTCGTATTTTTCTCCCATTACCGAGAGTTCATATCTTTCTTTGGAATGGCGGCGAGCCCTCTCGGTGGGAAAAACAACCTCCCTACGACAACTTAAAAACCCATTGTACCAAATAACTTCTTCCTGCTTTAACAATAACACCATCCAATGAAGAGATACAGACAGCGTCTCTATAAAAGCAAAAACCAACCACATAACACAAAAAATGGTCTTCAAAGCTCCAATGAAAATGTCAACACGTCCCACTGATGGGTGTCTACCCCACCACTCGCTAAATTATTTACCGACAATCAGCTGATTGAATAACACGAAGCTCGTACAAAATTTTGACAGTAGTATTTGATATTTCAATATCTATTTGAGGTTAAGCCGACATGTCCGCCTATAATTTGTGCAGATTGGCGTTGAAAAACGATTTAAACTGTTTTAAATATGTGAAAATGACCACTGGAACTGTAACATATTTACAAAAATGTTATTACAGTAAAAAAACAATTAATTATACACCGTATTCATCGCTCATACCATCGTCTAGTATATTAACGCGAAGTGCTCATCAACCATTTCCTAAAAACGGACTATTTCATATTCAAAAGAGAAATATATCCAGAGAATCTATTGTAGCAATGCAAATGAAAATTTATGAGACTATATCGGAGAGTACGATAGTTGGAGTCTGTCAAAATTTTCTTACACAAATACACGATTCAACAGGACTTCCTTGGTGGGCATCGATCGTACTCTCCACTATCATCGTAAGATCTTCTGTGACTGTTCCACTCGCCATATACCAAAATTATATAATGGCAAAAGTAGAAAACCTCGGCATAGAGATGTCCGAAATTGCTAAAGAATTACATAAAGAAACTTCCATAGCAAAACATCATTTCAAATGGACTGATAAACAAGCGTCAATAGTGTTTAAAAGATCAATGAAATCACAGTGGAAAAACCTAATTTTAAGAGACAATTGTCATCCAGTTAAAGGAGCTTTGCTTATATGGTTTCAAATACCAATGTGGATCTCATTATCATTCTCTCTGAGGAATTTAGTTAACATGCGACCTAAAGGTGATATTGCGGCTCAAATAACACACAGTGAATTAACAGAGGAAGGCTTTGGCTGGATTTCAGATCTCACGCTAGTGGATCATTCGTGGATACTACCAATTGCAATGGGGTTATTAAATTTAACTATTATTGAACTAAACTATATGTCGAAACCTGCAACATCATCTAGAATACTTAAATTTATATTGAACTTCTTTAGAATATTTTCTGTTGTAATGATTCCAATTGCAGCATCCGTGCCATCTTGTATGTCATTGTATTGGACCACTTCTAGTGCTTACGGTCTAATACAGAATATTGTTTTAATGTCACCAAAATTTAAAAGGTTTTGCGGGATTCCTCAAACTCCAACTGAAATACAGAATCCCTATCAGTATGTCGGTTTGCGATTAAAAGATAGATTAGAGTTTATCCCTCAAATAAGACAAAAATAGTATATTATTATTATGATTGATTGATATATGATTGCCATTTATTTTCTTAAGAATTAAAATATAATTTTAGTACACTTCTGTCGTGTTTTTATTTTATTTTATCCAAATCCTAATTAACTGAAAATACAATCAAAACCACAAAATAATAATGAAATTAAAGTAGAAAAATTATTGTGATGAATTCTTGAGATATGTTTTAAGAAATCAAACTACTTTTTAAATCATTCATGCTTTACTTAGTTATAGTAATATATTAAAATAAAATTTTCATTCCATTGGGAAATAATGATAACTTTACTATTACTCTAATAAAAATAATTGAAAGATGATACATTTAGTGCAGTTTAGAGAGCACACTCTCCCTATATATGTATGTATAAAATAGAGCTTTACTTTTAGTGAGAAACTAACTCATAATTATAAAGAAAATAAAAGGTAAATATATTTTTGTTAGATTAAATGGCTATAGTTGCTACTGAAACTTTATTTGGTTAGAAAACTTATCAAGGACAAACTATAAAAAGTTTTTACCGGATCATTCTCATAAATGAGACCGAAAAATGTAAAAATATCAGTCATTATCCGCACTTGTAAGAAGCAGACTTAAGAATCTCCATAATTGCTTCCAATTCGCCTCTTGTATAATTTAAATAATATTTATAATAAAATGATTCATGGTACCATCTCACTAGTTTTATAAAGACTAAGTATTTCCATCTAATCCCATAAATGGATCTTAACCAATTGTCAGAATAATTGAGATGTGTCATCAATAAAGTTTGAGGCTAATGTATGAACATTAGTTCCTTACCATTCTCTTAGTGCTCGTAAAGTCAAACAGGCCAGTAGACTTATAACCTAGCTAGGTAAAACTGGTGGAAAGATATTGAGACTTTTATTGTTTTCCAACAATCAATTTTACTGGCAAGATTCATATATTTTAAAGCCAAATGATTTGTTTTCCTCAAGGAAATATATTGAATACGATTGTAGGGTGACCTAGCAGCGGGCTGGCAATTAAAATAGACCTAAGAAATCGGTTGACACCAGCCCCCTTTTGATGTCAAATACCTAGCACAACCCCTGTATTTTTGTATGTTTAATAGTTATTTAATAATTTGCTTTTGATGCTAAAATGTTTGTTCTATCATCATTGCTAATCTTGCTTAAGAGATCTTTTTACTAGACATCATCATAAATAATTTGTATGTAATTGAGTTAAGGAATTTCGTAATCAGTTCGGGATACATTTTAAATTGGAAAATACAGGATATCTGTAATGCCGAAAGGTTCAACAAATATTTATTAGTTTGTAGCTACTCACAATATAAGTTTGAATTTCATCATCAATTTAAGAGCTAATAGTTCTCCATTTCTGTCTGATCCTTTCCCTGCCCATGGAGAGCTGATAAAATGAAGTTTTTTTAAATCTACACTCACATCAGCCTACCGGAAAGTTCCTGGTGGTTGGGTGGCTTAGTTCACCGCTGGGGTGATCACACAATTGAATCATATTCTGTGGGCTATGCAAAATACGGTACACTGGATCAGTTATCTTAAAATTTTGTTTAAAAAAAAATACGAAATCCATCAATCTCGCTTATGACATTTTAATTGTTATATGGATAAGATAATTTCTCATCAATTGAACTCCCAGACTAGAAAAATATGGCAAGTAATGGCTATTTAAAGTGCATAAACATTTTAAAGGGCCCTTAATGAAAAAAAAAAACATTTGGCTTCACATTTGTTAATGTTGAGATGAAGCTTGATCCTTTGACACTAAGAAAACAACCTCTCTATATTATTCTGAAATAACATGCAATTGACTGCATCATGGAGAAATTTAATTTATAAATTGTCTCTAATTCGACAATTTGAAGCATATTTTTTGTTATTTTTCAACTAAGAGTATATAAATGTTTTGTTTTACTGCCGTCTCCCTGAAGAATGCCTCAGGATAGGAGTTAGAAATGTGTGTTGTGGTGATAATTAAGTAAAATGGGTAAAACATTCAAGTGATATTAAATATTTTTAATATAATATAGATTTCAACAAAATTAAAACTGAAAGCTTTTTCTAAAAAAAATATTTTAAAATTAAAAAATAATAAAATTAACTATTGAGCCATATTTGAATAACAGTAGTTAAAAGCCAAACAATTTATAGCCTATTTTTTTGTAACGTCTTTTTTGCAGACCCTTCTTATAATGTCAATATATACTTCAGGGCGAAATAGTCAGTATTTTCCAAATCCTTTGGAGTTCTCACCAAAGCGCTGGAGTAAAATTGACAATAGCCTAACTGGAGTTATATCACCACACGCATCAATACCTTTTGCAATGGGTGCAAGATCTTGCATTGGAAGGAAAATTGCAATGACTCAAATGCGATACTCCATAACTAAGGTAGTATCTTTTTTTTTTTCAAATATTAACTATAGCTACTTCCTTGCTGGGGTAGAGAGAAGAGATAGAATGCTTTTATAACAATATATGTTACCTCTTCAACTTCCAAACAGATTTCCTAATATTTGTGACAAACCATACTTAATTTGATATATGATACCTCTATGATGCAAGATTACTGATTTATTGATTCAATATTTCATTGCTCATTTATTTGACGTCTTTAGAATGGCATTTACTTTACTTTGTCTGCATTTGATATATGTGCATCTTAATAACTCATTCCACATTCTGACGTACATTGAAATATTACATATTCTTCTGAGTGCACACATTTTCATAACATTTATTCAGTTCTTTTCATTCCTTATCTATGGCCACATTTGTTTTAATCTCTTTTATGTTGGTCAATTCATCATGACTGAAGGTCGTGATCTCTCCCATCTATCTGCCCATGACGATTGTCCACCTCTTCCTACTTTGGGTCTCTCGGAGTGCCGTCATTACAGAGGCCCCTGTTTCGTTCCTGACTTGGTCAGTCCATCAGGGTGGTGGTATACCTCTGCTTCATCATCCCTCAACACTGCTCATTAGCATGAGTTTTTCCAAATTCTCCCCACTTCTGCGTACTATATGGACAAAGAATTAAAGTACTTGTTGCTGACAAATAAAGGACTGCCCGTCCTGATTTCCAAATTGTTGGATGATGGATACATTGGTACACCGTGCTGTCCAAAATATCCTCAGTACCACATCTCAAATGCATCTACCTTTTTTTCTTATTTTTACCCCGTGTCCAAGTTTTCAAGACATACGAGTAAGAAAATGCAGAAAATCTTGCAATGCATTAGCTTTTTTGGATGCTATTGTGATGTTTTGATCCTTCCATATTCGCTGCAGTTTTGCCAAAAAGTTCTTTGCCATCACAGTTCTTCTCCAAATTTCAGGCTCGCAATTCCCGCCATCTTATGCAAGATATATAATTTTCTTTATCACCTCAAGATTCTGGAGCGTATTGGTTGTTGAGACCTGATTTTCTCAGTCAATAATCATAACTTTTTTTTATTTAAAAACCAAGTTTCTTACTATCAAACTCCACAGATTGTAAAAGATTTGACATTTCCTCAGAGCTCGCAATGAGAGTAGTATGATCTGTAAATTAAAGGTTCGAGATTTTCTTTCCTCCAATAGCAATTCCACCACTCCAATTTAACAATGCCTTTCTCAATATATACTTCTTCGCCATAGATGTTTTAACTATTGTATATTTAATTATCATACTGATTTTATGTTTTACTATTTCCAGATTTTAAGGAATTTCAATCTGCGTCTGCTGAACAATAAGCCTGTAGATGATTTAATGCAAATGATATTAAAACCAAAAACCAAAATTAACATATTGTTTACACCGAAATAATATTGATCTGTGATCTTTGTAGTTTTTTAAAAATATTTATGTTAAGCATTACTGAATTTTTTTAAAAGAATAGAAATATGTGGATATTTTATAAAATTATTGGTTTTTGATATATTGAAATGAAAAAAGTTTTAAAGAAAGAATAAAGACATTTTATTTTGAGCATACCTATTTGATCATTGGGAAACAAATAAAAAGAGAGTTTTAATGCCTAAATTAAAACGTAATAGTTTTATAATATATGCATTGTATATCTTATTGCAAATATTAAACCTTAATATAATATTAGGTGTACAAATAAGTTACCGCCGTTTTTTATCAAAAATTGGGCATTTATTGTGAAAGAACGGAACCTCATGTTTTATTCGAAGTATTGCCCATCGCTTGCCACTACCTTTTCCCATCTTTCTGGCAGCATACGGATACAGCGTCGGAAGAATGCTTCATCTTTTGAGGCTATCCACGAATCGACCCAATTTTTGGTATCTTCATATGATGTGAAGTGCTGCTCAGACAGGTCATGCGTCATCGATCGAAACAAGTGAAAATCAGAAGGAGCAATGTCTGGTGAATACAGCGGGTGGGGTAAAACTTCCCAATTGATTGTTTCCAAAAAGGTTTTGACCGGCGCCGCAACATGTGGACGAGCATTATCATGCAGGAGAATAATTTTGTCGTGTCTGGAGTAGCAGTGGGCGCGCTTTTCCTCGAGTGCTCGACTCAATCTCATCAATTGTGCTCGGTAGACAGCCCCAGCAATGGTTTCGTTCGGTTTGAGCAACTCATAATACACGACACCAAGCTGATCCCACCAAATACACAACAAGAGTTTTTTTCCATGAATATTTGGCTTAGCTGTAGATGTTGAAGCATGGCCAGGGGTTCCCCATGATTTCTTCCTTTTTGGATTATCATAGTGGATCCATTTTTCATCACCAGTGACTATACGGTGCAGAAAACCCTTTCGTTTATGCCTGGCAAGCAGCATTTCACATGTGGAAAATCGGCGTTCAACGTTTCTCGGTGTCAGTTCATATGGAACCCAATTTCCTTGTTTTTGAATCATTCCCAATGATTTCAACCTATGTGAAATTGCTTGTTGAGTCACTCCTAATGTAAGTGCAAGTTCTTCTTGCGTTTGGCACGAATCTTGATCCAATAATACTTCCAATTCCGCGTCTTCGTACACTTTCGGCCTTCCGCTACGTTCTTTGTCTTCGATGTCAAATTCACCGTTCTTAAACTTTTGAAACCACTCACGACAACTTCTCTCACTTAAGGCAGCCTCACCATATGCTTCTACAAGCAATCGATGCGCCTCAGCTGCAGATTTCTTCAAATTGAAGAAGTAAATCAAAAGTTCCCGCAAATGACGCTTATTCGGCTCAAAACTTGACATTTTCGAACACAAAAAAATATGTTATACTGATAAAAATTCACTAATATTTCAAGGTCATGTTGTTGACAGATGTCCAACCTTACGATAATGACATTTTACATCTGACAATTTTAACCATAACTTACTGGTGGCGCCAACTTTTGTCAAACGGCGGTGACTTATTTGTACACCCAATATAATAATACATTTGTGGAATTAGTTATGAGATTATTATTAAATTTTAATTAATGACTGCTTTTAATTTATTCCTTTTACAAAAGGGCTAACTCATGAAGTGATGAAGTGACTCTCTCTGTAGTGATGGTACGAGTGCAGGTTAAGCTGAGTTTCTTCTCCTCACTATAATAGAACACTATAGACAGAGAGAAAATATAAATTACAATAATTATTAGCCAACACTTATCACTATATATTTTTTATTATACTGATTTACAAATGTAGAACCATACATATTCAAGCTCGAGAGATTGTGTCTAAAATAATGCTTTATAAATTACCTATCAATCATGATAATCTTACTCGACGACACGACACCTGTATTGGTTTGGTTTGTGGGTATACTGTATCTTTTAGCAACAATACCATCATGGTACACAAAGCAGTGAAAAAAATATGAATTTAAAGCAGGCGTACCTAACATTTTTATAAGTAAACCAATTAATGTTGTACTAAAATATATTATATACTAAAAAAATCAAAAATCCTATAAGTTCCATCAGAAATACAGGGATGCAATAAGATGCTTCAATTTAGGTTGATCCCTGAAAACTGCAAGATCTTTTTTATGTTAATCTGGGTATGATGTCTATAAGATTTATCGAGACCCTAATGGGTGTTAAAATTGTGCATCTCTTGTCCAGCTACCAGACGGTACCTCAATTCGTAATCCAATAATTTTCATCACTTTATACTGTGGTGGTTATGCAGCTTTATACTGTGGTGGTTATGATGCATCCGAATATGAGCTATCTCATTCATCATGCGGTCATACCACCTGAAACCATTCATCTTCCTAAGGCATTTGTTCTCACAACTGAGAAGTCTTCTCTCTTAGATCTTAGTATCATGTCACAATACAGGACTCAAATGGCCAACACTTTGTCTTCAGACTATATGCTGAGAAATCTCACACAAAATTCGTCATAATAGGCAATAAATTCTAATTATTTTGTGAATGCAGAATATGATGCAACATAATCGGATAAGTCCTCTGAAGTACAAAAAATTAAAGGCTATAAATTAACATATTGGTCAGAATCAGGTCCCCCCAACAACAGCACGATCATAATCCCAACTATAGCCAGAATCAGTTCATCGCTATTCACCCGGATTTGGATGTTCCTAGCCAGTGACAATGTTGAATTGAAGAATGAAATATAAATCAGGGTAAAAATGCATAATGCATTTATTCTGAAAATAGAGAATTAATTAACTTCAAAACAATGTATTAGCATGTTGCTCATACATATGGAATCTATTTTCCATGCCACAAATATATATAAATTTTACCAAGGGTTAACCAAGTAAATGCAGTTTTTTCTCAAAAAGAGTTTATCAAGGATTTGAATACTCTGGAAGCAGCTGAGCAAAGGTTTTTAATTTGTAAACTTTTGTTCTTTAAAAATTTATTTGAATATAATTGTATGTTTTTATTTTACCATCAAATTATGTTGGATGGATTGTTGTCAAAGTTACTCGTACACTGAATGGTTTACAACTCGCACTTTCTTCCAAAAATAATTTTAAAATGTGTGCGCAAACAATATACAAGCAGTCTTCGACTTTCGTGCATAATTGGTTCCTGATAACATGCATGAAAGTAGCACAATATAAAAAATATGGAAAGATGTTTTAAAATATTTTACAATAGTAAAATAGATATATTTATAAATGCAAAAAATACATACTATGACTTTTGTGGTGACATACGCTCTCTATTGAGATCACATACTTCCATGATATTAAAAAATTGTCAAGATGGACGGAGGTTTCATTCATACTCTTTGCTATTCAAGTCTTAACAATGGGTTCTTCAGTTTCATTTTGTATCCTATTTACCCCTTGTAGGTTAATTACGAATAGGTCTTCGTTTGACAAAGGTTATGAGTGCAATTCAATTAATTTATTAACATCTTTGTTGTTGCCATCCATGTTTAATCAATAATTTAATTAGATTTGATTATTTGAGTTGTAATGAGAGAGAAATGTAATTAGTAAATATACAAAATAGCAAATTGTATAAAAATCTAATGTATGAAAGTCTGTTATGGACAGAGGCAGATAGATAGAAGTAAAAATGCTAAGGCAATCCTTGCAGATAAGTAAAATTATCTATCAATCATGATAATCTTACACGATAATACCTGTGCGAGTTTGGTTTGTGTATATTGCATAATTTAGCAAACATACTGTCATGGTACACCTAATGTGGGACATTTCAAAGACGGTCAGACAGGCTCAATGGGCTTTTCAAGATCAGTACCTACATACGTGGCACATAAGTCACGCTTATTCTAGAGACTTAAGTATTTAAACACTAGTGACTTTAATCTTTTAAAACTTATCCTGTAAGCCTACCTCTTTTCATGCATTTAAGCGACTAACAATGGAAGTAAATGATTATTGGAATTAAACATGATACATTTTTATTTATTTTATTTTTACATAAATATACAATAGATAAATTAATGTGTATTTACAAAAGGAGATTGTTAGTATTACGTTGGTGCATAATTAACTATGGCTTTTTATCCTAAAATTATTCAGTAATAAAATACACTGAAAACATATTTAAATGATCATTCTGGAGCACCGTCTACTTCAATAACTGGTTCCCATTTGCTTGGCAAACGATCGATTCAACAGGTAAAAAAGTCATGTTTCCTCAACACAATCCCCGCTTTGACGTTTTTAAACGAACTATTAATGTGATAGTCTATAGGTGCTTCGGTAGAAGAGTATGGTGGATGCTCGAGCAAGTCCCACCCCTTGTTCTTGATGGATTGCAAGACTCGACCTTTGACATGCGGATGTTGCCATGAGGAAACACAATGTGGTTCTTTTTACAAGGACGTTTGGATTTAATGGCTGCTTCCAATCCATCAAGCTGAGCAAGATAGACATCACTGTTTAAGTTCAACTGTCATATTCCATTTTTATCCGGAATTCGTCATTCATGTTTCACATAGTTGTCCATACCGTAATCTCTGTGAATTATACCAGAGCAGTCCCACCAAGCGCAACACATGGCTTTTTTGGAAAGGTTGGCCTTTGGAATTCTTTTAGGAATCTGGCAGAGATCAACGCACACCTTCTTTATTTGAAAAGAAGTCATGAGTCATCACGAGATGTTGAAGAAAGGGATTTTGCTCATTTCACAGAAGCAATTAGGTAAATATGCAGACTCGACTGACCTTGTCATCGGAAAGGCCGTGAGGAACCCATTTAGTAATTTTCCACACCTTACCGAGTTTTTTGAGGTGCCTGACGATCGTGGAATGATCGACATTGAATTGTTCGGTCAGCATCCTTGTTGTCAAACTTTCATCTTCTTTCATGGCCATCTGAAGAGTCTAATCATCAAAATCAAATAGAAGACATCTTTCTTCTTTATTTTTTAAGCTTGTGTCGCCGGATTTGAAACAATTGTACTAATTGTTTCTTCAACAAAAAGTTTGTTGAGATCGCGAAATGACTGAAGTTCATCCTTTATCGAAGTGATAAAGCATAATATGACGAATATGAAGAAGGCTATCGACACACATTTTTACTACTTAAATAGCAAGGAGTACATTAATCTAAAAAATTTAAACAAAATGACAAATTTGAAGCGCACTGGTAAAACGATAGTTAATTATACACCAACCTAACATATTATAAATATACAAATATTCTATTATGCTAAAAATATATTTAACCTGTACACCGCGTTAAAAATCAAATTCCATGAATCCTGTGCGCGGCACAATTTAGGCGTTTTTTTATTTCCAAGTTTAAACGCGTATTTTGTTTAGAACCACTGATATTTGATTACACCACCAAGTAAACATGACATTCAAGTAATTTTCTGATAATAAATAATAGTCATTACTCTTAAGGAGACTCATTAAATAAAGGAGATAAACTAAACATTACGTAAAATACACAAAGGAATGCTACAGATCAGATCACAGGCGTTTGTGCTTCCCGCGAGGAACACGTTAAAAGCACATCAATGAAAGAAGATATTAAAATATATTGGAAAAAGTTTTTCATACTGTGATATATTAAGGTGGTATGTTGAAGTAATCTGATGTTCATGTTGACAAGACTGGTGGGCATGGTTGAAATATGGACATAAGTTATATGACTAAGTCCTGGCAGAATATAACCAAATTACCTCACATGAACATGAGTTCTAATTTTGTCTCGTCATATATAGATGTTTCTCGTTTAATGGTACCTCTGCTCTACGTTGCTTTGAAAATTTACACATTGATATTTATTATTTTCAACGCTTGACAGAGTTGACAAGCACGTTACCTGACTCAATTGGAGGTGGTTAATGTACACATCAACTCTGCACAGTTGTTCGGCGTCATATCCTTTGCTCAGCTTGTTCACATACAGCATTTGGGCACCTCCACCATATAAATCCTACAGTGAGTAAAATAGTGAATAGAAACAGTGGGTAAAATAGCATACAGAGAAACCCTTCGCAAAAGAATGCGTCAGTCGAAGCAAACTTCTTTATCTTATTTTAAGAAAATATATTCTAAGGTTAACAATAAACTGTAGCATATATTTAATTTTTTTTTTTATATGTTGGTTTTTTGGACCTAAGGATATTATGAACTTAATAGATTATAGCGTACACATATTTTTAGCCTTATATGCCCTAGTTAGAGAAAAAAGACAATATTCATTTTACAGAAGTGATCTTGAACATAACCCGCCATATAAGCGAGGTATACCTGCAATTTTGATATCTTGTGTATTATTTCGTTGGCACACCATATGCAAATCTCACAACTGAAAAAATTATATTTTAAGTATTATTTAAGTTACTTACAATACTGTAAGTAACTTAAGTTTTTTAATTACGAGCATTCCGAGGGCGGTCCGGAGAAGGGCAAAACGGTCACAGGGCTCTACTATGCCGAATTATTGGGCCGATTCGACGCCGAATTGCAGAAAAAACGGCCCCATTTGGCGAAGAAAAAAGTGCTCTTCCATCATGACAACGCACCGGCTCACACCTCCACCGTCGCCACGGCCAAATTGGTAGAATTAGGCTACCAACTGCTGCCCCATCCACCGTATTCTCCGGATTTGGCCCCGTGCGACTTCTTTTTGTTTCCAAATTTGAAAAAGTCACTCGCCGGGCAGAAATTTGAGTCGAATGAGGAGGTTATCGCCGCCACGGAGGCCTACTTTGCAGACCTCCAGAAAACGTATTTTTCAGACGGGTTAAAGAAGTTGGAGCATCGCTGGGTCAAGTGTATCGAACTCAAAGGAGATTATGTTGAGAAATAAATCGCCACTTTTCTAAAATTTTTGTTATTCTTTTGTAGGTTAAGTACTTATCGGACCACCCTCGTATAAGTTAAATTAAAGTTTTGGTTTGATTACACCTCAGAAGTATAAATTTACTTCTTAGGTAATATTGTAAATAATAAATTAACATTTATACAAAACCTTTCCCATCATAATTATAACTGAACTTTTTAGAACATACTATTATTACCAGGCAAGAACTCTGTATAAATACCATAAAATGAAGAAATAAATATATAGCAAGTGCTAAAAATACCGCCCTTGATAATAGAAGCATTTTTTTACCATCAAAATAATTAACGGTGTGTTAGATGTTAAGTATGAGAAGCTGGAGGTGGTTGGGTTACGTTAACGTCTGATGGTAAAGAGCTACATTGTTTTATGGTCTGCAAGTAACTTGACAAATTCGACACCCATCCTACAACACCATATACCGGGTGTTACGATACGGAGATCTCGGTCTGTAAACTCCTGACAAAAGTCAACACAGACAAAAAAAATGTCAGGCACTTCACAGTCCAAATATGGAGTTAAGGGCTGAGAACCAGCCTGGATGGGAACGGTCCATTGCATTCCTCTCTTTTTTTATGAAATGTAGATAGACAGTGATGATGTTGGTAGGTTTTTTTAATTTAATTTAATTTAGATTCAAATATTTATGTACCTATCAAGTAAATAACAGTGATTACCCACTAAGGTAGATTAATGAAACAGCTGGTTATCTTAATTGTTAAAAATACACTAGACCCATTTTCAATTTTTGAATTGACAAATATTGCACAGTATTAAGGGCATATTTAGAGTGACTTTGAATACTACATCAAGTCAGAAATATTCATTGTTATGAGGGTTGTATGAAAGGCAATAAATGTTATGTACAATAAAACCTCACTTGACAGTGACAGACAAATCAAGCTCCAGACTAATCGAGCAGGTCAATGATAGAATGTATAGGATTATAATGATGATGATGTGGAGATACAGCCACACATGGTAAAAATCGGAAATTTCCTCACATATACCTCTTCATTCCAAAGAATTAGCATATTTATATATTTTATATTAAAATAAGTATAACACATAAAAAAAAATTATTTACTTTAGATCTGTGAATCTTTGAGTTTTTTTGTTTCTCTCTTAATAGATTATTCAAGATATTGAATAATGTATTTGTATATTCAAATCAATGAAAAATTATTTACACGGTAAACTGGAGAGTCATTTTCCAAGCTATACATATTTATTGACTAGTAAAATACATTATTTACATCCCAAAAATGGGCACAAACCAATAAATCTAGTTGACAGGCATTTAAATATCAATACATATTCAGTGAGAGGAGAAAACATGGTAAATATATAAAAAATTGTTTAAACTTTATTAAACATTGTTAATTTTATTTTTCTAATGGTTTTGATTGATTTATTTCCAGCAGCAAACTAGCAATTAAAATAGACTCGGAATATCAGTCAACACCGGCCCTTTTTTATGTCAAATATTTTGCGCATAATTTACTTTTTGGCATTAAAATGTTTACTACATCATCATTACTAATCTTTCTAAAGAGATTTTTTTCGTAAGACATCACTATGAACTATTCAAAATGCAATTGAGTTAAAGAATTTGTTATCGGTTCAGGATAAACAGAAAAAAATCTTTATAAAAATGTACTCATAGACCAACAAATAAAATTTCTTCTGCAGAACATAAAAACAATATGTCGTGCAGTTTTAAGATGATTCTAGTTCAGTTTCCTCGCAATCGTAACTACTTGCAATGCTTGTATAAATTTCACCATCAACCTTATAATATTCCATTTCCGTCGGCGTCATCTTTCCCTGCCTGTAGAGGGCTGATCAAATAAAGTGTCTTTTGTTGAAACTGTACAAAGAATATTTTGGCTTATTTGTCAATCAGCCCACTGGGATATTCCTAGTATCCTGCTAGCTCAGTGATGCTGGCCTTTCAGATCATAGCTAGGAATTGATCTGACAAATTTGTTTAAATAAGTAATATATACATATTAGGTCCTTACATATGAAATTGGCGTTTTGCCGTACTGGCAACTTTGATCTCAAATATCTTCTCTTTGGTTAGGAATTCCAAATTAAAATTTATACAGCTATTTACTCAAGTATTTGTGTTTCGAAAATTATAATTCATTTGTTTTTTCCTCAATTGTTTTTTTTCTTTGCGTCACTCAGTTTACAAAATGGAAAACTTGAAATATCGCGTTATTTACGAGTACGAGTTCCACCGTGGCACCAGTGCTGCAGAAACGGCTCGAAGGATTAATGATGTGTATGGCGACGGTGCCGCAAAAGAAAACACAGTGGGTTTTTGGTTCCAACGTTTTCGTTCTGGAAATTTCGACCTGCAGAAGAAGCCCCGTGGACGGCCGGAGACCAAAGTTGATAATGAAGAATTGAAGGCTATTGTGGAAGCGGATCCATCGCAAACCACGTCCGAGTTAGCTGCAGGCTGCGGTGTTAGTGATAAAACTGTTTTAATCCACTTGAAGCAAATTGGGAAGGTGAAAAAGCTTGAAAGGTGGGTACCTCACGAATTGAGTGAAGCAAATCAAAAAACGCGCGTTGACTGCTGCGTTGCATTACTCAACCGGCACAATAATGAAAGGATTTTGAATCGAATCATTACCTGTGATGAAAAGTGGATCCTGTATGATAATCGGAAGCGCTCATCGCAATGGCTGAACCCTGCCGAACCAGCCAAACCATGCCCCAAGCGAAAATTGACTCCAAAAAAGTTACTTGTGAGCGTTTGGTGGACTAGTGCTGGTGTCGTTCACTACAGCTTTCTTAAATCTGGCCAGACGATTACGGCAGATGTCTATTGTCAGCAACTGCAAACCATGATGGAAAAGCTAGCTGCTAAACAACCGAGGCTGGTTAATCGCTCTAGGCCACTGCTGCTTCATGATAACGCTAGACCACACACTGCACAACAGACGGCTACCAAATTAGAAGAGCTTCAATTGGAATGTCTAAGACATCCACCGTACTCTCCGGACCTTGCCCCAACAGATTACTATTTTTTTCGAAATTTGGATAACTTCTTGCAAGGGAAAAAATTCAACTCCGATGGGGCAGTCCAAACCGACTTCAAAGATTTTATTGATTCCCGTCCGAATGGTTTTTTTAGTAAAGGGATCGATGAACTACCTATGAGATGGCAAAAGTGCATAGATAGCAATGGTACATACTTTGATTAAATAAATATATTATATTAAAAAATAATCAACTTTATGTTCCTCCCAAACAAAATGCCAATTTCATATGTTAGGACCTAATATTACTTTCATAGACCCATGACCATAGTTTTTTTTGCCTCGACCGATATTGTAGTTTTAATTTTTCTTCTCCATGATGTCAGACTTTAAGACCTTCATTGCTACTATTCTTTTCACATTCAGGTGTGTGCCACCGGAGCAGTCCTTTTGGACACTTCCTTCTTCGTCAAGTTTGTAAAAAATATAAAGAAAATTTTGATTGTGTAGTGTAGATCGCACTGAATTGGGGCTTATTTTGTCCCCATAACAGTGGGTGGAGGAGAGTAAGTCAAAGTTTTTCTGCCATTGAAAATTGTCATTTGAAAGATAAATTTATTATTTTCACAAAAATAATAAACTCAAAAATGTTTTGAAACTCTGGTCATTTTGATGTTCTGGTAAATGTAAAAAAAACTTTGTCTGCTGCATTATAAATGCATTGTTTTCCTTCTTTATCTTTAATCTTGTGCAAAAGTTTCTGAATGTCATTGATGGAACTCTCCATTATTATGTATACTTTTTTTTAATGTGTCTTAAAATTTTCATGACAATTTGAAAAATACAAAACAGGATTTATTAACACATAATATTTATACAAGAGATAAATAGATAAATATAATTTGACTTTTTTTATAAATATTACACATACATAATGTAAGTATATGATGAAATTCATAATCTAAATAAGCTTTGCCATTTTTTATGAATCAACTTCCAAAAAATATCATTAAATTTAATCCTGTTTCATACTTTGTGATTTAAATTTCATACACTGTGATGGAATTTATATGATTTGATTTAATTGAGATGACTTCATTCTTTTTACCTCAAACAATTACAACCTCAATGGCCTAGAGTGCTTGTCTCGCATTTCAAAGATTCGGTTTCGATTTCGGATCGTGACCAAACTGAAGTGTCCCAATCTAGTATTTTTACAACATATTTCTGTTTGGTTGAATTAATCGTGTATATACAAAATGTGGAAAATATAAATACAGAAGCAGCATAAAAATTCTCGTATTATATTTTTATGTAAAATGCCTACTTAAAATGTTCTTAATGTCATCAATCAGCTGAATTTTATAATTGGTATTCATTATAGAAGCGACAGCTCTTAACCTTTGCTTGTCATTCATTTGCCCAGATAATATATAAGCCACTGTCTCCACACAAAGCAACCCCATGCCTTCTTCTAGTGACCAGACATAAAGTTTGTCCACTGTTGAAGATTCCAATTTAAACTGCACAATAGCACTGAACAATAAAGTCTTCAGTTTTTCCATCAAGAACCGATCTGCTAGGAGAAGAGTTTCCAAAGCCGTTTTTAAACTCTTCGGAAATGGAAATGTTTCCACTGAACCATTTTCATTGTTGATTCCACAATGAAGCAATGTCAATAAATATTCCAAACCATCTTTAGAAACTTTCTTCAATTGCACACTCTTTTCATTGGATTCTTTGAATGCTCCAGTAAACATTGCATTAAATACTTCGGACTGCTGACAAAGAAACTGTTTATTTGCCAAAACTGTGGAAGAGTCATCGAGGAGAAAATTGACAATATCGTCTGATGACACTCCTTCAAATGCCGGGTCATATCCTAACTCAATATGATCTTTAAATTTGTTTTCTAATGTTTTAGGATCTTTCAAATGCAAACTCGATGCTAGCTGAGATAAAGTTGGTACACTGAACTCCAGTGGTTCTTTGGAATCTGATAAAACGGAGAAAAATAATTCCAGAGCTTTGCAGTTGATCAGAAATTTCTTCAGAGGTCTGTGGGCTCTGAAATAAAAAGAATTACAAAATTACAAAAAAAATATTCCAAAAGATACAATTATTGAAACAATTCAAATGTTTTTTTTTTAAATCTATTTATACTTTTTAATTTTAACTATGAAATAAATTAGGTTATTCCGAGAGTAATGTCGTTTTTTTGTGGTTTTACAATACGATGATGCGCAACTGCACTCTGCAAAACTTACGATGGACGAAATTAAGGAATTGGGCTGGAAAGTGATACCTAATCTGTCATATTCACCTGTTATTGCCCCTTTCGATTATCATTTTTTTCCATTCATGCAAATAGACAATTCATAAAAAAATTGAAAATTAATAAATAAGCAATGAATTCAGTCAGTAAAATAATAGGTCACCGATATAAAAAAAATGCATACTAAATAAAATATATATCTCGCAATCACACACACAAAGGAAAAAACACATTCAAGAGAGAAGTCACCAAAAGATATAGTTTTAATAATAACATTTCTAGTTTCAGTAATACGGGACCCAAAATTCTACAATTTGATGTTGTATTAAAGTCTCAAATTAATGTATTCTGTGTTTAACAAACATCTCATTATATGGGAATCAATGTAAAATAATTGATTATTATTATATGGAGTGACAAGATAATATGATACTAACCTGATTAAATATGGCAAAGTCAAAGCTAGCGATTGCTTTATTAGCATCTCTCCCTTCAGTAGCTGATAACTGATTTCTCCAATTCCGTAATCTGATTCAGCTAACATTGTTAATTGAGCCAGTAGACGTGTAGATAGAAGATTTAACTGTAAATAACAAATACAAATACTGAACGAAAATATTCTTACTTTATAATCAAATATTAATCGTAATATACAAATTTGAATATATTAATATTAAAAAATATAATCAATACCTGTCTGCACTGTCTACACTCGGAATGTTTAGGTTCGTGTAGCATTTTATATAAATACAAAACAATTCTATGTTTGAGCAGTCTTATAAGGTGGGTAGCATTACTGGGAAAAAAAAGAAAATATAAGTTAATTGATGTTTTAATAAAATGCAACGCTTTTGTATTCCCCACTGTTTTAATTATTGAGTTCACTACCACTTTCAGAGACCTTTGTCAGCAGTCGGGAGATTGCAAATGGATAAATTGGAAATTCTCAAGATTACAGAGAATATTAAATTAAATCTCAGTATTACAAATAATTAATGTATGAAGAACGACTAAAAAACAAATGAATGAGTGGAAGGTGTGGTGGAGGAAGACCAAGGAAAGTACGGTTGGATCAAGTGAATGATATTTTGAAAGAAAGAAACATAGAACATTGTTGTATTAGAAATTGTATGGATGTAGAAGAGACAAAGGATGTGGTTCGAGAAAAGAAAGTCTGGTGCTCTGTCATCTCTGCCTACACCGGTAGGGTAGTGGCTTGATGATATATATGTATGTATTACAAATAATCAGGTCAATTTCAGTAAAGTCCTCTCCTCAACATGTTTCCCATTCAAACACCAACATCACGATTCACCCTTTCCTCTTACTGATCCCTAACCTCTCATTCTTCAATCACCACTAAGAAATATAGTTTAAACATTTAACTTACTTTTTTATCACCGGATGTAGAAGACAGAGATCTTTGAAACCTGTAGTCAACTAAATACGAGGTATATCCAGAAAGTAAGTGTACTGAATTTTTGTAGGTTACAATTTTTTTTATTTAAACAAAAAAATTACGTGGTTACCGTAGTACATATGTAAGCTATTTTTCGACATAGTCGCCATTCCTCTTAATGCAGGTGGTGAAGCGGGGTATCAACTTTTTGATGCCTTCCTCGAAGTAGTTTCCCGCCAACCCCTCCATCCACTTCTCCACCTCTTCCTTTACCTCCTCGTCGGTTTAAAACCTTTTTCCATCCATGTGCAGCTTCAGGGAGGTAAAGAGATAGTAATCTGAAGGTGCTAGGTCATGGGAATGCGCGGGATGGTTCAGGACATCCCATTTAAACGAGGCGAGCAGTTCCTTCGTGGCGTTGGCCGTGTCTGGTCTGGCATTGTCGTGCAGCAGGCAGACTCCCTTTGTCAGTATGCCTCTCCTCTTGTTCTGAATCGCCCTCCGTAATTTTTTTAGAGTCTCACAGTATCTTGCAGAGTTGATGGTCTCCCCTTGAGGCATATATTCAATTAAAATTATGCCTTGACAGTCCCAAAACACGGATGCCATGATTTTCTTGGCTGAAATTGTGGTTTTGAACTTTTTGGCGGAGGGTGAAGAGGTGTGACGTGACCGTTTTTAAACTCGCGACACCACTTGTACACACTTGTACGATTCATAGCTTTATCACCATATGCAGTTTTCACCTCATTATAAACCTCAACCGGAGGTTTTCCCTTCCAAACGAGATAACGGATGACGCCGCATATTTCGCACTTGGCGGGAGATTGGATTGACATTTTTCACGAAACGTGTTGTCGCGTCGACACTTCTCAACGTACTGACCTCGAACCGGTCTCGTTGCGGAGGGGAAGGGTCAGGCTACACGGAAGTGTAGCCAACATGTCGAAAATAAAATCCATCCGGTCGTGAGAGCCTCAGTACACTTACTTTCTGGATACGCATAGTACATAAAACAGTGGTGAACAAACCAAAGAAAAGTGTGAAAGGAAAAGTATATATGAGTGAGCAATAAAAGATTAAAGCAAGTTATGGAGTACTGCTATTTAGGTAGTACTTATTCATATGATGAGTGATGAGAGATATCGAACTGCATGTAGCGATAGGAAACAAAGTTTTTTCAGGCACTAAAATACATATTCAAACTGAACAGTATCAAAATCTGCTAATAGGATAGCCTACAACAGGATTCTAGTATCAAGTTTAATGTACGGAAGTGAAACGTGAACCTGGAATAAGACTGAGAGGAGCTGAATAAATACTGTAGAAATGCGTGCTTTGAGACAAATAAATGGAGTGACAAAATATGACAAAATTAAAAAAAAGTGCTTAGGGATGAATCTGAAACTAAGGCTAATAATGTGTTGAATAAGATGAAGAAAAGCACTTAGAGAAGGTTTGGGCATGAAGAATAACAAAATAAATATACAGTGCAAATATGAGCGAGAGGGGTGGTAAAGAAAGACCGAAGAAAATATGGTTAGATCAAGTGGATATTTTGAAAGAACGAAAATTAAAAAATCAGAAAAAGAAAAAGATGCCAGACTATCCGATTGCAATACACGTCTTACGCCCTTTCTACACCCATACACCTTCTATATCTATCAAAAAATTGTATATTATATAACAGGGATGGCCAACAGGTCGATTGCGGTCATCTTCATAACTTACAATATGATGTGCAATGTTGCCAAATCTCATTATGTGTATGCACTTATCAACGCAGTAAATTAGATATCTTTTTTTAATATGTAGATATGTCTACTCCAAATAAACACTATTTAAGATGTATGTATAAGTTTTCTTTTCCTTAATATGTTTTTAGCGAAGTTAATTCTGCTCACACTTATTAATAAACTTTTAGCTATCGGTGTGTTATCCATAAAATTCGGATGACACCACAAATGTTTTAGTTAGTTTATAACTTCTGTGTTAGACCTATGCTAAAATTTTGTTACCGAATATAAAACCCTTATTTTATAAAAAAACATTGAACTTCTTCAATGGGTTCAAAGATGATTAATTTGTAGAACTCTGTCAACAATTTTCGTTTAACCAAAATGCATATTTGAGAGGACATCAGTTAAAACTTTCCAAAACTAAATTCCACAACAATTAAAGTTTTGCTAACCCAGTTATGGAATCTTAGAACAAACTGCGCATTAATGTAATGAGTATTGAGACACTGAATTAGTTTTAAATCCATCTGGACTTCCTAACTAGAAATTCCTACACAAAAACCAAAAAGTGCTGTTTTGTTTCCTTTGCTTATTCTTTTAATTAATTTTCTTTAGTTATCTTTTACTCTTCTTTTATAAACATAAACTTGATGTAAATATCAACAGAATATATACAGCCTATCTATAGTGATAATAATAATAAAATGAAAATTTATACAGCTCCTCATCTGCATATGTTCATAAAACCATATTTGGTAAGAAAACTGCAGAAAACTTACCAAGAGAAGAGGAACTACAGGAAACCCTTTGTAGATCTTCCGATATGTGATATTAACACATTCGGCTTTAGGTGGAGTGTAGTGTTTGTGTACAACGGCAAAAACTCTATCATGATACCCCGCCCTATTGGATCAATTTATTGATGAAGACGAATCGACCTCAAACTTCTATTCCTCTCTGAAGGAATATCTCTATCAGACACAGATTCGAAAGATACACTGGAGACATCTGGACTTGAATACCAATAGATACACTGGACTTGAATACCAAGAGTAATTATATTAAATAATATAAATGCGATTTAGACCTACCTTATAATTCTCGCCAATATTCTAGCAGCTCGATTGAGGGGATACTTGGAGTACTGTACATAGCTGATGAGGGACAATAAGAGTCCTCGTGAAGCCAGCTTCTCGATACCCGTTTCCGAGTGGGACACTCGGGATAATAGTATCAGGAGGCACCTCGCTCTATGAGACCTGCTTTGCTGTTCTGTTGTGTCTTCTATTAAAAGGAATATACATTATTTTTTTAACACACCAATAAATGTTACAGTAAAATTCACAAAATTAAATTTTTAAAGAAAAAGTATTAGAGAAACTAATTAAGATTTTTTTTAAGTTCCATAAGAATCAAAAAATTTTATATGGGTTCACTCCAAATTATCATTACCGGCGAATAAAGACCTTTCTGTACATACATACACATACATACCATCTTGCCATCTCCCTGTCGGGGTAGCAGAGAGAACAGAGCACCAGACTTTCATATCTTGACACACAGCTTTAGTCTTTTCCCCGTCCATACGAGTACAACTTCTATGTTTCTCTGACTTCTTTCAGAATATAATTTACTTAATCTAACCATACTTTCCTCGGTCTTCCTCTAACACGTCTCCTACTCGTATTTGCATAATATATATTTGTTTTGTAAGTCTTCCTTCATTCATTCGTTGCACATGCCTTAACCATCTCAGCGTGATCTTCATCTTACTCAACACATCAGTATTACAGTTCACATTCATCCCTAATCACTTCATTTTCTATTCTATCATATATTGTTACTTCATGTATTCATCTCAAAGCACGTATTTCTACAGCATTTATTCGGCTTCTTTCAGTCTTTTTCCAGCTCCACAGTCCCTCCAATACATCAAAGTTGGCACCAAAATACTTTTGTGGACTGTCATCTTAGCAGATTTTGATAATGTCCAGTTCAAATTCCAGGTTACTGATCACGGGGCAGATTATCAACATGATGGACAGGCCTATTAAGGAATACAACCAACAGCCAGCTCCAAAAGTGTAGTAGAAATGGTAGTGACTGAAAAATGGAGGTGTATCATTCTTTTTGCAATTTGGTCAATCGGCTCACAAGATCAAGTCCAATGATCATGTCTGCTCTGTAAGGAGTATAACAAACTAAAATAATATCCATTCACCATCATCAATACCATCACACCATGTCCCAATAGGAGCAGAAAGAATAGATCTCCACTTCATTCTATCCTGGCACACATCTTTCGCTTCTCCCATGTATATACACCTTGTCATACATAATGTCCTATTATAAAGGCTTTCTGCTCTTCCTTCTTTCATAATTTGATTAATTTGATCATGCCACTTTTTCTAGTCTTTCCAAACTTCTTATACCTTCTGTACTACTTGTATGAAAAAAAAATGTTGAGGTGGTTTAGACATGTAGAACGAATGAATGAAGAAAGACTAACAAAACAGATGTATAGTGGAAATCTGAGTGGAAGGGATGTGAGAGGAAGACAAAGGAAAGTTTAGTTAGATCAAGTGAATTATATTCTGAAAGAAGGAAACGTAGAAAGGCAGAGAAATCTTAGTAGTATGAGAAGTTGATGGATGTAGAAGAGACGAAGGATGTATGTCAAGATAGGAAAGTATGATGCTCTATCCTAAATGCCTACCTCGATGTGTGATGGTATATATAGAAAAAATTTATAAATCTTTTATCATTCATTCTTTCTATTTGGCTGAACCATCTCTACGCTCCTTTCTTCATCATAAACACAGCATTTTCTTTCAATCTGAATTATTTCATAATGTCCTCATCAACCACTCAGCATGTCATAAGTCAAATATTCATGCAAAATGGAATATTATACCCTAAAATTGACAAACTTCGCGATTCTAGAAGCACTAAGTTTACATGTACCCAATAAATATAGCCGTGCAAGGAATCACCCTCTGTTCTACATACCAACTTACAGGACAATATCATGGCTAAACACTCAGTCACGCGTGGTATAGAGATATTGAACCAACTGAATGACACTGTTGATATATTGTCGGCACCGCCTAGCAGTATGAGAAGAATCCTGGCTGATATTATTCCTAACGAATAAGCTAACACTAGAAGCAGACCCTCTTTGTGTAACAGGAGAAATCCGTGCAAAGTGGATAAAAAAAAAAAAATGATAATCTGCCTGCAATGGCAATTAATTCTATTGATTTCTCACCTAATTGCAACTCGTGAACTGAGAATGTCTCATCATCCATCATCAGATCGTCAAGATCATTTGTCATTTGAGATTCACTAAACTCAGATTGGTTTTCATTACCACCACACAGGGGACCTTCTTCTATATCACTGCACACTGGAGAATATGGGCCAGACTTCTCAGAGTCAGATGAATCTGAAATATAGAAAAAAATTGATTATTTATATACAGTGGAATCTCGCCATTCGTTCCCCTCTCTACTCGTACAACTCTGTATTCTTTCCAAGTTTTTCTAATAAAATTCAACTCAGCATTAGTAATTCAGACCGTATGTTACGGTCCGATCATTTTAGAATTTTTTTTGAAAAATCATCAAAAGTAGACATTGGACAGATTTTAAGTAAAGAATCCCAAGCATCTTCCAAACAATGAATCTCTGCTCCTCTCCACCTTCCACTTATACCATCAGACCTCCTCAGTACAGTTCAATTATTTGTTTTTATCTATGATTTTATACTGAGTATTATTTATTGGGTTGATGCAAAAACTAATACCATTTTAGGCGCTAGATAGCTTTGTATCGTAAAACCTAAATGTTATTAACTTCACACGTGTAAAGTTTTGATGTTGTTTGACTGAAGGAATTTTAGCGAGTACTTGGGAAAAAAATTGTGTTATTTGATTGTGTTTTTTACATTTTGTTAAACATTATAAATGGCAGAAAATAAGGAGCATTTCCAACATATTATGCTTTTTTATTTCTGGAAAGGCCAGAATGCTTCGCAGACGCAAAATAAGATATGTGCTGTGTACGCTGAGGGTGCCGTTGACAATTCCACGTGGCGTAAGTGGTTTAGAAAGTGTCGTGAAAACAATTTTAATCTTAGCGATGCACCACATTGTGGACGACCGGCTGAGGCTGATAGTGACGAAATATTGGTGCTAATTGAAAGTGATCGGCATAGAACAACTCGAGAGATTGGAGAAATTCTTGGAACACAGGATGGTTGCGAAATATAAATTGACTTTTTATAAATTTTTACCCTAATTTAATTTAAATTATGTTTTAGCAAAATATGAGTTTTAGCAAAATAGGATGACTGTATTGTCAGATGTGAAGTCATAGTGAATAACCAAAAAGAGAGAATTTTTTATAAGTTATGAACAATTACTGATATTGTCAACTTTTTTAGAGTTGTCCCCAATAACATTCAGGGGAATTTCAAATTTATTGGGTTCATGGGTGGATAAAAGATCCAAAGTAAGTCTGTATTATAAGGTCGCTCAAAAAATCTATGGACATGGTGCCCTTTATTTCAAACATACTTTATAGTATTACACTTTTGTTGCATAGAGTAAAATGTGGCAATGCCTTCCAACAAACCAGAAAGGTGTTAAATAAGACTTAAGTGAAAACCAGACTGAAATTTAGTAAAAAATCTGGGTACCAACGGGAATCGAATTCGGAGCCCCAGGTGGAAGACAGGCATCTTATTAACTAGGCCATAGAGGAAGTATATTATTGATTAATTTACCTTCATCAATAACAAAGTTCGGAGAGTAGCAAAAGCTCTGTGGACTGGCAGGACTCCAATGACCAGTACTGTAATACCCTGACGATGCGCACCCTTCTGTTCCATTGCTGCCACTTGACTCTGGACTCCAGTCGTTTCTTGAATCAAAGCTTGATTTACAATAATTTTGGGAGTGCCCATTAATCCCATGATATTTGAAGTTGCTGCGGGGTTTGTTATCATATTTTGGACTTTTGGAATAGGAACTAGTAGGAGAATGTCCTGACATTGGACTGAGATTTGGACTTCGAGAATTTTGAGCGGAGTTAGCTTGCGACCAATCAGGTTTGGCTTCACAAGTAAATCCACAAGTGCTCCAATCGTATCTTGCCATTTTTTTAAGACTTAAACTCTGAAATAAGAAAAAAAAAGAAATTATACATACCATATCCCTATTTGGTAATAGTAAGGATTGATCTGTTAAATAGATATGGTATAATGATTAACACGGTTAAAACCATTCTGTTATAATTTATTCTTATATATCCGTTACTACTCCTCGTATTATCAATAGCATTTCAACCCATCGTGGGCTTCATCCATAGTCATTCTGTTTTCAATCTGGATATGCAGAGTTTTTACATCCATCATATCTTTTAACCTTTTTTTTCATGCATTGGACGGATGTTAACCCATGCCATGCATGGTTCTAAATTTTTTAACATTTCAAAACTGTTATAAAACGTATATGTTATAAATTGGTGCTTGTACTCGTATATACGAGGAAGTCAATACATTCGCGAAATTAAGGGGTTAAGGGAGGGGGTGGTAATGCGCATGCACATGTTCCGATAACATGACTCATTATTAGTATATTAACCAAGTTTTAGTCTAATTTGACAGTATTATTTAAGATATTGTCGGGAGATGTATCAAACGTTAATAATTTCCCAAGTATGGAAAAAATTGAGTATCGTGCCGTCATTAAGTTTTTCAAAAAACAAGGGAAAACACTTCAAATCTTTTTGGAAGAGATGTTAGCGGTTTACGGGGACTGTTGCCCTGGAAAAACGATGGTTTACAAATGGGATAGTTTTTTTAAGCAAGGGAGAGAATCAATTGAAGACGACCTCGACCAGGACAGCCAGTTGAGGTCACTTTTTCAAACATGGTCAAAATATTAGGAAAGCTTGTACTGGAAGATGTCCGCCTAAACAAACAATAGCATGCAGAGATGGTTGGAGTATCACCTACTGGTACAACCATTTTGAATATCCTCCATAAGCACCTAGGGATGTCAAAAGTCAGTGCAAGGTTGGTACCCAGAATGCTCACACCACTTCAAAAACAACAACGCATCGAATATTAATGACAGTTTTTAGATCTCTGCAGAAACAACAAAGATAAGATTTTGAGCCGAGTCATTACTGGAGATGATACTTGGGTTCATCATTGTGAGCTTGAGTTGAAGTATGAGTCCATATAGTGGCATAAAAAGGGCACACAGCCACCTAAGAAGTTCAAAGTGTCACAATCGGCTAGAAAAATTATGGCTACAGTTTTTGGAACGCGGAAGTAACAACAACATGTCAACTCAACACCCATATTCACCTCTTCCACATTCATAAACCTTCTCATACAACTGCTATGACTTCTTGCATTTTCTTCTATCAAAATATCATTCACTTGTTCCAATCATGCTTTCTTTGTTTTTCCTCTAGCACACCTTCCACTCACATTATTGTTCTTCCTCCCGCACACCTTCCACTCACTATACACGTATATTTGTTTTGTTAGTCTTTCTTCATTCATTCGTTCCATCTCAGAATGATCTTATTCATCTTACTCAACACGTGATAGCTACTCCGTTTTGACAGAAACATATTGATATGTAAATATATGACATAAAAAGGAATCATATACCTTTGGTATTTCAAGTGAAATATTTTTCCGGCACCTCTTCTTCCCTGGAGATTTGACTATATATTCATCTTCAGAACCCTCGTTCTCGCTGGCGTCATATGAATCATGAAACCCGATGATCATGTTATCTCTCTCTATCACAATTTTCATATCATCTTTGTCTTCGCTAATCTTATTTTTATCTACATCTTTATTAACCTGCTTGTCTATGGCTGTAGTCAATATACTAATAGTTGATTGCTTAGATTCTATTTCGGTTGTTCCTGGTAAATATTCATTTTATCATTTTATAACATAATAAATATTCATTTTATAACAGAAAATATTCATATAGGAGGCGTATCCAGAAAGTAAGTGTACTGAGGCTTTCACGACCGGATGGATTTTATTTTCGACATGTTGGCTACACTTCCGTGTAGCCTGACCCTTCCCCTCCGCAACGAAACCGGTTCGAGGTCAGTACGTTGAGAAGTGTCGACGCGACAACACGTTTCGTGAAAAATGTCAACCCCATCTCCCGCCAAGTTGAATCGAGTGGAGGCCGGGCAAGAGTTTTTGAGGCGCTGCAAACTCCATGGAGATGAATTTCTCCGCTCCATCGTTACTGGAGATGAAACTTGGGTTGCACACTACACGCCTGAAACCAAAAGGCAGTCTCAACAGTGGCGTCACACCTCTTCACCCTCCGCCAAAAAGTTCAAAACCACAATTTTAGCCAAGAAAATCATGGCATCCGTGTTTTGGGACTGTCAAGGCATAATTTTAATTGAATATATGCCTCAAGGGGAGACCATCAATTCTGCAAGATACTGTGAGACCCTAAAAAAATTTCGGAGGGCGATTCAGAACAAGAGGAGAGGCATGCTGACAAAGGGAGTCTGCCTGTTGCACGACAATGCCAGACGGAACTGCTCGCCTCGTTTAAATGGGATGTCCTGAACCATCCCGCGCATTCCCCTGACCTAGCACCTTCAGATTACTATCTCTTTACCTCCCTGAAGCTGCACATGGGTGGAAAAAGGTTTTCAACCGACGAGGAGGTAAAAGAGGAGGTGGAGAAGTGGACGGAGGGGTTGGCGGGAAACTACTTCGAGGAAGGCATCAAATAGTTGATACCCCGCTTCACCACCTGCATTGAGAGGAATGGCGACTATGTCGAAAAATAGCTTACATATGTACTACGGTAACCACGTAATTTTTTTGTTTAAATAAAAAAAATTGTAACCTACAAAAATTCAGTACACTTACTTTCTGGATATGCCTAGTATATACAAGAGGAATAACTTGTAGCAAAGGTTTGTGTGAACTCTTGGGTGTAGTGTTTGTTATTTATTATTTTATGATTATGTGCGGTATATTGCGGGATGAACGTTTTGGTCTGTCTAGAGTGATGAAGTTTAAGGGGTTTGATTCGCGTGATGTATTAATATGTAATTGAGTGTCACTGTTTGTCAGGTTGATGAGAATATGCAACGGGATTTTATATAATAAAAAATTGGAAAGAAATATCCATTTATTTTTTCATGCTATATGTCCTCAGTGAGATACAGGTAAAAACCTAGTTTATTGGGGACACGACAAATGAAAGGCAACAAACCCAGATCCATTAAAATTGTGTATTCAAATGAAATTACCTGTTGTTTTTCGCAAATTGTGTATTTTATAGATTTTTTGTCATGTATAAATAAAAAAATAACATTATTTATTTTTAATGCACATTTCACTCTCAAACATGAATGTCGTGAACCATTAGTTTAACAGATCTTTATATTGCTTTGTTTGAATATATATTTTTAGCGCCCCATTGACTTTGTTTCCTATTGCAACTCACCATTCAATATCTCGTTCTGTAGTGTGCAATCAAATTTTAAGGCCTGGCAATTTTGGAGACAACATGAAGTAAGGATAGTACAGAGGCTAAAAATGGTGACACAATTACCACACTTACAGAGTCAACTTGTAACCTGCATTGTGTTATTAATTAGTGTATTAAAATAAAAATAAGATAAATAGTCAATTTTGTGAATGTTTTGGTAAGTCCAATTATCATTCTATATGCCAATTAAATCCTTAATTCCTTTTTCCAAAGAACAAAACATTGAGCGCGGTAACATTAATTTATCAAAGGTTTCAGTTTTTACTTTGTGAACTCCATATAAGAATATTTAAAAATTAATTACTGTTGTTCCACTAATTAGTATATAATAATAGAGAAATTTATTATTAATGATAAATTAAATAAATTTAAATTACAGTGCAGTGTTACTGAATAAAAATGGTAAAAAAAAGAAAAGTAACATATTTTGAACATCTATCATCTTATGTTCTCTGAGAAAAAATTCAAATACAAGACAAATCTGTAAAGAAATGAAACTTGAAGTTTTTATTAAAAAAAGTCAACTCCTTATGCATCCAGTGATTGCCGCAACGAACTAATATACAAAGATAAGCATTTTGTTGGCTTGCAACCTTATGGACTTTTTTGCTTTCAACTAACTTATTTTGAACATAAAAAAAGCATTGTCACTGATTTTTTTAAGGTTTAATGTTGAATACAATTTTTAAAGACGTTGTTTTTATAACATTACAAGTATTCCTCGCTTTACGTGGTTAATTGGTTCCAGGCAAAATGTGTCAATTGAATTGATTTTAATCAGTATGAGATTGATACTTTACATAAAAAGTAACCTAAAAAATAGTAAAACCAACCAATTAATATTTTTATTTACAATTAGACCTACATATCTTATTGCTTTCAAGCGGGTAAATTCTAATCAGTTTTTTTTTACTTTTTCTCAATTTTATTAAATTGCATATGGCAAAATCGAATAGTGGGATCACGTATAACGAGAGATACCTGTGTTTCTACAGGAAATTCTTTCCCACTTTGCAAGTTCCCGATTTAAGGGTGTAGGTTAGTAACAAAAGTAACTTGTAGGTGTAGGAAATAATTGTACTCATGAGTATTAACAAGATATTTTTTGATTTTCTTAAATACACACCACTCTTGAACAGAACTTATGGAAGGAGCAGGAATAATGTAATTTCTCACCATGTTGTGACTCATTTTTCTTTGTATCTTCGATGCTTTTTTGCTGATGTTCACATTTCATTGTAGTTATATACTCTGTAAGTTGGTCTTCTATTATGCCAATCAGTCCTTCATTCATTAAAATTTGGAAGCCTAAAATAAAATAAAATTTGCAAAACATATTTATGCAACGTATTGAAGGAAAAGAACTTAGAATTAGTGATAAAAAAATTACTTGAATGCTGAAATTTATTAGTTGAAATTTATCACTCCAAAAGAGGATTGAATATTGATTTCTAGAATGCAATTTAGAAAGTCCACTATAAAAATAATAAAAGGACAATTTATATAGTGCTATTTCGAGAGCAAACTCTCCCCAAGGGAGTTAAATACATAGATTTTAAATTTTGAGGTCTAAAAGTAAGATCAACATTGCTTTCATAAGATAGAATATAATTACATCAGTCAATTTTATGTATAAAATTTCATCCAATTGCATAAAAAAGTAATCCTGAAAAATTATTTTTTTCAATAATGAACTATTTTGGCAACCATTGATGAAAAATACAGTTACACGAGGATGAAATGGGACAAGCAAAGAAAATGCTCTTGGTAAAACCCACTGTACCAAGAAATGTTGGGAGACCTAAACTCAAATGGTATGATGGAGTGATCCAAGACTTGGAGTCGGAGAGCTGTTACTGGGGCCTGAAGGGAATGGCGAAGCTCAGGGTCCACTCTACACCACTGATGATTTTACACCACTGACGATTGTAGAAAAAAAAAGCAGCCACTAACCAAGCTCCATTAACTTTTCAATCACGAGCTTCTTGAATTTGCTCACACCGACATGATATTGAAGATGTCAAGATTGCAGAAATTGCATTCCCTGTGTAACATAATGAGGACCACAAGATACATTATTAGACAACTAATCATCCAGGGGAATATAAATGACAAACAAGACAGAGAAAGACATTGCCTCTTTTGGCTTAGGAACTTACAGAAGTGTTGTTCTGGGCTACAGTGAAGAGGATAAGAATTGTTATGACGGTGGCCACCCTTTGATAGGGGACGTCACCTCAAGAAGTATATGGTATTTTTTAATTTGTACAAAGTGAAACAACTTTAACAATGCCATGTCTAATTCTACAGCAAAGAGCATTAAACCTATGTTTAATTGAATTAAATTTCATTATATAAAATTATTATTCATTCATATTACAAATTTCTTACCAATTTCATCAAAAACAAACTGTAGCAAAGCGTGCAGTGTATGAGTGTGCCGTGCCAGTGAGGAAGTGTCTCTGGCCACGGCCAGCAACAGGGTGAGCCCCCCGCAGTCTCGCAGCTTGGCTCTGTTCACCGCTTCCCTGCACAGCAGACACAAGGCACGGATCCAAGATTCAGGCCAATCTACAAAATGTTTTTTAATTTGATTTTAAAAAATATAAAAATAAATTAAATATAACTTTATTAAGAAGCCAGTTCCGAGACAGAGTCTGCTGTGAGAGTTAATACAGTTTTAAATGCGAGAGGTTTGAAAATAAAACCAAAGACAGAGTTTATTACTGTCAGTAAAAATAAATTACAGACAAGAGTATCTCTTGATATAAATAATGAAATTGTTAAGTGATTCCAAAAATATAAATATCTGGTATGCTGGTTGAATGATAAATGGGACCAGTCTCAAGTTCTTCCTCTCACTCTTCTTTAAAATGCAAGATCTCATCTGTAACAAGGATTTCAAATTACATGTGCAAATTTTGTATTGCCACATATTCTCCATACTTCTTTATGGTGTTGAAGCATGGACACTTACTCATGAAATAGAATAAAGATAAAGAAACATTATCTACGATCAAAAGCAGTAAACTTAGATTATTTGTAATAACATAGCCATTGATCCGACGATCTCAATCAGGCAATTGGCATTGGACGTTGGCATCAGTCGAAGGAGTATGTCCCGTATATTGCACAAAGATTTGAATTTGTTACCTTACAAAATTCAACTAGCAAACAGTCTAAATCAAGGGGACCTGCCAATTCACCTAGAATTTTACTAAAAATTGTTACAATTTGTGGAGAAAGATCCAAACTTTTTTAATTGCTTGTTTATGTTAGAAGAGGTCAATTTCAACTTTAAAGGCTCTATAAAAGATCCCCAAAAATTGCAGCAACAAAAATTACATTCAGAATGAGTCACTATATGGTGTGCGATAGTAGTCAAGTGCATTATCCCATATAGTTTTTAACAAAACGGTGCACCCATAATAGTAAATGGTGAACATTATTTAAAGATGTTGGAGTAATTTTTCATGAATTTATCCATAAAACGGACAAGGCTCAAATGTTCTTATTTATTCAATTATTTTGTATATGGCGGCCGCAATTACGTTTTTAATATTACTTAGAAAATCAATTTATTATTTTGCTAACAAAATCTCACTCGCTTAGAGGTTAATAAAGAAAAATTCAAGACGTATTGATGATGAATAATTTTGTTTTTTAGTTAGTTATGGATAACAATTATAATATAATAAACCTGTATGTGCATTGAGGAGGTCTACAAGACATTCAATGGCCCCAGCTGTCCCTAATATGGGCCTGGATGTGGGTACGTAGCACAGGTTGACAATGCACTTCACTGCTAAAGACTCGTAGCCCTTTGTCAGCACCACCAGGCATCTGTATCCCCTGCCATCACCTTGTATCTGGAATTTATCATTCATACTTACGTAAAATATTTGATGTTACACTATGCAAAATCTAGCATGTTTTTTTTTTGTATATTATGTGTTAAAGTGTTGAAACTTGAGTATCTTTGTTTATGGGTGCCTTTACTAAAAGAGATAATTCAAACAAAGCCAGTTATATTGAAAACTTAGTAGCACTATATCATTTTCCATATATTCGTAAGGAAGCATTAGGCAAAGTAAATGAGAGAATTGTTGGTAATAAACGGTCAAATAATTACCATCACTAATGGCAATGTTCTGCCTGTGGATAATCTATAAGTCTTTAAATTAAAATAGTTTTTAATGAATGATTGTCAGTAAAAAGAAAGTAGGGACAAGGATACCGCTTCAAATAAATAAGTAAATTGTTGAGCAATTCCAACCGTATAAATATCTAAAAAACTGTCTGAATAATCATTGGCAACAGTCTCAAGAGATCAAAGTAAAAGAAGATGGCACAAAATTGTCTCCTGTGCAACAAGGATTTTAATCTCGATTTATATATGCAAATTTTGCAGTGCTATATATTCTCCATGTGTCACTATGGTATTGAAGCATGTACGAGGCGTATCCAGAAAGTAAGTGTACTGAGGCTCTCACGACCGGATGGATTTTATTTTCGACATGTTGGCTACACTTCCGTGTAGCCTGACCCTTCCCCTCCGCAACGAGACCGGTTCGAGGTCAGTACGTTGAGAAGTGTCGACGCGACAACACGTTTCGTGAAAAATGTCAACCCCATCTCCCGCCAAGTTGAATCGAGCGGAGGCTGGGCAAGAGTTTTTGAGGCGCTGCAAACTCCATGGAGATGAATTTCTCCGCTCCATCGTTACTGGAGATGAAACTTGGGTTGCACACTACACATCTGAAACCAAAAGGCAGTCTCAACAGTGGCTTCACACCTTTTCACCCTCCGCCAAAAAGTTCAAAACCACAATTTTAGCCAAGAAAATCATGGCATCCGTGTTTTGGGACTGTCAAGGCATAATTTTAATTGAATATATGCCTCAAGGGGAGACCATCAACTCTACAAGATACTGTGAGACCCTAAAAAATTGCGGAGGGCGATTCAAAACAAGAGGAGAGGCATCCTGACAAAGGGAGTCTGCCTGCTGCACGACAATGCAAGACCACACACGGCCAACGCCACGAAGGAACTGCTCGCCTCGTTTAAATGGGATGTCCTGAACCATCCCGCGCATTCCGCTGACCTAAAAAATTGCGGAGGGCGATTCAAAACAAGAGGAGAGGCATCCTGACAAAGGGAGTCTGCCTGGTGCACCACAATGCAAGACCACACACGGCCAACGCCACGAAGGAACTGCTCGCCTCGTTTAAATGGGATGTCCTGAACCATCCCGCGCATTCCCCTGACCTAGCACCTTCAGATTACTATCTCTTTACCTTCCTGAAGCTGCACATGGGTGGAAAAAGGTTTTCAACCGACGAGGAGGTAAATGAGGAGGTGGAGAAGTGGACGGAGGGGTTGGCGGGAAACTACTTCGAGGAAGGCATCAAAAAGTTGATACCCCGCATCACCACCTGCATTGAGAGGAATGGCGACTATGTCGAAAAATAGCTTACATATGTACTACGGTAACCACGTAATTTTTTTGTTTAAATAAAAAAAATTGTAACCTACAAAAATTCAGTACACTTAGTTTCTGGATATGCCTCGTACATTTATTTAAACCACTACAAAGAAACAAGACATTTTTAAATCTAGTGCTACCAAAAAGTGCTGAGGGTCGGCTCAGAGGCTCATAGGTCGACAAAGTCCATAATTATGACATCTCAAAATTAATACATAAAGATAAAGTAATATCCACCATTAAGATGAGAAAATCAGAGTACTTCCAACATATAATGTGAAGAGAAAAATAAACATGTCAAATTTTAAAACTGTGATATCTGTAAAACATGTTTTCGGTAATGATAGCAAACTTCTTACAGTAACCCTACAGTATATTGAAAGTATATTACTTAATGTAAGCTAACTTGAATTTTTGAATTCCAGAACAAAGTAACATGCCGTGCAGTTTTTACACGACTCTAGCCCAGTTGATTAAATTGTTGTAAATTTGAAACTGTACACCGAATATTTTAACCCATTTGTACATTGACCCATCGGGAAATTTTTGGTAGCCCACTAGAACAGTCTGCCAATGATCACCCGACAGATTCTGAAACCCAGCGAGCTTTTTAATATCTGACAATCAACAAACAAAACTGAATTTCCATCCTAGGGGCATAGTACTCGTATGTACTCTCAATCTTTTGGCCATCTGTCGATCTCTGATATGTATATACAATAGTTTATAAAGTGTGTAATTATGTTGTGCTATTTATAAATTTTGCACTGGTTAACACCAAACATACTAAAAAAATACTTAATTAAAATTGTTAATTATTCTCGTTGATAGTTTCTTTGTTCATAGAAATTAAAATATCAATGCTAGAAAAATAGTTCCAAAAGGTTACCTGCTCTGCACAATGGAATTGAGACAATGTGGTAAAGAAACCCATACATTTTAATAACCCTGTCATGAGGTCATCTCTGCTCTTTTTAGACACCTCCTTCTTCAGCTTATTATTTTCTCCACACAAGGGTTTAATCAAGTCAGCATTCTCACATTCTGCTGAAAGCAGGACTGATACTGCTCTTACTGCCCCACTTGTTAACATGTCTTCACGACGATCTGTTACCATCCAAAGTAATCTAGAATATTGAAGCATTTTATGATTATTACACCGTTAAAGGTCAAATACATAAGTAATAAAAGCAATGAGTGATGTACTGCAACTGATCCCTCTATCGTGTTCTTTTAATGTTCCTTCATGGAAGAAAATGAAACCCAATTGTTTTAGTAATTTTTTATATTATTACCACGTTTGGTATTCTTTAGTCAAGATTTTTAAACATGTAGTTGAGGAAGGGGAAGAAGAGATCATAGTATTTAATTTTGACAATTTTACTTTTTATTGTGGCACAATATGTCATTTACACTAAGGGAAAAAGTAGATTTTTTTTTTGACATAGTGACAATTACAGTTTAACAACAAAAACAAAAATGTAAGGTAAAAGAAGGCAAATAATAAATCATAAAAAAACACAATTGCGAACAAATAAAAAAAAATGTTACTTGCTTAATCAAATCTGTTGCTGAGAAATATGTAGCTTATAGAGGAAATCCTTGTAATATCGCCGAGTTTCTTACAATATATCATCCACACTGGCATACTCATTGCCTAGAAACTGAAGGTGATTAATTACTGATCTCATTTTGGAAAGGCGAACCTAGACATTTTCGCACAAAAAAGGACAATGCCTATCTTGTATCTCTGATGGGCCATAGACTAGTTGATAACATGTTTGTCTTCGAATCCAGGGATTGCGAATTCGATTCGCATTAGCACTCAGATTTTTCAACAAAGGGTTTCAGTTTAATTTTCAATTAAGGCTTGTTTAATACCTTTCTAGTTAGTTGGAAGAGATTGTTGCATATCAATAAACCCGCCAGGTTGTACTGCATACAATGGTCATATTGAAACTGAATCAAGAAAGCACATCAGGACTGTACAGCATACATTTGATCATCTTATATAAGTATGAAAAGTCTTGGATTATTCTTCACTCGGAAAGTTCCAACAAATCAGAAATTTATTTTAATTAATGTTTTCATATCCTATTCTAAATTTTATACTATAAAAAAAATCTAAAGCCTTTCCATGGTCCGAATATGCACACTATATATATATGGGTCTATAAGAGTTGATAAATAAGTTACCTTATTGCTCTAACTGCCATCGCTAGAGTCTGATGAGAATTGGTCTTGTCTGTGTTCCCAATGATGGAGAGTAGTGCTGCTACAGCTCCGTCCGAATGCAATTGCTCTGCATTGCTCGTCTGTTGCGCTAAGTTCCCTACCAATCGACATGTTCGCCCAACTATGCTGTCTTTGTTTATACATTTTAAAATTGTGATTAAATGAGATGTAACTTTCAATTTCCCAACCTGTAAGAAGATAAAAAAAAAAAGGACAATTCTAAGAGGTTTTTAAATGGAAGTTGGTTTGAAACAAGGAGACAAAGAATTAGAGGTCTGAAACAAGGAGACAAAGAAAGAGTAAAATGTGGCATCAAGCTGAATTATCATTTTGCTAGAATATCTAAGAATATGCAGATTGTTTTATAATGTGTAAATATGTAATAACTTCAAAATATGTTTTTCTTTTGAATACAGTGTCTGAAAAGTTGGGAATGCGAATCATACATACATACCATCATACCATTTCCCTGTCGGGGTAGGCAGAGGACAGAACACTTGACTTTCCTATGTCGACACGCATCATTCGCCTCTTCTACATCAATACACTTCTATGATTTCTCTGACTTTCTACATTTTCTTCCTTCAAAATATTTTTATTGCACTAACTATAATTTCCATAACTTTTTTTACCATCCATTCCACTCAAATTTGCACTATATATCTCTTTTATTAGTCTTTCTTCATTCATTCATTATACATGCCCAAACCATCTCAGAGTGCTCTTCTTCATCTTACACAACACATCAGTCTTAAGTTCACATTCATCCTTAATTACTTCATTCAGTATTCTGTCATACATTGTCACCCCATGTATTTTTCTCAGTGCACATATTTCTACAGCATTTATTCGGTTCCTTTTAGTATCTTTCCATGTCCACGTTTCGCATCAAAGTTGGTACTAAATTACTAAGTATTGTACATCAAAGAAAGAAATTTTCAATACCTTGTGATGTTCAGAAAAAAACAGATAAGCTGATTATAAGCAGTAAAAATTTCGGAAATCACTCCTTATGGTTATGGTATTAAATCCCTATAGAACTCCATATTATGAATTCATTAAGCTTAGCCTAGTTGATAAGATGCTTGTGTTCCAAAACAGGGATGGCGGGTTCGATTCTCATAAGAACTCAAATTTCAAAAAAAGTTCAGATTTTCACTTAAGACTTGGTTAATATCTTCTTAGTTAGTTGGAAGAGATTGTCACATGGCAATAAATTCATCAGGTTGTATCTATATATTTTGTAGAATAATATCTAAAAACTGGTGTACTCGAATATTTAGGTTTTAATTCTTAAATTAAATTAAATGCAAAACAAAAACAGCATACCTATGAACCTGCATTCTGTCCAATCACACAACTTTCACCACTTCCATACATTTTGTCATGCATAATCTTCTATCATTCATAATTCTCACTTTATATTCTTTCAAAATCTGGTCCATTTGGTCCAATCTTGTTTTCCTTGACCTACCTCTTCCACGCACACTGCACTTCTGACTTGTATATTCGCTTAGTCATTCTTTCATCATTCATTCTCTCCACGTGTTCAAACTATCTTAAAGCTCGGTAATTCATCTGACTTAAAACATCCATGCATTAATTTCTGATGTCTTCATTCTGTCTTCTTCCAAACATTGACACTCTTAAAATTTTTCTTTAGAGCATGCATCTCCTCATACCTATACTTGAATAAAATTAGTTGAACTAGGGATAGGGACAGCATTTTTTATTTACGCACATAGGCGGTTGCATCTCAAGCGGCAGTCCTGGTCGAGGTGTACACTTTGAAAATCTCTACATTAATAAATTAATTCAAATAGCAATAATACAATAACTCCTGGATAGCAAAACTAAACATCTTATTCAAGCCAATAAATCTATATGGATGTGAAATGTAAGTCTTCCCTCTGTGACAAAACCAGAAAAATCAAATACACAGATTATCTGACAGACAAATATTGTAGCTGTAAAAAAATCAAAAAGACTAAGTAGTGTTCGACAAAAAGAAACATAAAAGTTGTTCTAAATAATACAGTACGGGGGATCAATTATTCGTGAGTTGGATTAACGGATATCTCTGTAGTATAGTACCTGGCGGTAAGTAATACACATAGGGCTTAAGAAAGAGACTGTTGACGCTAATTGGCTAACTTCGGCTTCGTATAGCGTCGTCTCTGTCGTTTAACAACGACTGACAAATCGCGATGGAACACGTGTATGAATGACAGAGACGACGCTCTACAAGGTTTGCCGATTATGGTTAACAGTCTCTTTCTTAAGCCCAATGTGTATTACTTACCACCGGGTACCGTACAAATTTATGTTTAAGTAATTCCGAAAAAAAATCCTAATTTTTAACAAACATCCACATTTTGAAAATTACAAAGTAGACCTAAATGGTTAAATTTTACATAAAAGGAAAAAATAAGTAAAATAAAAAACTTATTTTATATTTTTGTGTTCATTACAGGTTTAATTTAGGTTCACAACTAGTTTCGAAGACCACCGTCTTCTTCGTCAGGTGAATATAAACTAAGTTGCTAAAATATATTCTATACAAGTGTAAATAACCTAATATAAAAGAGGTGAGGCAGGGGAGTGACGTGGGGAGAGATGTAATACAATGGTGAATGGGGCGTGGAAAAAATATGTGAAAGTGAATGTGAATCTTTAAGACAGGGGTGGATTTTAAATTGGGAACATATTAAGCAGAGGGCTATTATGAAAATTGGTTTGGTTATTGTTGATATTTAGACTTAATTTTATAGATTTATTAATCTCGAGAATTTCCAAATTGTCAAGATGCAATCCCCCTCGGTTTATATGTAGAATCCTCAAACCACGATTAATATCGAACGAATGGTTGTTTTCGATTAGGTGGTTAGCGAACTCTGAAAAATTATTGTTGTTCAGGCATCTTAAATGTTCCTTAACTCGTTTTTCAAAATTTCTTTTCGTCTTGCCAATATAAAAATATGAACAATCATTACATTGTAATTTGTAAACTCCGGATTGAGTAAATTTACTTTCCCTGTGGTGAACACAAAAATATAAAATAAGTTTTTTATTTTACTTATTTTTTCCTTTTATGTAAAAAATTGCACCACAAAGTGAAACTAGTATTTTCGAAGATTCATGGGTTAAATTTTAGTTTATATTTTACCAATTGACGTAACACTAGTAAGTTAATGGTATTTCCCCGCGTCCACAACGACTCGAAAATATGTGGACATGGGCTTCCTAATGTAATTCTTATGGTAACTTTACGGGCGTGTAGTGGTTGCATCTATCAAATATTGAGAAACCTTGTTCATGTACTCAACTTGTGTAGCAAAATTTATGTAGCATTTTAACTCATAGTGTTTAACTAAAAAAACTTAATTTGGATGAACCATATTTTTCCATTAACCGGGATCGAGTTTCGCCCAATCGGCACTCTACTGTACTAACTTTAATGACTTAGCAGTATTATAAAATATACGCAGAATGTTATAGAAGTAAACTAGAAAAATACATATCAGGAGTGTTGAAAGCTGTAATCAAATCTAAATTGATAGATACATATGGTCTGGGTCTGTTATGACATGGATCAAATACTGAAAAATATATTTGCGATTTTTTCCGTTTGAAAAAGCGACTGGTGATACTAGATCATAAAACGGCGGCGGTATTCTAAAATACCAACATCATTATCATCAGATCATTAATTATTACTGTGTCAAAAAAAAATTAATATA
Organism: Odontocerum albicorne; assembly: GCA_949825065.1. Lineage (NCBI taxonomy): Eukaryota > Metazoa > Arthropoda > Insecta > Trichoptera > Odontoceridae > Odontocerum > Odontocerum albicorne. The sequence goes on along the minus strand of OX463847.1, from coordinate 18,458,328 downwards.
TGTAAACAAAAACAGGGGTCAGACATGAAAACACTCCAATCTTTGAACACGTTTTGAGTTCGAAAAAATAGAGATAATTACCGCTAAACTGCTTTCTTCTTCCATGCAACAATTTCCCAGAATACTCAGAACAATATCCAATACGTTTTCATTTTGTTTTCGTAGCAAAGGCACTAAATTTTCCAAACCCCCACACTCACGAAAAGTTCGCATGCCATCTTCAGTTTTTATAACACGTGTCCTTATTTGAATGAGTGAATCTAATATTTTTGATGTAGAACTCGATGAAAGATTGAGCACTAAACCTTTTATTTGATTTTTATCCATTTTTTTGGATAAAATATTTTTAATAAAAATATTATACAATGACAGATGAGGCCATATCTACATCGATTCTAATTATGCGAACACGTTTTATATACGTCAAAAGATCAGATCAAACTTATGAAATACATCTTACAAACATGCTTCAAGTTTGATATTTTTTGTTTAAGCATTAATTTAACTTTCCAAATAAGATAATTTTGTTTTTCTCAAGTCAAACAAATCTAACATGAACCTAGGAGCAGTACTTTTATCATTATTAGTTTATTCAAGTTGGTATAATTCGTCGACCAATGGAGAGACCGTAACCGCTAGAGTTGTAAATATATTTATTTTCTGAACTAGTTTCTTCGTTCGTGATATATTTATTCAAATAGTAATAGATTACGTGAGAACATTAATAGAAAAAGTATTATATCTTTTGAATTTTCTTGATAGGAATCGTGGATATCTATTTGTTCTATAAGAAAATTAATAGTTATGATGTGTGATCCATTACGTATAAAACTTGTATCATCATCATTGTCAACCTGAGTCGATCCACTGCTGAATAAAGGTCTCCCCAAGTTGACTCCAAATAATTAAGTTTTTTGTTCGTTGGTGCCATGTGATGCTGCCGTGTTTCCTGATTTCATCTATCCAGCGTACCCTCGGTCATCTTCTGGGCCTGTTTATGTCTCTTGGGTATCAATGGATTATTTCGGATGTCCATCGGGAATCTGACATTCTGGCTACGTGTCCTGCCCATAGCTACTTCATTTTCTTGCACGTCTTTTTTACGTCTTCTATTTTTGTTTTGTTGTGAATCCAGGTGTTCACGGTGTCTTTTAGTATATCCCAACATGCATCTCTCCATGTTCCTTTGTGCGATCTGTTTTTTTTGCTGTGAGTGTCCATGTCTCACAGCCATATGTAAATAGTACTAAGTGCAAAGAAAAATTGTTTATATGGACGTATATACACACATAATTCATCTCATATTTTACCTGTTTTTTTTTTATATTTAGGTAAGCTCATTGTATTGGCCTATATCAGGGGTGGCCAAGCCGTGGCGCATGCGCCAAACGTGGTGCATTGATTGATTACAATTGGCACATTGCATCCTTGCGCCTATCTATTCTTTTAAAATAGCCGTCATAACTGAATCCATCTTCATATTTTCAACACCAAAGTGCTCTCAGTTCAATTCATACAGCCTTCGGTTATGTTCAACTTTACGGTGTCTGACACTTAGGATGGAACTTGTGAGCTGTCACTTTAGGTGGGTTTGCCATAACAACAGTCACGTGCGGATGAGCGGCGAGCGTTCGGTATGGTCAGTCAGTTCTGAGTTAGCCACCGTGGCGTGGAGTTTGAAGCAGAGTTTTTGCGAGTGTCTTATTGAGTGTACTAGCGTGGTTTTTGTATTGAGAGTGATTGAAAGACAGATTCAAGATTAAATATATATATTACGTTTGTCGAAGAAGAGCGTCACTACTTTTTCTTAACGCGAACATATAATTCAAATCCCACGTAATTGATATTCTGTGTGAAACGACGTACGTACTTGTGATCTATTATATTTGTTGTTTTTGAATTTTTTTTAGAGTTTTTTATTTTTCTATGCTTTTTTTGAAAATTATTGTTATCCATTACAGTGCAAAAGAAGCCAAGAAAGTGATAGTAAGCGCGAATTCAATGAACAGTGTGAAAATGAGTTGCTATTTATAGCAAGTTCATCATGAAAACCGTTTTGCATTGTTTGTAAAAGTACTCTTTCACTTAATAGAAGACACGATCTTAAGAGGCACTATAAAACAGCATCAGACTAATGTAGAAGAAAAAATAAAGCTTGTTCTTGGGTCTGAGTTACGAAAAGAATATGTAACTAAGAAAAAGGAAGATCAGAAAAATACAAAATATATTTGTTTAAATCAGTTATAAAGACTTGGCGATGACAGAAGCGTCATATGAAATTGCTTTAGCATTGGCGAAAAAAAGAAACCTTTTTCTGATGGAGAAGAAATTGCTAAGCCTTGTATCCAAATATTTGCACACTATCTTGGTAATAAAGTTTTTGAAAGGAAAGCAGACGAAATTGCTATATCAAGGCAGACAGTTACGACACGTATCGAGGAACTCTCTCAGGATGTATCTCAGCACCTGGAAAACCTTGTCCATTATTGTACTTTCTTTTCTTTGGATTTGGATGAATCAACGGACATATGTGATGTTGCCCAGTTAAACATGTTTATAAGAGGAATTGATGATAATTTTAATGTATTTGAAGAACTTACCAGTCTGTAGTCATTGCATGGTAAAACAAGAGGATCAGACATATTTGAAAAAGTAAAATCATGCCTCGAAACTCTAAAATTAGATTACAACAAACTCATCAGTGTGTGTACTGACGAAGCGCCATCAATGATAGGTAAAGTCAATGGCACTACAACTTTTAAAACGTCCTGTACTAAAATATTACTGCATTGTACACCAAGAGGCACTGTGTGGGAAAACTTTAAATATGCAGCATGTTATGTTACCAGTTGGGAAATGTGTGAATAAAATTAGAGCAAGAGCATTAAACAGACGAGAATTCTGAGAATACTGTAAATTGCTAGATTTGGAATAGGATGAACTTATCCTTCATTGTGAAGTGCGCTGGCTAGAGCCTTTCTAGAGTTCAGGTTCTGAGTAGATTTTGGAAATTGAAAAATGCTGTTTCTATTTTTTTGGAACAGGAAAATGAAGTACCTGATGAAAGAACCCTATTATTTGACAACAACTGGCTATTTGATTTGGCATTTTTAGTTGATGTTACTAGCCATCTCAATGATCTAAATTTAAAACTACAAGGCAAGAATAAATTATTTCCTAGCTTAGTAAATAGCATCAGTTCATTTAAAATTAAATTAAAACTGTTCATCTCCCAGCTAGAAAATGAGGGTTTCAGTCAATTTCCACACTTGAAAGAGCAGAGTGAATGTGCTGCGGATAATAGTAATTTGACCAAATATATTGGAAAAATCAAGATATTGCAAGAGTTATTTGAAAGTCGTTTTCATGATTTTGCTAAAGAAGAAAACTGCATGCTCGCATTTATAAACCCATTTTCACTTAGTGAACAAAATGTAATGCAGATGCCTAATAACATACAAATGGAAATGATTGATTTAAAAACAAATTCATTCTTAATAATGAAATTTGATGAGCTTTTTTCAGATCAAAATGCTTCTGACATAATTAATTTCTGGCATTCATTACCCTGTGAACATTTCCCAGAGCTAAGAAAATATGCAAAAAGTTATATATGTTGCTTTGGAACGACATACAGGTGTGAACAAGCATTTTCATCCATGAAATTAATTAAAAGCAAAACAAAGTCGCGAATAACTGATTCAAATTTGAAGAATTCTCTGCTGCTTTCAGTAACAAATTTAACACCAAACATTAAACTCACCGCTCAGAGCTTTCTCTTTCTCACCACATCCAACAACTGTGGTCCAGAGTTATTTTCACCAAACGAGACCCTCCGGCAGCTGTAGCACCATCAGTAGGGTTCACGACAGCGATCACCCTCTCGTCCAAGAGATCATTTCTGACTATTGTAGATTGGTGCTCCAATAAACGTGTGTCTTTTTAAATGGCGTAAATTAATTAATTGATTGAGTTATTCCTTTTCCTCCACTAAGCGAAGCAGATCCTACTCATATCCCTATTTTACAACTCCAAACGTGAACGTCAAAAGGTAAAAAAATGTGCTTGGGTTGTATGGCGCATCTGAACGCGTCTGTGAAAAAATTGGCGCATAGTATGCAAAAGATTGGCCACCCCTGGCCTATATGGTATGTTTTCAAGATGGATTAGAACAATAAAAAATACACTTTTTCATAAGGAATTAGTTAAACTTCTTCAATATTTCAAATAAACAAAATTATAATATTTTATGGGTTGGAACGTTTTTTCAAATAATCGTCATGCTTACTTGGCTCAGATCCACACTGAAATGAGTGGAAGTTAGGTTTAGTGCAAATTGTTTAAAGAAGGTAATAAACTAAGACAAATAATAAACACGCGTTTATTTTTAAACAAAAAGAGGATTGTAATGTCCAGAAAAAAATATAATCCCCCTATTTTTTTCTTTTTAAATAGGGAAACAAATGCTTTAATATAAGTGAAAACAATTGAAGACAAAAACTTTGTGAAGAAATTAAACGAACTAACAATTAGTTTTAACCCATATGAACGGACCACTAAAAAGGAGAAAAGTTGAAAAAATGTTTTTTCTCATTAAAAAAAAACTGTTAAACATTTTTTTTCACAAATCGTTACTTTTCTTCTTAAGTCATTTTTTAAATTTGAATTACGTGAATGTGTAGATTTTATGTTTCTTATGAGCTGCAGGATATAAAATATGTGCATGCGTTTGTTTACCTATGCTCCTTGATCACTGATAGGGATTCCCGCGATGAGATATTGCGCAGAATGCAGATGGCTAAGGGAGCGATGAATCACCTGGAGGTGATATTAAGGAATCAAGAAAGCCTAAAAAACAAAATCTGTTTATTGAAGAGTTCAGGTTTATTGAGATGCATATTTCTGTGGTGTATGAAAGAATAATCTTACGGTCGTTTGGACAAATTGTGCGAGGGGATGGCAGCTAATGCGATCAATTATAGCGAGAAGTAGGAATGGGAAAAGGAGCAAAAGTCGACCACTCGCCTGATGGAGTAACCAAGTGAAAAATGAAGCTGGTTGTTTATTTCAAGAGGCACTACATTGTCCAAGATATTGCGTATACTGGAGAAATATAGTTAGCCACCAATCACAATCCTTAAAATTGAGGGAACGACCCCAAAGAAGAATTATTATGTTGAATTGTTTGCACCTAAGCATAATACTGGTCCGCGTGCCTTCTACTTGGGCATAACAACTTTTCTTTTGAGTTCAATCCCTGTGAAGTGATCAAAATCCTTATCGGAACAATTAAATAAAGCCCTTCATTTATACCGAAACTTGCACAAGCAAGTTCACAGTATGATCGCATTAAAATTAAAACTCAACTCAGTCATCTTCTTAAGAGTCCCATTCCTTTATATTGCCTCAACAGCGGCACATTCCATTTTGAAGCCTACCAAGAAACTTCCTCATTGGTCAATGTAGAAAGTTTCCAAATTATAATGATTCTGCTAAAAAGAAGTAAGTGCTACTTGAAGCACCTTATTTAACGCCATTGGTAAGTCATTGGTAGTTTAAAAGCATTATCAATATTTGTAACAAGGTCATTCTAAGACAAAGCACAATGAAGAGGCAAATCTTATAATAAAGTTTACATTAATAAGTACTAATATGTTAATAATAATTATTCATGTTCGTACTCCCCTGATGATGAGGTGAAAACCTTGAAACCGGTAGGGTTACATCGTTGTATAAAGTGGAATGAACAATTTGACTAAACAAATTACTATGTCAATAATAATTGTTGACTTCTCCAGTTCGTTAAATATTCGATTTCCTTTTTATGTGGTAGTTCACGACTGACCGATAAAAGTATTTTTCGACCTGATGAAAGTGTTTTTCTATCATGGCAGGAGGCCTGTATGTCAATTATTGAAATGTAAACTTTGAAGATAATAACATTTGTGAAAACAGTTTTGACAGTGTTTATAAGTCTGTTTAGTTTATGAAATGAGATAATTGTCGGAAAGATGAGTGTTTTCGGTGATTTCCAACGGGTATGGATGCAAAGATTCCCCGAAAGTGCCCTACCTGCCGCTTGGGAGGAAGACGTAAGGGCCAATTTAGCGAAGCATAAACAGAAAGTCGCCGAACTGAGGGAGGAATTGGAAAAGGAAGAATTCTACGTTGAATATTTGGAAAGATTATTGTCGGATGTTGAAAGGCACAAGGCGAATCCTCAGCCAGTCCGTTCCGCCCCCCCGCCCCACGTAAACGATGACATTAGTGATAAGGTGATAGCACTACATTATTTAAATATAGTAATCTTTCATTGCAAATATACACCCTCCCCGGATATCAAATTTGAATTTATTTATTATTTAAAAACGTTATAAACTTGAATAAATGATCTTTTATTGCTCGAGTTTCTTTGTACTGTTATGGGTTGGGCAACAGTGACACACACCTGAGATTAATAATAAAAACATTTGCTATTATATTATTTTAATAATAATAATTACCTAATTAATTTGTTTGATCTTTTACTTTCTTCAAACATTGATTCCTTTGTGTAATTGGCTCATTTTAATTTAACATTACATTTTGGTTAGAATTGCACTGTGTTGGCCAATAAATCAATTGAAAAATCTTCAAAAATTAGATGAGTGCCCACATTGATGCATGGAAGCAAAGCTTGACTATTGTAAAAGAGGAATAAATGCTTTGCAAAGAATATCTAGTATTATGATGCGTGTAACCAGACAGTATCGAAATCTGTTAAGATAATAGTATTTTGGTGCCAAGTTTGATGTATGGGAGTGAAACATGTATGTAGACAATGATTTGAGGAGATATGAACTTAAAGCTGATGTGAGATATGAACTTAAGGCTGATGTGTGTAAAATGAAAAAGACACAGGTACGTGGAACGAATGATAGAAGAAAGCCTAACAAAACAAATATATATAGTACAAATGTGAGTGCAAAACGTGTGAGAGGACGACTAAGGAAAGTATGGTTGGATCGAGTGAATGATATTTTGAAAGAAGGAAACGTAGAAAGTCAAGGAAATCGTTGAAGTTGTTTGAGAAGGTGTATGAATGTAGGGGAGGCTAAGGATGTGTGTCATGATAGGAAAGTCTGGCGCTCTCCTCTCTGCCTATCCCAGAGGCAAATGGCTTGATGGTATAAATGATCTATGTTAGGGTAAGAAATGCTTGTATATATTGTAAGATAACTTTGTTCGAGATGTATGTTATGAGAATTAATAAAGGAATTTTTGAGAATCAATAAAGGAATTTATTGTTAAGATGTCAACTCAACACACTTTCCACCTTAACCCTTTAGACTTTCTTATTTATAGTTTGTACCTATAGAATACACCAAAAATTAAATTTTTTCCGATTTTTTGGCTTGTTTTCATAAATTTTTCTTGAAAAATGCAAAGACCAGCATATTTTGGTAACACATTACTGCTATTTCCTGAATGATTTATGACGGATGATCATATAGTGCTAATTTTAAAACGAGCTTTCAAATGACATAACTTGATAAAAAAATTCTAAAACTAACTAAAAATTTTATGTTTCATTTTCTCAATAACTTATATTTAAAATTTTTGAACAATTCTAAAAAAACTCAATACTTTTTTATTATATCCACCTAGTTTTATCTTAGGATCATGAACTATGAAATATAATGTAAAGACATGCAATATCAATGAGCCAATATATACTTTCGAAGCAAGTTGATTTTTAGCATTTTTCAAAAGTTAGTAAAATTAACTTCTCACAAATAAAGTTGTTTTACTTAATATACTGAAAATCAAAAAATCTCAAGTAAAGAGAATTTTTATTTAAATTGTAATGATTTCACATGGAATAACCCTGTGAAATACTTTAAAAAATGTGGCACTACCTAATGAATCAAATTCTGAAAAAACAAAGAGTAAACTGCTTTTATAATAGGAGAGTATGCACTCTCAAGCAAAATTCTTGCATACAGTTTACCTACCACACTTAATATACTGATGACTCTAGTTATTGCACCCAATTTTAGAGGCCTTACCCTTAAACAATGGTTGCCTTTCTCCAGTCAGAAGTAGTGTACCTAGAGTTACTACATTTATTAAAAAATACATGCATCCATTCAACAATCCATCTCCGCCATATAAAACATTCTTAGGAGCTATACTATCATACCCTGCAGCCTTTCCTATTTTCATATCCTTGACAACCGCTTTAATCGCCTCTAAGGCAATTTCACTCATATCATCAATCTCAATAGGGTCGCTCACAGTACTACATCTTTGATTGTCAAACTTTCATATGCTTCCTCAAAGTATTCCTTCCATAGTTTCTTTTTACTTTCTGTCTCTGTTATTGTTGATCCATTTTTGTCCTTCACTCATTTCTCCTGCATATGAAGTTTCATTAGCTTTGTTTATTTCTTTCTAGAAAATTTTAATATTTTGTTCTAGATTCACACTAAGCTTTCTTCCATCGTCTTCCATTAATTATCTCTCCTTCGCTGCAACTATCGCTTTCATATTCACTATTTTTCGATCTTGCTCCTACAGTCTCTCTTCATGCTCAGTTTTTCTCTCTTACGTCCTTATCACATGATGCATCACCTTTTTTCCTTCGAATCCTTTTATCCCCGCATAATTCTTTCACAGTTGAGCATAATATTCCTTTCACAATTTTCCATTCATTTTTAACAGAGGTCTAAATATATTTTTTTTTAATAAAAAAAAATAGTATTTATGGATTGAGTTAAACTGAATTGTTTATAAATATGTATTGGAATAAGCCACACTTTCATCTCTATTAATTCAGTTTATATCTCGTTAAGATTTAAAAAAATGTTTCGTCCATTAGATGCGATCCTCCAATTGTCTTCTAATTAGGAAATTATGGTATTAATTACATCACTATGTCAATATATTAGCTATCATTTAACACAATATTTCTCCTTTCATATATAAACAAATATTCAGTCAATTAGTGTGCTTCAGCCTACGTTACGTTATTTTACTACTTCAACTGTTTTTATGATTTTTTAAAAAGCACTCCCTTGCCTAACTATGCATATATCTGTCCTGAGGCAGGTAAACAAAACAAAAAATAAGAAAGAAAAAATAAAAGAATGAATATAGAACAGTCACAAGAATAAAAATCACACACAAACAGAAGACAAATTAAATCATGTCAGAGTCACATTATATCAAGGAAAAACATTAATCAGAAACAATCAATGTGTGAAGGATTATTCACTGATCAAGAAATAGGAAATTGCACATAAAATAGTTTTCTGTTGCATAGTTTTGATCCAATTTACGTGCATACATACATCATACCATTTCCCGATCAGGGTAGACAGAGATGACAGAGTGCCAGACATTCGTATCTCGACACATCTTTAGCTTCTTCTACATCCATACAACTACGATTTCTGTAACTATCAATGTTCCCTTCTTTCAGAATATCATTCCCTTGATCCATCCACATTTTCCTTGATCTTCCTCTCACATGCCGCCCACTTACATTTGCACTATATATATGTGTTGTTAATCTTTTTTCATTCAACCGTTTCACATACCTAAACCATTTCAGCATGCTCTTCTTTATCTTAAATAACACAGCCTTAAGTTCACATTCATCCCTTATCACTTTATTCCGTATTCTGCCATAATTGTCACTCCTTGTATTCTTCTCAATGCGTGCATTTCTACAACATTTATTCGGCTCCTCAGTCTTTTTACACATCCACGTTTCACTCCTATACATCAAAAGTGGCACCAAAATACTATTATGGACTATTATCTTAGCTGATTTTGATACTGGCCGATTCAAATATATATTTATTTTAGTGCCCCATTGACTGATCCAATTTGAGTTCTCATATTTTGCTGACAGTATTCATTATGTCAGTTATGTTAATTTTTGTTTTCTTGTTTCTTGTTTTCTTTTTAATTTTGATTCGCATTTGTTGTAATTTTTTTTTTCATCAGAGAATTTTATATCAAAAGGTGAAATTAAACAAATTATTTCTTTTATCTTAATATACTCGTATATATATTTGATTCACTTTATACTGTTATAGTAATTGATTTTTGATAAAATTAATTAAAATACTTTGTTCTTTGTATTCATAACTATTTTGTTTTTGAGTTCACTACTGGTTTCGAAGAGCTCTGTATTCTTAAACAGGATGATTTATCACTTATGTGTGAAAAAATCTACATAATAAACTTAAATTAAAGTGACAGGCCTGTTTCGCTTTACAAAAGCATTGTCTTTTCACATTTAAGTTTACTGTGAAGAATTTTTCTCATATTTAAGTGTTAAATCATTCTGTTTAAAAATGTAGTTCTACAATATATTCATGAATGTTGGCTTACTTAGGGTCGGAGTGTGTAGATGGAGTTGAGTAAAGTTGGTGTTAGGTAAAATTAACTTCATTAACATCCTATCAGGAACATACAGATACTATAAAATATTTTCTTCCGTGTGGGTTCTAAGCCCAGCACTCCATGTCCGAGTCAAATCCCTTTGCTGGTGATTCAACAGCACAGTTTTGACTACCATGTGGTATCCTCAATACGTGATCTAACCACTTCCAGCACTTCACCTTTATTGGGGTGCTTATAGGCTGCTGATATATATGAAGACAAACTGTTTCATTTGTCACATGATCATAACATTTGACATCCATTATCCTCCTGAGACATCTATTCAAACCTGAGAAGCATTTGGTGTAGGGACTCTCCCTTATAAGGATATCCACACCGGTGCATAAATGGTATGCCTATCAAAAGATTTAATTTATTTGCTGGAAATGGGGATCTCAAGCATAAGCTACCTGTTAGGATACATGCTACAAACAGTACCTTTACCAAAATAAAAACCATATGGGACTCCTCGGCATTTAGTCTGAAGATAAAGTGTCGGCTGTTTGGTGCCTTCATCCTGCTATTTTTACTTTATAGCTCTTAATCACAACATATATACATGTCATTACATAGTGCCAGCCTTTTCTATCTCAACACACATTTTTTGCTTCTTCTACATTCATACATCTTCTCTTACAACTCTTACGATTTCTCTGACTTTCTACTTTTCCTTCTTTAAATATATCATTCACTTGATCTTACACTTTGTCCTCTCTGCCTTCCCTGACAGGGAGATGGCGTTATAGTATGTTTCCTTATGGAACCTGTGTAGTAAATTACCTGGTTTATTGAATGCCATTAGTCCATATAATTTATTATTTATTTATTTATTTAATTAACGACAACAGTGTCTTTATATACAAATGAACATGTGACAGGTTATATAGTACAAGTACTTAAAATTATTGACAAATAATACAACTTTATCTTAAACTAACATGAAGATACAAAAACCAGTAGTAATAATAAATTACAGTCATTGTTTTAAAATTATTTAATAATTATATGTATATTTAAGTTCAATATATGTTATCTTATGTATGTATACCATAAAATATTATTTCCATATTGATCAACAGTTCTCTGCAGGAAGCATCAAATTTATTTAAAAAAATGCAACTTCATGTTTATTTACTTGTTTCAGGATAATGTTAATAGTGTTTGTGAAAACAAAAATGACGGTTTAAAAAGTAAGGAGCAGGCAAGCAAAGAATCGGGTATCACTTGTATAGAGGAAGAAGAAGTGACGTTAAGACAAAAAAGTAGAAGCTCTATAGGTCATAGGAACTCAATAAATCAGTGTATAAGTGAATTATCATCAAGTTTAACAGATTCTCAAACTAGAAGATGTATGAGTGAATTTCCACCGAAGGTAGAATCCAAAGATGCAGGTGAGTCGAGAACCTGGTTTATTTTTTATTTTTTTTTAAATATTTTTGTCATTTAAAGTAAACCAACTCTGGGCAAATTACGGCTCATAAGCCATATACGGACCCTTGTATTTTATTTGTTTTTTTTTATTATAATAAATTGCGCCTACAAACAATTCTTGTTTAGTTTAATATTCTTTATGTAGGAATTTATGTAAATTCTAAATTTGGCCCTTCAGTTTAAATGTTTGCCCAGGCCTGATGTAAACTATAAAATACATTTTTCAAAATTTGAAATGAAAGCAGGCTTTGTTTTAGTATGAAATGTTGCATATTATTTCTCACAATTTCGTATTGAAGAGTATTTTATTTATGTAGGAGAATAACTAACAGAGTTTATTGTTAATATTGAATGAATGCGTCCACTTGAACGGTTTGATATGAAATAAGTTTAAATGAATGCATGACTCGACACTAAAAATAAAATATGAATATCTATTTGCAATTGATAAGGTGTGTTTTCCTTAAAAAAATCACTCACTTATAACTTATATAAATCTTTGAAGTCATTTAAAGTGTGGTTAGTTAAAATATAATTATATTTAACGCTGACCTCAGTGTCTAATATAAAGCTATGACATTGTAAAGTTCTGAATTTGTATAACTGTGGGTTTAATTTTATATTACAATAATTTTTTTTTGGAAAAAAAAGAGGTACAGGAATGAAAATTAAAAAAACAATCGACAGTCTATGAATGAGGAATAATATTAGGATACCCAAAAGTAATGTCGTTTTAAAAAAAATCTCATAATCAATTAATCATATTAAATATTAGTCTGACATCTTGTCATAATCAATTAGTTATGTTAAATATTAATCTGAAGCATAATATCCTTTACTAGATACGACCTTTTTCCATCTTGAAGTTCATCAATAGTAAAAAAATTGTAAAATCTTTATGTCGATCGAATATCGCATTATTTTTGATAATAATTTCAATAGTTCTGATTTGTAATAATGAATATTGCACCTTTTTTTTCCTTTTGAAAATATAATAAGGCATTATTAATAAATTGAAATAATTTATTTTTCTCCACTTCTAATGTGTAAAATAAATAATAGTTGCTAGAGAAAATTTTCTAGTTTTGACATTCAGCTGTCAGATGATATGTTAAAGCGGTATTGTGTTTAATGCGTTTTTTTAAATGTGTTAATAGAACTAGTATTATGCCATTTCCAAGATAACGCACCCTACTCATGTCATATAAAATGAAAGAGGAAAAAATATTTCTAACAAAGATAAGACAAAAGTGATAAAATTGACTTAGCTTTTTGTAAAGAGCAATAAAGATGTATTATTAGGGCTGTTTATTATGAAAAAAACACATTAATAGGACTTATGAGTATAATATATTATTAAATTTGATATTGAACTGGATGTATTCAAATATATAAGTGTAAATTGTCGATAATATCGAAGCAGCTTTCTCTGTTATACCAAACAAACAGGCCACAGTTCCCGGTTAAGGCAATCAACTCTGATGAGAGTGCCTTGTGCCCTTTTTTTATTAATAGCGTGGATACAAAATCATTACTGCGATAGATAATCAAGTTAATGAGGTCTTTAAACAAATACATCCAAACTAGACAGTATCCATCCAAATTTGCTAAGATGATGATTCACAACAGTATATTATTCCCAACTTTCATGTACGAGATGTCTAATAAACATATCAAGATATGTTTATTAGACATACACGAGAGTTGTAAATGTGGATATAGAAAAATAATTAAAGGAACCAAATAAATGTTGTGGAGATGCGTGCATGTAGAAAAATATATGGTGTGATGATGTATTATTGACTACTGTATGAAGTAATTAAGGATGAATGTAAACTAGAGACAAATTAAAAAAGTAGAATGAAGAATATCACTTGGAGGTGGTTTGGGCATGTAGAAATACTTGAAAATTAAAAGACATGAAAAGCTGACAAAACAAATGTACAGCGCAACCATTGGTGGGAGGCAACAGCTGAGGAAAGTATGGTTGGATTAAGTGAATGAAATTTTGAAAGAAGGAAAAGTTGCAAGTCAAAGGAACCAAAGGAATTTATGAGAAAATGTACGAATGTTTAGGAAGTGAAAAGTATTGTGATGGAAAAATCTGGCGCTCAGTCATCTTTGTTTTCCCTGACAGAAATATCGTGATAGTACACATATGTATGTATCATTACAATTTGAAAAATGCTGTTCTCATTAAAACTGTCATGAAAGCTAAAGACTAATATCCACCCGTGTGCTGTTTCAGACTGTTTTCACCGAATAGTATATAGTAATAAAAGGAAAATGTATATAGCACCATTTACAGAGCAAATTCTGCTCAAGGGCGTTCTAACTTTGGAATTGAACCCTCTATTATTACAGATTAAAAATATTACAAAAAATAAGGTTGAGAATAAGGATAGGAAGGTGGTGGCTGTGACCAATAGATTAGGAACTTCCCTGTATCTGCATATATTTATAAAAACATTTGGTAAGAAAACTGCTGAAAACTTACCGACCATCTGAACTTAGCCTTAGAGCGATAAGAAGTAGGGTAGAATTCTGTGAAAATGGGTGGTTACTTTTCTTTTTCGTTATTCTTTCATATGGATGAATTTATACCTATATCCATGACAGGCTCTGTATCAGGTGTCAGAAGAGAGCCTCGAGTGGAAAAACATGTCTTTGCTATCTGTAGTTTACAGATGTTTTCCCTCTTATTTTAGAACTTAGATTTACATGACCTAATCAACTTGGGCAGTACCTTTTTCTGTCATGAAATTTCATACCATTTTCTGTATCTGTTAAAATAACACCAAATAAATGTTGACATTCTCTATAATTAATGAATCCTTATTTAGGTAAGCATATAGGTCGATTAAATAATTGCAATTAAAATGTGATATGAGATAATGTAAACTGACTAGATTTACTTATCCAAATCACTGATATATCTGTTCTGTTGTCACTGAAATGTCAGTCCGTTTTGACATATCAGTCATTTTTTCAGAAACATTTTTATCTGTTCATATTTTTGACACTGATTTTTAGTCATTTTAAATTGTAAAAAAGGAAATTACAGGTAATTAAAAATACTTTTGATCGTAATATTGTACTGATCAGTGGATTTGTGATAGTTTGGTTTGATAATATTGTAAATATGTTAAAATTGTTTCAAAATATAATATTTTATTAGAATTATTTAGTCTTTTGTGAAGTGTGTTAAAATTATTGTTAAGTTTACTTTGCATATCTGGCTCATTATGCCATCTTCCTCCAGAATATTATCAAAGCATTTATTCCCTTATCAGTTCCCTCGAGGATATCCTGCAATGACAAGTTAGCAAAATTATTTTCATCTTACATGATACCACAGTTGCAATTTATGTCGTCAGTGTATAGTATGCCCCACTTCTTGGCATTGTCTCTACGCCTTGGGACATTATCCTTCAGATTTTTTTAACGAACTGGGGAAAAATTAGAATTCTATTTAAGACCCCCTTCATGGTACTTCCGTTCTTTCTTTTTATAAATATATTTGAGCAAATACAGTCAGGATAGTGAATTTGCCATAAGTGTTAAAAAATCTGTTAGTGTTTTTTATAATTGAGTAAGAACAGCATTGATTTATTTCTCTATCGCTGTTAATTGATCAAAGGTTTTCCAAAGGTGGTGTTACGAGTATTATTTAGTATCTCTCAAAAATGTCAACTTAAGTAGCCTTTTGATAGGCTTAACATCATTAGCATTCTGACTCTCCACAGAAAAGCTTGACGTCCAAAGACTCCAAATGACTTGATGTCCAAAGACTCCAAATGACCAATAAAGAAAATTGGGTGCATCGATCATATCCACATATGGTAGTTCCTATGCTGAGAATCAGACAAACTCTGTGTATCAAGTCTCCGAAAGAGCTCGTCATTAACACAAAGTTCCATTGTGTTTTTTTTACGTCATAAGACACAGCTTGAATCCAATATTTTCAAAACTCCTTAACAAGTAATAGTCTGCGTTTAAAACTGTGTGTGTAGCCTGTCAAGTTATACATTGCGCAATGTCATTGATATTCATTTTTCATTAAACCCATTCCATCAGAAACACAGGGATGCAACAAAATCCTCTATCTTAGCGAATTTTCCATCTGGCACTTCACGTCTTTCAAAGCCGTGGCCTGACCAATCTTGAGACTATTTATGGCTATTATAACAGTATGTTTTAAGGGTATTTAATCAGCCTCTTACCGATTACCGAAAAAGATCACCTGAAAATAATGGTTGTATTCGTGTCCCATGATTTCACAGGTTAATTGATATAATTTTGACTTATTTTTATTACTTTATCTTAAAAACAAACCAAAGTTAATTCTTGACATATGTGTTTGTGTGAATTATGATTATAGTGACAGAAATATAAGTTCTTGGATATTAATACAAATGTATAATATTATTAATTGAGTGAGTTGAGTCAATAAAAAAAATACCTCTTCAAGAAGGTTGCTTGTGAACGAATGGGCTGTAAAACGAGTAAATACAGTAAGTTACAGTTCTTTGATGAGCATATAAAATATTTTAAGGACATAAACTAACTATTGAGTTTTACACATTAACCCCAAAACCCACATCATGTGATGAATGTGAGACTTGCCACAACTTTTGAAAAATTAATAAAATTATCTTCTTTTCCAAGCAACATTTCACTTGTTACATTCATTTCATATAGGTTGACTTTTCACCATGTTTCGAAAACCATTTTGATTTTTGTTCAGGGCTGAAAAGGTTAATTGGATTTATTATTTTACATTTATATTCAAACTAATTTATAAGCTATGTTTATAACAGGATTTGTTTTATGATACTCTGTTTTTGACTATGTTTAATTTATTTCCAATCTTTAGTTAAACCATGTGAAAAAATTGTACTTTGATACACTTGCTGAGATGGTTTGGGCATGTAGAATGAATAAATGAAGAAAGACTAACAAAATAGATATATAGTACGAATGTGAATGAAAGATATGTGAGAGAAAGGCCAAGGAAAGTATGGTTGGATTAAGTGAATGATATTCTGAAGGAAGAAATGTAGAAAGTAAAAAATTGTAAAAGTTGTATAAATATAGAAGAGGCTAAGGATGTGTGTTGAGGTAGGAAAGTCTGGCGTTCTCTCCTCTCTGCCTACCCCAACAGGTAAATGACGTGATTGTATGTATCTCAGAAATATTTCTAGTCATTATTTTTAAGTTTTATTTTATTATGAAACTTCAATGTAATACAAAAAAGTGTAAATGTTATTTTATTTACTATCTTCTTAGTTACAAACAACATTTTTACATCTATCGGTGATTCATTTGCTTGTTTTTTGTTTATTTCTCATGGGTTTCTTGTGATGCCGATAGGTTATCAAACATTTTGTCAATCAGGTGTTTTTTTTTTTCAGAATTAACAACTAGTTCTCCAAATTCAAAGACGAGACCTGCTTCCCAAGGTGTCGGAGGTGATTTTGTAACTGTCATAGAAGTTAATGGTCTTAAGGGTACAGATGGAAAAGTTAAAAAAGAAGGTGAAGCTCAGCAAACGCCGTCTTCGCCTAGCGAACCTGTTCCAGCCAAGAAAAGAATACCTCCAAGGTAACATTCCTTTTCTTTTACTGTAAACTCAGGTTTGGGCCTCAGATTACATATCTACATCAGCCCTATTCGTGATTATAAGATATACATTATTATCACGCTATCTTATTTCAGAGGATATTATATTATAGGCCTTTTCACTGTGCTCCACCTATCTGGTGAAATCTTAAGAACAGTACATTGTTGAATTCTCATAACCATAATAAGAAAGTTAAAATCTCATTGTAATATCATACAAAATTTACTATTTATAGTTGATTTGCACAATCTTGTTTGTCAACAGCGGTCTTGGCTAAATATGCTCATATCATGACTTCTTTCCATAAATTTCCTCCACCTATCTGGCGAAATCTTAAGAACAGTACATTGTTGAATTCTCATAACCATAATAAGAAAGAAAAAAATCTCATTGTAATATCATACAAAATTTATTATTTATAGTTGATTTGCACAATCTTGTTTGTCAATAGCGGTCTTGGCTGAATATGCTCATATCATGACTTCTTTCCATAAATTTCAGTCAACTATCCCAGCATCTATGGTATAATAAGTATTAGCAACATGATTTTTCCACCTTCAGAACTTAATCCTCCTAAATTGTTTATTAGAAACCTTTCATAAATCCAAAAATGATAATTTTATTACTATAGTTTGGAAATTCTAGGATGAGTCCTGTGACAGCTCACAAATTTGCCCCAATACAACCTTGTAACGATGTTCAGTAATTTTAATTAGTTTATCAACTCTAATATAAGCCTCAATTCTAATAAATAGCAAGTTATTTAGGTAAATACATTACATAAGGTTGTATTGGGGCAAATTTGTGAGCTGTCATAGGACTCATCCTAGAATTTCCGAACTATAAACAGTATTATAAAAGTTATCTTTAGAATTACCAAGGTAGCACATATTCTGATGGCCTTACCATTTAACTGTTTTTTTTAACTGGCCCACTACCATTCTTCCTAGCATTGGGTACTCATCAAGTCAAGTTCCTACTTAGTAAGATATTTTTTTCAACGCAGTCTTTTTAAATGTAGGAAAACTCAAATTTAACACATCGATCAATAAGTCCCGGGACTAACTACTAAACCAACATTTGTTTGCCAAAATTCTTCTTTATTCGTCAACATAGTCTCCTTCAAGAGCGATACATTCATTCCAACGCTTTCCTAACTTTTCTATGCCAGCCGTGTAGAACGATTTATCTTTGGTTTTAAAATAGGCGTTAGTTTCGGCAATCACTTCTTCATTAGAGCCAAATCTCTGTCCCTGGAGCATCTTTTTGAGATCTGCGAACAGCTAATAGTCGCTGGGGGGCAAATCTGGAGAATACGGTGGGTGCGGAAGCAATTTGAAGTTCAACTCATGCAATTTGGCCATCGTTACCATTGACTTGTGACACAGTGCACTGTCCTGATGAAAGAGAACTTTTTTCTTCATATGGGGCCGTTTTTTGCAATTTTTGCCTTCATGATTGATTTTTGCAATTTTTGCCTTCATTGATGATTTTTCCCTTTTCAAAGTGATCGATGAATATTATACCATGCGCATCCCAAAATACGGAGGCCATAACCTTCCCGGCCGACTGTTGAGTTTTTGGTCGCTTTGGACTACTTTCACCGGCTGCTCTTCACTCAGCTGACTGCCGATTTGATTCCGGAGTATAGTGGTGGATCCAAGTTTTATCCATTGTCACAAACCGGTGCAAAAACTCCTGTTTATTTCGCGTAAACAGTGCCAAACAGCGCTCTGAATCATCGATGCGTTGTTGTTTCTGTTCCATTGTGAGCAAACGCGGCACTCATTTCGAAAAAAGCTTTTTCATCACCAAATGTTCATGCAAAATAGTGTAAACACTACCAAATGATATCTTCAGGATGTCAGCATCTCACTCAACTTTACTTTGCGATTTTCCATCACGATTTTGAGGGTTTTTTTATGTTTTCTGGTGTAACAGTCTCATTTGGACGACCAGAGCGTTCAGCATCATTTGTGTCTGTATGACCGCGTTTGAAATCAGCATACCACCGACAAATGGTTGTTTTCAACAGAGCAGAGCCCAGATAACACTTTTCAAGCCATCGCTGAGTTTGAACGGTATTTTTCCCATTAAAAAGCAATGTTTTATCAACACATGAAATTCGGTTTTTTCCATTGTTTTGAAAATAGTAAAAGTAGCATCACTAAAACCACTGTAACTCAATGACACAATGTCGGAATGTCATGAAAGTTTGACACGCATCTTCTAAAAGTTGGAACTAACAGAATGGTATGGATTTGGTATTATTAGGCGCCATCTGTTGGTTAGTCCCGGGACTTATTGATCGATGTGTTAGTTCCCACTTTTTAAATTTAGAAAGAACTCAACTGGAACCATGCACTGTCACCAGGATAAATTGCCTGAAGAAAAAAAAAGTTAGCAGTCATTATCTGATTAAATCACGCAGAAGTTCTTGCATATACTATTCCATATTGTTCAAGAACCAAATGTGGAGATCATTTTTAGTAGTTTAGTGAGTGTTTACACAATATACAATCAATAAATAAACACATTTGCTAAAAAGTTCTTATCATAGTTTTCGAAGATGGTGTCCGCTCTGAAAGGCCGACCATAGATAAGATAGCAAGTAGTAATGAATAAGATAGCAAGGAAATAACTACTTCACAACAAAAATGTAATTCAAAGCCAAGGTTATAAAAAATCCCACAGTATTATTCAAAAGTTCGAAATAAAACTGATTATTCACCTTTATATAAAACAAGGTGCTGATATTTTTTTAATGATTTATGAAAGAGACAACTAGGATAATTGAGTCAACTCGGAATCCTTTTGACATAGAATTTGTAAACTGTGTATACTTCCAGTGCATTTCTATTCACTGTGAAATACGGAAACTATCATCCAAAGTCACACAAAAACTCCAAACAACTCAAATAGGAAAAGACAACAAACTAAATTTATTATATTTACTCAAAAGTCAAAGACAATTAAAATATAGTTGGGTAATATAAATAGCTAGAAATATAGACTGTAGTCAGATGTCTCCTGTAGCATCCGAGAGAAACTAAAAGACCTTGAAAGTGACAGATAGTATACATAACATAAATGAAAGGCTTAACATAGCAGCAAGCTGCAATAGACAGGTGGCATGACAAGCAGATTTGGAAAAAGCGGTCGAGCTAGAAATATATTCAGCAGTTAACAAATGAAGGGACGATAATGCATTGAGTGGGACAGGACAGGACAGGACAGGACAGGACAAAAAGAAGCATTTGATTGCCTTTAACAATGGAAAGCAATTGCTCGTGTTGGGAAAACTGAAGATCAAATAATTACCTTTTACAAGAAAATGCTTTTTTCTCAATAAAACATTAATTCACAATAAAAGCTATTTTACTGGACTCAAAAGGATCAAACTAATAAATAAAGTTCAATAATGGAATAATCTTTGTGGTGTAGTTAGTTAGTAAGACACTTGTCTTTTGATCCGAAGGTTGGAGTTTCGAATCTCGTTGGTACCCAATTTTTTCGATTCTCGTTATTATCCAGGTTGCAGGTTTGATTCTCATTTATCAGTCTTGTTTTCCATTCAGGCATCTTTAATACTTTTTTACTTGGTTTCAAAAGATTGCTACATTGCAATAAATCTACCAGGCTGTACTGTATACAACAAAAGTATAATATAAAGTTATAAACAAAAATTTGAAAGCTCATGATTTGGCAAACTTGAAAAATAATAAAAGCACAATAAGTCACATTAATTTCAAATTCATTAAAATATTGGGAGTACAAATTAGTTCGGTCCGTTTCCAAAAGATGGATCTGGCTGTTATGAATGGTTCATAGTGACAGTCAATTTTGGCGGTTTCAGAGAGGTTAGACATCTGCCTATAATATTCAGTTTATATCGCTTTGAGTTTCATGCAAAAACCTTGTTTTGTAGTGTTGAAAATGTCGAATTTTGTGTTAACCAAGCAGCATTTGCGGGAGGTTTTAATTTTCTGCTTTAATTGGAAGAAAAGTGCAGCTGAAGCCCATCGAATGCTTGTCGAAGTTTATGGTGACACTGCTCCAACTGATAAATCATGTAGGGAATGGTTTCAACGTTTCAAGGATGGAGATTTCAGCGTCGAAGACAAGCCTCGCTGTGGACAGCCAAAAAAATTCGAGGACAAAGAATTAGAGGCATTACTCGAAGATCAGAGTCAAACTCAAGAGGAACTTGCAGAATTATTTGGAGTGACTCAACAAGCCGTTTCCGTACGATTGAGAGCCATGGGAATGATTCAAAAACAAGGAAATTGGTTGCCTTATGAACTGAAACCGAGAGACGTTGAAAGGCGATTTTTCTCTTGCGAGCAGCTGATTCAAAGGCAACAAAGAAAAGGTTTTTGCATCGGATTGTAACTGGAGATGAGAAGTGGATATTCTACGACAACCCCAAGAAGAAAAAATGCTACGCTAAGCCCGGTCAATCGTTGCCATCGACCTCAACATCAACACCAAAACCGAACATACATGGTTCGAAGATCATGCTCTGTATCTGGTGAGACCAAAGGAGTGTTATTTACTATGAGGTGCTGAAACCTAACGATTCCATTATGGGCGATCGGTATCGGCTACAATTAATTAGTTTGAGCCGTGCATTGCGAGAAAAACGGCCGGAATACGAGCAAAGACATGATAAAGTTATTCTTCTTCATGACAACGCTCGGCCTCATGTCGCAAAAGTCATAAAAAATATTTGAAAACGTTCAAATAGGATGTTTTACCGCACCCGCCGTATTCCCCGGACATTGCTCTTTCTGATTACTGGTTGTTCCGAAGGATGCAGCACGATTTAGCAGGTCACCGGTTCACTTCTTTCGTAGAAACCGAAAATTGGCTCCAAACTTGGATCGCCTCAAAAGACGAGTAATTTTTTCGAGATGGAATTCGAAAATTGCCTGAGAGATGGGAAAAGTAGTAGCCAGCGCTGGACAATACTTTAATTGATCTGTTCATTCATTTTGTTTTGAAATAAATGCATTTTTGAACACACAAAAAACGGACCGAATTAATTTGTACACCCAATATGTAAAATATATAACACATCCCTTGGTTTCTATGTGGTGTCAGAATAACAAATAAATGTTGATAAATAAATATATCACGTTCCTTTCCTATCATTTAAACTGGACTGTGTATAATTTTGAAATCAAATATTATTGTCTAAAGACTTGTTAAGTTTTTATATACCTTGAGTATTGTGAAGTGAAATTTAAAAGGGCATTAGAATATCTTATAACATATATAAAAAAAAACCTATACATAATAAAAAACCCTTTAAAATGGCTTTAGAATATCATTTTTGAGTTAAGTTTCATTTGCAATATCTCAATTATAAGAGGTGTAGTGCTAGTTGTTACAACATATCTTTATATAAAACATTTCATTTCGTTTTCCAGACCACCTCCAAAGATATTTCCCAAACGTGCTGGATCTCTACCCAATCCACCCCCTCCAGAGGACAACAACAGCCCTCCCACTTCCCTGGAACACAAGCTGCGTGGAGCAGAGTCCAAAGAGTCCATCGCCAGTCATTCTTCTTCACATGGAACACCTTCTATCAAAGAAAGGGTAGGTTTGTTTTATTTGAACAAATTTATGTTTTATACATTGATTCTTTTTATTTATGAATGACAAACCGGTAGCATTCCCTAATATAGAGGCTGATTTAGTTTGTTTAGTTCAACAAGTATCATTAGTAATGTTTTTAATTTTCTTTATACTAAAACACATATTTGAGAGGACATAAGATAAAACACTCTCTCTGTTGTCGAAAAACACCGTGATGCCAAGAAAGACCTTCATATGGTCTTCATCGATCTTGAAAAGGCATTTGACAGGGTCCCTAGAAGCCTAATTTGGGCAGCACTTAGAGCCCACAGTGTACCAGAGAAGTATGTACTTACCATCCAGGACATGTACGATAAGGTGACAACGCAAGTGAGGTGCAGTTCGGGAACTTCACCAGAATTTCCTGTAAAGGTGGGGGTACATCAAGGATCGGTACTCAGTCCGCTACTGTTCATCTTAGTCATGGACTATTTAACTAACCAGGAAATGAACAGTCTCCTAAAGATCCTACTATTTGCAGACGATATCGTATTAATAAGTGAAAAACACGAAGACCTGCAAAATAGTCTGGAAAGGTGGAGAAAAATCTTGGAGGACAATGGATTGAGACTGAGCAGAAAGAAAACAGAGTATCTGTACCTACCATTCGAGAACACAAATGCTGTCACTCCCGTAATGCAAATGGATGGAGAAACATTACCAAATTGTGACTCCTTTAAGTATCTTGGGTCACTCATCCATAGCTTTGGAGGATGTGCAGCAGATGTAACACATAGAATTAGTGTGGGATGGATGAAGTTTAGATCAATGACGGGAGTTCTATGTGATCCGAAAATGCCAGTAAAGTTAAAAGGAAAAGTATACCAAACGATTGTCAGACCCGCACTCCTCTATGGCTCCGAATGCTGGACGATGTATACCTCTGACTCTAGGCAACTAGAAACTGCTGAAATGCGCATGCTAAGATGGTCAGCAGGTGTGTCCCTAAGAGACAAAATAAGAAGCTCACGCATTCGTGGAAGCCTGGGTGTTACAGACATCAACAGCAAGATGGAGGAGAGGCGATTGAGATGGTATGGGCACGTTGGACGCAGAGCACCCGATCACATTGTGAACTAGGCAATCTCCATGGATCTTCCTCGAATAACAACCAGAGGAAGACCAAAGAATTCATGGGTGGTGCAAAAAGATAACCTGATGCAGAGGCACGGCCTGGGTGACGTAGTCCGGGACAGAAGAGCATACAACCTGAGGACGAGGAGAGCTGACCCCAACAGTCTTGGCAGACAATGAGTTGGGATGGAGCCAGGGAGAGATAAGATAAAACTCTCTAAAACTAAATTCCATAATAATCCTATGAAACTTTATTGTGTTAACTGAGTTTGGGATCTTTGAAAAAACTGTGAATATTGTAGTGAGTGCTGTGACATTGAACCGGTTTATATTTAGTTTTGAAACATCAAGATAAGTTCCTAGTGGTTTTATGGTGATTTGTTACCATTGCTTATTCTTTTAATGACCTTTTTGTGTTTCCCTAGCTTTTTCTTCATGAATATATAACAGATACAAATTGATACAGATGTTAACAGCATTCATGCTGCCTGTCTAAAATAACAATAACAATAATAAAGGGAGGTAATCAAATAAATAAATGAAATCAAGCCTAAAAAATTTAAATATGATTTTTTGGACGGTGGTTTTCGATATTTTCAGTATCTTTCATGTAGTAGAATGCTGGTTATTCTCGATTAAAGCCTTGATTTGATCATCAATGGTGATTGGCCTTTCAGAGCGGACACCATCTTCAAGTATCGTATTTTTTTTAAACCACATTTGACACATATGGTCCCTTGTTGCATCATTGCCATATTTTTGTTGGTTTGTGTCCTTTACAGTAGTGAAAAACACCAATCACCGAAAAAACAACTTATTGTGTTCCATCTTCAAAATTACACCAAAAAAATTGCTCAAAATATGGTATATAACTTAAATAAAAGATTTATAAATGAACTGGAGAAAGTCAATATAAACGGAAAAGCAATACTCCAGCAAGATTTTTCACTGTGTCACAAATCTAAAATGATGATCAACTATTTCCAAGAAAACAATATTACCTCTTTCTTTTATATAAATCTGAAAATTTATGGGCTATTTGTAAAACCAGAATTTGGAAAACAGACTGTACAACAAAACAGAAGACAGTTGAAGCAGTAATTAATGTGTGGTTTCAGGACAAGCAAATATTGGAAAACTGCAAAAAAACTTATTGAATCCATGCCAAAACGAGTACAAGAAGTTGTAAAAGCTAAATGTGCACATATTTCTTATTAAAATAATGAATATGTAAATAGCTATTAAATAATTGACTTTATGTCTATTAAATAAATGTTTCAACCATTTTATCTTTGTTCAGATCAATTTGCACACTACTGTATATAAAATATTTAGAATCCACTTTTAACTAGACTAAGTGGCTACTCTAAGAAGTTCTGGTGTTCTCATGTTTCAATTTGCATAATACAATTATGAGAAACAATTTATTTTCTCCTTTCTTTCAACCATTACTCTTAAGTACATATGGTGTTGCATATCTTCCACATATTCAAATACTACATGTTATATACATACATATTACCACGCTATTTTCCTGTCGGGGCTGGCAGAGAGGAAGGATTGCCAGATTTTCTTATTTCACTGCACATATAATATTTCGCCATCTATACAACGCTTATAATTTTTCTTACTTTCCTTCTTCCAAAATATCATTGACTTGATCCAACCACATTATCTTTGGTCTTCCTCTACCATGCCTCTCACTCACATTTGTTCAATTAATTAATTTGTTCTACATGCCCAAACCATATCAGTGCTTTTCTTCATTTTAATCACCAGATAAATCAATCTTATTTTAATACTGGCTATTGAAAATAATATACTAATCCTTGTTCATGCATAAGCAAAGTCTCGATTCATCAATTTATGACTGATGATATAACCAAATCATATAAAGACATTAAATAAAATATCGAAGAAAAAAACAGATAATCTTACATTCAAGGCCTAAATCAACAGGTCAGCCAACAACCATATCCACAAATTTATAACAATGGATCAAATCCCCCCAAATAACTTAATCCATTAGACAATGTACTGAAGCAGTCTTTACAAGCTTTCTTTTAAGACTAAATTTATCAGTAAAGTTACATTCCTTCTGCTCATCTGAATCTTGATTTGTAGTTTTGAATTAATTCAGAAGTTGAATTATTATAGTTTTTTTTTCAAGAGGTATAAAGGCACTGTTTTTTTCAGATCACACATATGCTAAGGAAAATCTAAACCTTTTGGGTCTAAACTAAAAATTTCAAAGTATTGCTGTTAATTGATTTTTTATGAATTTTTCAGGTGAAGTCCTACGAATCAATAAATTCACTGTCATCGGAAAGGAAAAGGGTGGATGGCGCTGTAACCCCACAGTCTGTTGGTGGAGCTGCGGCATCCGACTCTCTAGAAGGAGCTGAAGACAGTGTGAGGTCAGCCCCCCTCTCTTTGGAAAGCATACCTGCTGCAGTCACCACGGAAGAACAGCCTCCGAAAGATGAGCCCTATTATGATAGTGTTCCTTTTGATGTCAATGATGGAGAATACGTCTATATACAAGCTGGTTGGTATTTCAGTTATAATAATATCATATTTTTTTATGAATCTTCTTTGTGAAAGAAATAAATGTCCAGTTTGGCAAAACAATCTAAGCTTGAAAAAAATTATGCATTTTTCATCAATGGTCACCGTAAACTATGCCACACTTTGCTCTGTAAGGTGGTCGATTGCTGTGAACTGATTCTACAATAATAAACGTGCGTTGGAAGCACCGAAATATACAATGTCACCAATTTAATGCAATGAATAAAAAAAATTCATCGAATAAAAAACAATTTGATGAAATTGATTTGATGACATCCTTGATATATGAAAGTGGATCCTGAGCATTAAGGAAGATTGATAAGAGTAGAATAAATGTGGTGGGGATGCATACCTTGCGAAACATATCTGGTATTACAATGTATGGTAGAATAAGAAATTATTGTACTAAAAAATAACTATTCATTAGAGATGTATCAGGTCTGTAAATATGAAACCGGATTTTTTTATAGAAAATACACATTTATTGTATGGAAATGGCAAAAGTATGATATTTTATTCAAAGTATTGCCCATCGCTAGCTACGCATTTTTCCCATCTCTGCCAATTTGTGGGTGCCACGCCAAAAAAACTGTTGCTCTTTTGAGGCAAACCAATCATCGAGTCATTTTCGTACATTTTCGTAAGAAGTGAAGCGCTGCTCTGCAAGTGCGTGTCCCATCGATGCAAATAAGTAGTAATCGGATGGAGCCAAGTCTGGTGAGTAAGCCGCATGCGAAAGTATTGGCCAACTAAACGCCTCAATCGTTTCCTTGACCGGTTTTGCTGTGTGCGATGGTGCATTATCATGAAGTAAAATTACTTTGTGTTGCCTCTTTTGATATTCTGGTCGTGTTTCACGCAGTGCTTGGTTCAAATCCATAATTTGTTGTCAGTAGCTTTCAGTATTAATGGTTTCGCCAGGTTTTAGCAGCTCATAATAGATAACACCCTTCTGATCCCACCAAACACAGAGCATTGTCTTCCATAGCGATTTGGCCTTGCAGTCGATGTCGCTGGTTTGCTTGGAGTTACCCGTGATTTTTTACGCTTAGGATTCTCGAAATATATCCATTTTTCATTGCCAGTCACAATTCGATGGAGAAATGATTTTCTTTTGTACCTGGCGAGCAGCATTTCGCAAGTGGTTTTTTGGTTTTCCTGCTGTCTTTCATTCAGTTTATGTGTAACCCATTTTCCCACCTTTTGGATCAATCCCATGGCTTTCAAACGTATGGAGACGGCTTCTCGTGTCACATTTAATTGATCCGCGAGTTGTTGCATTTGAACGTCATCCTCATCCAACAATGCTTGCGATTCGGCGTCTTCAAACTTTCTCGGTGGTCTTCCACGTTCTTCATTTATAATGTCAAAATCGCCAGTTTTGAATTTTTAAAACCACTCAAAGCACTGTGATTTACCCAGAGCATGCTCTCCGTAAGCTTCGACAAGCATTCGATGCGATTCTGCAGCAGTTTTTTTCAAATGGTAACAGAAAATCAATGCTGTCCGCAAATCGTAGTTTTCAGGCACAAAAATAGACATGTTCAACGCTATGAAAACATATATAGTTGTATTAAACTTGTATTGTTGTGAGTTAAAAGTTTTTGACAAATGTAAACACAAGAAAAAGGCGTCAATGGCGCAGTTTGACAGTCACTACATTGACAACTAGAGCCAATTATGAGCAAATCCCGGTTTCATATTTACTGACCAAATCATACGAGGCATATCCAGAAAGTAAGTGTACTGAATATTTGTAGGTTACAATTTTTTTTATTCAAACAAAAAAATTACGTGGTTACCGTAGTACATATGTAAGCTATTATGCGACATAGTCGCCATTCATCTCAATGCAGGTGGTCAAGCGGGGTATCAATTTTTTGACGCCTTCCTCGAAGTAGTTTCCCGCCAACCCCTCCGTCCACTTCTCCACCTCTTCCTTTACCTCCTCGTCGGTTGAAAACCTTTTTCCACCCATGTGCAGCTTCAGGGAGGTAAAGAGATAGTAATCTGAAGGTGCTAGGTCAGGGGAATGCGCGGGATGGTTCAGGACATCCCATTTAAACAAGGCGAGCAATTCCGTCTGGCATTGTCGTGCAACAGGCAGACTCCCTTTGTCAGCATGCCTCTCCTCTTGTTCTGAATCGCCCTCCGCAATTTTTTTAGGGTCTCACAGTATCTTGCAGAGTTGATGGTCTCCCCTTGAGGCATATATTCAATTAAAATTATGCCTTGACAGTCCCAAAACACGGATGCCATGATTTTCTTGGCTAAAATTGTGGTTTTGAACTTTTTGGCGGAGGGTGAAGAGGTGTGAAGCCACTGTTGAGACTGCCTTTTGGTTTCAGATGTGTAGTGTGCAACCCAAGTTTCATCTCCAGTAACGATGGAGCGGAGAAATTCATCTCCATGGAGTTTGCAGCGCCTCAAAAACTCTTGCCCAGCCTCCGCTCGATTCAACTTGGCGGGAGATGGGGTTGACATTTTTCACGAAACGTGTTGTCGCGTCGACACTTCTCAACGTACTGACCTCGAACCGGTCTCGTTGCGGAGGGGAAGGGTCAGGCTACACGGAAGTGTAGCCAACATGTCGAAAATAAAATCCATCCGGTCGTGAGAGCCTCAGTACACTTAGTTTCTGGATACGCCTCGTATAAAGACATTATAGTAAATAAAATATCGAAGAAAAAAACAGATAATCTTACATTCAAGGCCTAAATCAACAGGTCAGCCAACAACCATATCCACAAATTTATAACAAATTCAAACAAAAAGCCAAGTAAAATTAAAAAAGGAAACTAAAATTAAGAATTGAAATTATTTATTAGGTGTACAAATAAGTTTCCGCCGTTTTTTATCAAAAATTGGGCATTTATTGTGAAAGAACGGAACCTCATGTTTTATTCGAAGTATTGCCCATCGCTTGCCACTACCTATTCCCATCTTTCTGGCAGCATACGGATACAGCGTCGGAAGAATGCTTCATCTTTTGAGGCTATCCACGAATCGACCCAATTTTTGGTATCTTCATATGATGTGAAGTGCTGCTCAGACAGGTCATGCGTCATCGATCGAAACAAGTGAAAATCAGAAGGAGCAATGTCTGGTGAATACAGCGGGTGGGGTAAAACTTCCCAATTGATTGTTTCCAAAAAGGTTTTGACCGGCGCCGCAACATGTGGACGAGCATTATCATGCAGGAGAATAATTTTGTCGTGTCTGGAGTAGCAGTGGGCGCGCTTTTCCTCGAGTGCTCGACTCAATCTCATCAATTGTGCTCGGTAGACAGCCCCAGCAATGGTTTCGTTCGGTTTGAGCAACTCATAATACACGACACCAAGCTGATCCCACCAAATACACAACAAGAGTTTTTTTCCATGAATATTTGGCTTAGCTGTAGATGTTGAAGCATGGCCAGGGGTTCCCCATGATATCTTCCTTTTTGGATTATCATAGTGGATCCATTTTTCATCACCAGTGACTATACGGTGCAGAAAACCCTTTCGTTTATGCCTGGCAAGCAGCATTTCACATGTGGAAAATCGGCGTTCAACGTTTCTCGGTGTCTTCATATGGAACCCAATTTCCTTGTTTTTGAATCATTCCCAATGATTTCAACCTATGTGAAATTGCTTGTTGAGTCACTCCTAATGTAAGTGCAAGTTCTTCTTGCGTTTGGCACGAATCTTGATCCAATAATACTTCCAATTCCGCGTCTTCGTACACTTTCGGCCTTCCGCTACGTTCTTTGTCTTCGATGTCAAATTCACCGTTCTTAAACTTTTGAAACCACTCACGACAACTTCTCTCACTTAAGGCAGCCTCACCATATGCTTCTACAAGCAATCGATGCACCTCAGCTGCAGATTTCTTCAAATTGAAGAAGTAAATCAAAAGTTCCCGCAAATGACGCTTATTCGGCTCAAAACTTGACATTTTCGCACACAAAAGAATATATTATACTGCTAAAAATTCACTAATATTTTAAGGTTATGTTGTTGACAGATGTTCAAACTTACGACAATGACGTATTACATCTGACAATTTTAACCATAACTTACTGGTGGCGCCAACTTCTGTCAAACGGCGGCAACTTATTTGTACACCCAATAGCTACATTTAGTTGAGAAGGACTTACAAAACAGATATATATCTGAATAAATGAAAAAGGATTTTTATATTATAGATATTTTCAGTTGTTTGATTTGTTTTGTATTAATAATATATTGTTATACAGGCGGAACAAATTCCAGTACGGATGATGTGTCCAGCAATTCCAGCACCCTGCCCATAGCTGCCGCTCGTGCTCCCCTGGCCCAGCTGGATCCACCCGAGTCTCCCGGCAACAACTCCAACTATGTGAATATTGAATACTTCATACAGTAAGTATACCTTCTGCCTGGCATGAAAATTAATAATAAATACTAACAAAATTGTCTATTACCTGATGCTTGAGATGTTATATCACCGATTAATTGGATGCCCATAATAATAAACGGACAATTTATATTGCGTTGTTTGGAGAGCAGACTAGGATGCTCAAACCTTTACCATACACTGGTGTTATGATAGGGAGATTCACATTATTGGCATAACATGATGGAATGTGGAGTGTCATGTTTTAGACCTACGTAGATAAATGGCTTTTTATGGCGACCTCGTATTCCTGATGAAACATGATGATGACATGAATATGGTGATAATGATGATGTCCTGATTATTACCAAGTACAGTATTATATTGAGCCACTTCAGAGACAACTTGAAGACGTCTCGAGTAACACTAAGCTTAGTTCCAGGCAAACCATTATTCGGAACAAATCCAACAACATGTAAAACTCTATTGAAGAACTTGAATTTGAACTCTTGAAATTTATCATCTCTTTATACTGACATTGACAAAGTTCAGAGGTTTAATCAAGCACCATTCCTCTGAGGCCTTTCTTATTAAAATTGAATTGAATAATTATAAACGTTGTTCAAGTTACTTTACTTCACAAGCAGCTAAGTAAAAAGTACTAATGATGCTACTTTACAGTTATCCTCAGAAGGGTGTTACTTAATAACACTGTTGATTATTCAGGCGTGGTGTGGGGAGAACAGACACGCAACGCAGTGCAGGTTCAGCAGACAGCGAAGGGGACTTGGAAGACGCAGACACACCCCTGCTGATGCGTAGCATCAGTGTGGACACGGAAGCTGGAGTACCCCATGTGCCTGTGCTGCCTCGCGCCTACCAGCATCAGGTAACTCTATACTTATTGACATCATGATATCGTTGTTGACAGAATTTCATTTAATATAAAAAAAAAATTGAGATCTACAGAATATTCTGTGAATCTAATTTAAAATTTGCAATTGGAACAGTTAAAAAGAAAATTAGAAGAGATGTGGAAAAAACTCGCCAAACTACATAGTCCTGCCATAAATACTGTTACACAAATTCAAACACTCATAAAATCTAAAACCTTGTTTTAGGTAATTCTCCATCCCTTGTGGTATTGCTATAATCAGTTAGTCACTGAATGTTGACCAGTAAACATGGAGTAGGGCGGTAAAGAAAACCGTATCGCTGTAATTTCGTTACGTAAAGTTGGAAAGACGCCGGGAGACATTTTTAATACCTTAAAATCTTTGGGTACCAATCGTCAGTTTGTATATCATACTATTAATCGATTCAAAGATACTCAAGATATTGAAGACCGTGAATCATAAGAACTCCAGCAGTCATCAAAGCCGTAACAGAATCCGTAGAAATCCACTCCGCAATCAAAAAGCCATGTCCAGGGAGATGGGTATTTCGACACGGAGTATGTCTCGTATTATCAAATCGGACCCAAATATGGGTGCTTACCGGAGAAACACTGGACACTTGCTTACTCCGTCCAGGATGACCATAGCTAAACAACTGATTCACCTGTACGCAAACAATATGCATCACAAAATTCATTTTTCCGATGAAAAAATTTTCAACATTGAAGAAAATTATAAGAATCAAAATGATCAGGTGTACGCACATAGCTCTGGAGAGGCCGCTCAAGTCATTTATAGAGTTCAGAGAGGTCATCATCCAGGATCTATGATGGTTTGGTGGGGTGTCTCATGCGAAGGGGCTACTGACTATATTTTTGTGCTCAGGGTGTGAAGACAAGTGCAAATTCATACCAAAATGACATTTTGGAGAAGGTCGTCAAGCCTCTTAATGAGACCATGTTACATCAGGTCATTGGATCTTTCAACAAGATTCTGCTCCAGCTCACAAGGCAAAGTCCACTCAGCAATGGCTAGAAATTCATACACGAGTTTATTAGAGCTAAAGATCGGCCTTCTGGAAGCCCAGATTTAAATCCACTGGACTACAAATTGTGGTCAGTGTTGGAGAACATGGTCTGTAGCAGACAACATTCAAATTTGGAGAGTCTGAAACAATCATTGAAGAAAGCAGTGGCCAATTTTCCAATTGACATTGTGCGTACTGCCGTTGACGATTGGCCGTCAGGTTTAAAGGCCTGTATGAAGGCAAGGGGAGGACATTTTGAAAAAGATGTATATTTTCATATAAGATGATATGTGTGTAAGTCTAACAATATAATAAATCATTTGTAAGATGCACTGTTTTTTTATAATAATTCAAACACTTTGTAACAGAACTTATGGCAAGACTAGGTATATTGTGTTTCTTGAATTTATGACACTTCAGCCTAGACAATATTTCTTAGTTTGAAGATTTTATAAATCTAAAATTGTGAAAATGTTTAAAACTCTCGGAGGTTGTAAAGTTAGCTGCTTCCAGTTTCTTCTATCCTCCACCAGAAACAAAGCCTCCCATATTTCTAACCTCATGAGTCCAAATCACTTTAACTCATATTTCCCAATGTAAAAAAATTAGGGTTCTGTGTTCAGGCTGCTCTGATGTTGGGACTATTTATTTGGTCTCTAGTTGTTCATTGTATACAGTACAATCTGGTAGATTTATTCTATGTGGGAATCTCTTCCAACCAACCAGAAATATTTTAAAGATGCCCTAAGTGGATACCAGATGGAGATTCATTTTTTTTAAATCAGCTACCAACAGTAATTGAACCCACAACTATACAGGCTGTGACTTAATTGGTAAGTTTGGTTCTGGCTTGAATTCTGTGTGTTTCTCTGTCTTTGAATTACTAATGCTTCATGACCACATGTCAAATTTGGAGAGTAAATTGATTAATTGACCATCAGCTTTATGTTGATGCTCATCTCTTCCTTGATCAGCACTACTTGAAATAAGGAACCTCTCACTGGAGCGTCTGCCATTATTCTTCTATTAAATTTGATTTTCTGATTTCCGTCCAAGTATTTGAACTTATTTGTTTTAAGGATTATTCCTTAAGTAATATATTATAGGTCGTAAACCGGAATAGTTCTTGTGTTGGAATGAATAGGGAGAATGTATTTAAAATCATTAATCATTATTCAAACATTGCAACAGCCAGATATAAGATAATTCTAATGGAAATTTATTACTTTGAATATCAGTTCTTTGCATCATTTTTGATTAGTTAATTTTCAAGGCCAATCAAATGTCTTTCATTATTTTTCAAAACTTCAATTACATTGTTTGATCGAATCGAGCACTAAAAAAGTATAAAATAAGAGTGTGATCGGGAATCAGTCTAATTTAGAATTTCCATCCTTTTGTGTCTAAGAGTTCTAGTTCTAAAACAAATCATTTTAGAGCTGCACCAGGGTTGCCAGACTTCCAGCAACAGCATATCAGGATTTTATGGTAATAAAGATACCAAAACAGCATATCGGGATTTCATAATAATTAAAAGGATGGTAAAAACGGTATATCAAGATCTCATAATAATAATAAAAAGGGATTTTATAGTAATAAAAAAGGACACCAAAGTAGCATATCTGGATTTTATTATAATTAAAAGGACACCAAAACAGCATACCATTTGGCAAACGCAAAAATAGCATATTGGGATTGTAAAAAAGGACATCTAAAATACCTTATTTTTTTTTAATACATTGAATTAAACACTTTCATGTTGCGTGTCAATATCCCATAACATATTGATGAAACATTTTTATTACAAAAAATAACATAAGGCATAAAAAAAGCATCATTATCTTCGATATTTTTCTTTTATCGTTTATTCTCTGAATCTGACCAGCTGCTCATTTATTATGCATTCAAAAACTGCAAATAAAAATAGTAGCCTTTCTTGCTTCAGTTCGATTTTAAAATTCTCTGCGCATATCGGGAATTACAGACCATGTATCGGGATTCGGGTTTGCATTTTCTAAACCGGGACATTCCCGCTGAAATCCGGACATCTGGCAACTCTGGCTCTTATGTCATTGTATCTTCTTGTTTAATGTACACTTATTGCATTAGGCAGAGAAAACAGATCTCCACTTCCACTCAATTTCTATCTTAGCATACATTTTGCGCTTCCGCTAACCCGTACCCGTACACTGCGGCAAACAATAGCAGTCATAAAAATACCCAACTCGTATTTCGTCTGCACAGATACAAACGGTTTCCAAAAATATTCTTATAATCAGTTCATACCCAGACTGCATTGCGTTTGTGTGGTCAAGTTTTTTTCTGTGTTTTTAAGTGTTTTTATTTCACTAGGTACTAGCCATATTCGTGATAAAATCGTCTTAATTCTTAAGTTCTATTTATATATTATAAATATTTGTTAGTGGCGCATATTTTATATTTCTTTAGTATTATTTTGTTGGGTATCATTAGGTTGGGTTTTATTACATTTTGTTTGTTTATAGGTATTTTATTAAGTGTTTATATCGGACATTTTGTAGTAAAAATTTTCATGTGGAGGCAAAAAAGTTAAGAAAGAGACGAGGTATTATTGTCCACATTGTAAAGTAGGTCATTGTTTGCCATGCTTTAAAATTTATCGTACCATGTTTTGAAAAATATTTTTTACTTTTCAAAACCATGTGTTGACGACCTCTGACGAGTATGATGCAAATAATTACATAAAAACGACTCAAAATATTTTAATCTTTCATTCCTTTGGTGTAATCAATTCAAATAAATTCTCACATTGAAAAAATGTGATTAAATAAAACCTGCGTATTTTAGGTATACACGTAAAAAAAAAACCTAAAGGTAGGGGGGTTAATTAGAAATAATTTAATAGATTACAGAAATAGACAAATTTTTGCATTAAATAATTGTATTTTAAATAAGATTACAATAATATACTTTAAAAATAATCTTAACCTAGCGTGTTGTGACACATTTTATATAAGATTGGTTTAACGGTAATTATATTACATGGTCTTCATTTTTGATTATGACATCCATTCTAATCTTCAGATATTTCTTCGCAGTTTGTTCCGTTGGAGTCACACTTTTCCTTTACGCATTTTCCATTAACACAGCTCTTCCTCGTGCAAACACCGTTGTGGCATTTCAGACTTGTCGTGGTCTCCGAGTAAGAACCATCACCCGGAGAGAAACTGTTAGCGATGTATGTTCCTCCAGAAGAAATTCCTGCTCCATTTAAACTTTTTCCTAAATGAAGGATTTTGTAGCATTAAAATTAGTTCTCCTTGTATGATTTTTGTTACATTTGATGCGACTGACAAAATCAGTATTGTTATGAATTATTTTGTATGAAATGATGGTAGATGAATTTTCGTATCAATCATGAAAAACAGGAGTTTCAATATGAAAAAAGCTTAATTTGTTAGTACTGCATTTTGTGTGCATAATATTTGAATAGCTCACTCGATGGTTGTTTTTAGTCAGTGTCAAATGTTTCTTTTGTGTAACAAACCTATTCTCTCGTTGACATCAGCTATAATGTCTTCCGCTAAACCTCTTCGACTTATTGAGTGTTGGTTACCTGGTGAAAAGTATTAGATTTAATATTAGTACATATTACTGGTTATTTACTGTTTTTATGCTACTTCTCTGTTATGTTAAGTACATTTGATAAGTAGTTATCACTGTTTACAATATATTATTTCCATTAATACAAGCAATGATAATGGAAGCAGATAAATAATGAGCGGCTAAAATATTTTGTTATTTCTAAAAAAAATATTTAAATTATTTGATGTTGTTTTGAAATTATTTGATAATAAGTTTTTGAAATGCATGCAATTTATCTTTGTGATATTTAAAATATTCAGTACAGATTTGGAAAAAAATAATTATTCCCTTTGATTACATACTCGTACTTGTTTAAAATTAAATATTTACATTTTCATAACTATATTGGGTTGTCCAGAAAGTAGTTTCGTATTTCTCGGATAGATGTTAAGGTAAAATTTTCATTTTTCATTCCATTCTAAACATGCTGAATGATTTTATTATAAAATGTAATAGTTTAAGATATTTTTCAGGTATTGTGTAGCGAAATTACTTGAGAATCTTTTTTTTTTGGCATCATTTTGAAGATGGAACGAAATAAATAGTTTTTTTGATGCTTGATGCTTTTTTATTTCTTTATTTACCAATTAATGCAAATACATCTGAGATTTAGCTTTAAAACAATTTATTCCAATCAATCAGCTACCATCTTGAGGGAAAAATGTGAAACAAACCAAAAAAAAGATATGGCGACCATGCAGCAAGCAATTATGCGTGTCAAATGTGGTTTAAAAAATCTCCAATAGTGATATAACACTCAAAGATAGTGTTCACTCTGAAAGGTCAATTATCGCTGATGATGACCAAATCAAGGCGTTGATTGGGAATAATCACCATTCTACAATACGAGAGTGCTGAGATTCTGAAATTATTGAAAATCACTGTTCACGGGCATTTGGTAAAATTTTGTCTTTGAGTTTGACCTAAAAATATAGAATTACTTGCTGGACGACAACCTATAATTAAAACTCGTTAAAAATTTGTCATATAAGATTGAATTTTTTCTTTATAAGTATTTTTTATGAAAGTGTAACTGACAAAATGTTTTGATTTTGCAACTTCAATGAATATTTTCCTTATAAACATAATATATAATTAGTTGTAATGTTACTAATTTAACAAGCAGACTACCCTCACTATGACGTATGATTTGTGAAAAGATGATATTATTTGTGTGAAACGTAAAGCCAAAATGCTATAATGATAATTATTATATTTACAACATGTGAACTGAAGCGAGCAATACTCAAAAGTGTTATTGTTACCTTTTTCAAATAATCCTAAAGTTAAATAATAGATGGTTCCATGACTTCAGCATTGTAAATTTTAACAAGTAATTTTTGTAGTTAAATTAGATTTCGATTTAAATTACTTTTTAAAATAAAATTTGAACATTTACATAACACATTTTATAAAACACTTTAAACTGAAATAAATTGAGATTTTGGTTTAAAACCTAACGCTGGTATTATGGACTAATTTAAGCGAGTAAGTGTTATATTAGATGCATTTTTATATCACTACAATGAAATTACTACTATTAATGATGTACCTTAAATGAATATCACGTAATACCAGTAGGAAGCTGTACAAAATTGCATTAATTTGGGCTATATACCACTGGGTACAATAAAATAGTAAATAATGCAACATACTCGTACATAACAAAAATTTAATTTTTCCTTATCATTCAAGAAAATTATTAGTACCTTAAGAAGATTGCCCATTATAAACTTTGCTAATGCGAAGAAACTGAGAAATGCTCCATTTATATTGAACGTAAAACTTTCCCTATCTTACTAATATATATAATAAATGTAACCTGCCTCGTTTGTCACCTTGTCCTCATTCTCTTCCTTAAGCAATGATGCTGAAGTTGTACTGTTCAAATCGTTAAGTTTAGTTGTTTCTGCTACGGCATTATTATACATCTTGAGATGAGCAAACACTTGGCATTCCCCTTTCATGTTTGTATCGTATATATTGCAAGTTTTATTTGTGCATTCTCCTCCGTCAGCCGGACAGGTTGTTGTGGTGCATGTTTGTTCATCACATGAGATTGTCACATTAGGTTCTTTTTCTAAGCGAGCAGCCTTTGGTTTGACATCTTCGTTTTCTTCACTTTCTTGTACTAATGGAGATGATTCAACCAGATTTACATCTGGCTTTACTATTTCCGTTGATGATTGCACTTGTTGCACTTCTAACGGGACTGTTGTGTTTTTATCTTCAACTTTGGTTTGGTTGAGAATTATGGGTGTAAGAATAGTCAAAGTCTGTGGTGGTAAAGGTTGGCTCTCGGGCTCTGGACCACCCCACCCTGTAAAGGGTGAAGAGACCCAATCCCACCATGTCGACAAGAAGCTCCTTTCTTTATCTATGTTCTCTACTGCTGTTATGAAAGATGAATGAAGTGAGTAAGTGATTTACAAAATGACAATGAAAAAAAGTGACAAAAGTCAAGATTTATCGTAATTCATAATATTAACATAAATTTGTTAGATTTCAGTCTCTTAAAATACAATTTAATGTTAAATATAACAATTATAGATGTGCTTATTCTTATTATCCAATAAAATAAAAAGAATTTATGGTAATTAGATAGATTAAATAAATAATTACTAGTGAAAACACTTTCTTTCACTGAGGATCATGGTCTAGACTGATTCATTGTATTTTCAGTGAATATTTCCTTCTATTTTATTTAAATAGCCTTTAAAAAATTCAAATTTTTAAATAATATCAAAATCATTAAAAAAATTATTTAAAAATCATGAACGGTGAATAAATATGAACTTCAGTCATTTTTGTTATGATTGATTATTTCATTAGGCCATTGTGCTTCAAAATGTTTCTTGGATAATTTCACAAGCATTAATATTAATATACCTTTCTGAATATGACTCTAGTGGTTTTTTATTTTTTTTAAATCTTGACTTATGGCACTATTAGCTTAGCTTTTACCACAAATTTAAAAAAGCATGTCAATGAAACAAACATCATAATGCAATGCAGTTATTTTCATGATACTAAAATATTTGAAAGTGAATTTATGTTAATAAAATAATGTATAAATAATAGGACAATTCCATAGTTGTTGGTCACAAAATGTATGTTTAAAAAATGTTCAAATCAATTAACATTCAACCTTGATTTATGTGCAAATGTTTTACATCACACTCATATTATTTGGTAGATTTATTCTTAATTTTTTTGCCAGAAATGTTATGAAATCACATGTTGAAAAGGTCTCTTGAACAATGTTTTATTTCATTTTAAATTAATTTTCTTGTATGCCCAGTTTTAACATTCATCTAATTTTCAAAGATATTTTATTTTACAAACTCATTCATTCTATTAACTACTCAGATTATAAGTATCCTTGAGAATGGAAAAAATCCTGAAACCTACATACATACATGTAAAACATCCTGAAACCAGTTTGTTAAATAACCCTATTTGTTTTGCAGATTTAACTCATTTTTATATAATCAAATGCTAAATTTTAGAAAATATTGTAGACTGAAAGAGAATGTGGAAAACCAGACTGATATTATTTAAAAAAAATGGATAACAACGGAAATCAAAGACAGCTAGCTTACCAAATGGGCCATGGAGGTTGTATATGAGATGTTTGAAAATATATTTTTCATAGTTTGTTAAGGCGTTAACACTGCGAAAATTTAAAGACATTGTAATGTGTTTAGTAAAACACTTTATTCCATTTAATATAACGGTATAACCCTACCGGTTTCAAGGTTTTCACCCCATCATCAGGGAGCGCAAACAAGACTTGTTTTACTAAACAAATTACTTTATCCAATAAGTTTGTCTGAATGTGTAAGTAACTGTTATCACTGTCGAATAATTGGTATCATGACCTCCATGGCCAAGTTGGGAAGACGTTTGTCTTCCACTCATGAGTTTCGGGTATGGTACCCAAAAATAAAAATTAAAGGGTCACAGGGTGGTTCGTTTCACATACCCAAACCAATTCAGAGGGCTCTTCATATTATCAACAAATCTACCTTTAGTTTACATTTATCCCTAATCACTTCATTCCGTATTCTGTCATACATTGTCACCCCGTGTATTCTACGTACATGCATGACTGAAGAAAAACTAACAAAACAAACACAATGCATGTGTAAGTGGAAGGCGTGATAGAGGTAGACCAAGGAAAGTATTGTTGGATCAAGTGAATGGTATTTTGAAAGAAGGAAAAGTAAGAAGTAAGAGAAATCGTAGAAATTGTATGGATATGGAAGGTAAACCGGAAAATATGAGAAGGTAAACTAAATTAATATACAACAACCGCCCTATACCAAAAACAGCAAAAATGGCAATACATAATAGTGTGTTGGCGCCCACCTTGACGTATGGAAGTGAAACGGACTTGGTAGAAGAAGAATTCGAGTAAGATTAATGCTGTGGAGATGCGTAGAATTAAAAAAATGTGGATTGTCAATGTGTGTAAGAAGGCGGAATGAAGACATCAGAAATGAATGCATGGGTAATATTTATATAATTAAGTTTTAAGTAACATGAAGAAAAGAGCTTTAAGGTGGTTTGGACATGTAGAGAGAATGAATGACGAAAGAGTGACTAAGCGGAGTATACAGTCAAAAGTGCAAGTTGTACGTGGAAAAGGCAGACCGAGCAAATCAGGCTAAATGAAATAGGCCAGATTTTAAAAGAAGGTTAAGTGAGAAGTATGAATAATAGAAGATTGTGCATAACGAGATATACGAATGTGAAGGAGGCGAAAGTTGTGTGCATGGTTAGAAAAGTTTGTGTTTGCGGGATAGGCAACACATACCATATTTGTACCGATACACAACAGTTGTTGCCTACCCCGCAAGGGACACGGCGTGATAGTATATATGTACAATATAAATTGTATTACACTTTCATTATACACGGTACAACCGGACTGGTTTATCGCCACGGTGACACTTCAAAATTATTTAGAAAAGATATTTTAAAATAAATTTAAAGTAAAACTTACTTGCTGGCAGGGCGACGCAAACAGCAATGATACTTAACAAAACGGCAACGTACATAACCCTCATGTTTGATATTTTTTAAACAATATTTTAGTTAAAAATAAACCGTGTTTTTTTATCTCTTCGAATGTTGCGATATCTCGGTAGACACTGACCGGTAAAGAGGATGCCCCGGGTTTTATACGAGACGATAACACTGCAGCTTGTGGACATTGTTATGTAGGGTGACCGACGATTATACGATTTCGGGAAATGTGCGTAATTGTATTACACATTCGTTGTATACAGCACAACCTGGCGGGTGTATCGTCATGCGGCAATCTCTTCCAAACGACCATAAAGGTATTACTGGGTACCAACATGCATCGATCCCGCAACCCCTGGGTTGATAAACTGGCGTTTTACCAACTAGGCCACAGAAGTCGTAATTCTATAGTTTGACACTAGTTCCATTCGTTTGGGGGCATGGCTGCAGGGTTACATCGTTGCAGTTGGAGGGTGAGTAAGGTAACAGCGGGCATTTTCCTCGTTCCTCGCTCGTTAACAAGGTTGAAAAAGTCAGACCTGAAGAGCTTAAAGAATTCAACTGTAGATGTGGCACTCCACATCAAACTATGCAACATATTGTCGATAAAATGTTTTTTGAACTCCTTCATTGGTGATTTTTGCGGAGTTTGGTCGGCCAAAATCAGCTGCAATGGGGTGGTGATTGACACCTGGATTTGGATATATAAGTTGTCATACACGTACGAACGAATGAATATTGCTTAGAAATTATTTGAGCCATTGGTCATTCTCGACTCCATTTCTTGTACATTTCATTAATTATTGAACTAGCCGAATTCTAGAGTCGAATGCGTTACTATCACATTTCGGAAGATCTACACATGTTTATTTGTAATTCATCTTCTCTTAGCAAGTTTTCTGCGTTTTTCTTACCAAATATGTTTTTTTTAAACATAATGGGTTCGTGTCCTGAGTTAGAGAGCCATTGAAGTTAGTGCTCTTAAACGGCACTATATAAATTGTCCTTTTGTATTAATATTAGCAATTGCCGACTTGTTGATTAATAACGATGAAGATTATGTATATAGCGTTGTGTAGTGATGGATATCGCCCCAAGTCAATGTATACAACATAAATTCAAATAAATAAAACATCTCAAGTAAAGTCAGGAGGAAATCGAATCCAGAATTCTTTGAGAGTACGTGAAATGTAAACTACGACAGTTCTTAATATACTGTTTTTCTCTAGATTTATTGTCGTAGTTGTATTTAATATATAGCGATATTTGGTATTAAACAGCGCTGCATAGCTTATAAAGTGTGCGAAACCTTCAAAGAAGCATTTTTCCTACTCAATTTTCCTGTTATTGTAATGATTATACTCATAGAGGGAATTATTTTTGAGGAAAGTTTTTTTTAATTCTATCTAAAACTTTTAACCATGTAATCGAAATGAAACTTTAGGGAAAAAAATAAATTTGTCAATGATGATTTATTTTATATATTTATTATTTTGTGTACATGATTAAAAATAGTACATCTGAAAAGATTATTGCTCTACAGCAAATAATTCCAACCGGCCAGTTTATCTTGGATACTTACTCGTATTTTTGTTTAATCTTTGACAGATTTTACAAAAAATATTTATTTAAATTTAAATAAAATGACCTCTCTAAACGATAATGGTGCAACTAGGGGAAAGGAATTCGTTCCAAGATATGGAAGGGAAACAAAGGAAAATTAGGATGAAAGGATATTCTTAGAATCTTTTTCAATTCTCTCTTGAACGTGAATCGTGCATAAGGATGGTGCACATCTGATAATTTCTGTAAGTTCGTTCCACAGTCGCGTCGCGTAAATTGCAAATCAAGATATGTAAAATAAGGTGTGGGGTGTTGATTATGACCACATCTCTTTGAGAATGAATTAAAAAAGCATAGTAATAGTTGTAACATCCCTTAGCTTCTCTTTGTTTCTAATTCTCACCAAATATTGTTTCCATGAAACGAAATTGTACTGTTTGTTATTTTTTCCCGTGGCTTAGTTCGTAAGACGTCTGTCTTACGACCTGGAGGTTGCGGGCTCGATTCCCACTGGAATCCAGTTTTTTTTTTTTAAATACTATCAGTCTGGTTTTCACTTAAGGTCTCGTGAATATATTTCTGGTCGTTGTGAAGAGATTGCCACGTGGTAATAATCCCCCAAGGTTGTACGAGTAGAGTATACAACAAATAAAAAGTTATACATTATTCGCTCTTGCGCTGCTTTTAACTGCCAGGCGTGTTTTTTTTTATTAATAGTGGGTTCGAAGCACCCTTGAAGAGTTTTCTCTCTAAACGGCGCTATATATCCATTGAATTTGATTTTTTTATTGTAATTCACATAAATACGCCACTTCGTGCGTGAGCTGCTTTCAACCTAAGTTCGACTCCCGATGAATTCCGGGTTAATACATTGCCATTTAGAAGCTGTTTCTCAAATTATAAATT
This sequence comes from Odontocerum albicorne, assembly GCA_949825065.1. Lineage (NCBI taxonomy): Eukaryota > Metazoa > Arthropoda > Insecta > Trichoptera > Odontoceridae > Odontocerum > Odontocerum albicorne. Next base: position 18,414,152 of record OX463847.1, on the reverse strand, counting down.
AAATAGTTTAAAAAGTCAATTTTGAAAAAATTTATACAGTTTAGTTTTTCCGTCGCTAACCGGTAACAGTGATCGTTAAAAACTGCCTCGGAATTTTCTAAAACAGGACTTCATTCTATTTCACTTCTTGCTCAAAACAATTTAAATTCTTAGTATTTGATAGAAACATTTATTGATAGCAACATAGTATGTATATATTAGGAGTAAAATCGAAAATACAAGTTTATTCATCAAAATCGATATGGTCCCCTTCAAAGTACTCACCATCGACTGCAACGCACTTACGCCAGCGCTTGATCCAATCCTCGAAACACCACTGGTACTCAATTTTCGGTATGTCCATCAGAGCCGTCTACGATTTTTTCATGACATCCTCTCGGGTGCTGAAACGCGTCCCGCGAAGTGGTTTTTTAAGTCGGTTGAATAGGAAAAATCAGTGCCCAAATCGTCTGAGGCTCAAATTACTAACCAAAATGTCTTGAGCGGATCCATAAGCGATGTTCAAGTCCTCTGCCAGCTCTCTAATGATCAATTTGCGATTTTCGGCCAACATTTCTTTGATTTTATCGATGTTTTCATCGGTTTTCGACTGCCACTGCGTTCGTCATTGTCGATCGACTCACGACCACTTCTGAAGCGTTCGTGCCACCGGAAAACACTTCTCCAACATTTTCAAGGTCTGAGGACCGTTAAATCCATTTTTCACATAAAATTTAATGCAAACTCGTTGATGCCATTTTCAAACTTGTAAAAAATCGAAAACACGCACAAAGGTAGATGTACTCAGTACAGCGTAACTTTTACAAATGTCAAGCTATGACGCTGAAATTTGGAGGGAAGTGTCAATGATAGATGTGGTAACCTAACAAAAAAAAAAGAATTCCAATCGGGTGACTGACAGCGCCACACGGTGGCCGGTCCTAAAACTTTTTGATCAAGGTAGTATACTCGTATTATTCAATACTTGATAAATTTGTTTTGAAAAAATAAATTTCTCATGGACACCATATGTACTATATTTTTTTTTAAAGTAAACACGACTGCTCACTTATAACAATAATTATCTGACAAGAAATTGGTGTAATATTTTCTCAGAATATTTATTTGTAATTGTGTAGCAATACCTACATATGAACCGTTTCATTAGATTTTCCGTGCATGGAAATTAAGCACCTGAAAAAATAACACATATTCGCAAACAAAACGTCAATTTAAACATCTCTGAATCACTTTCAGTGGGAACCTAACTGCTTAATCATCGTACTATATCAATTGTCCTCAGTGAGATACAAGCAAAATCCTGGTTTACTGGGGACACGACAAATGAAAAGCAACAAACTCAGTTCCATTAAAATTGTATCCAAATTAAATTACCTGTTGCTTTTTTCGCAAATTATGTATATTTCTTGTCATGTGTAAAATGAAAATAAAATGGACCGCAGAGGGAATATAGTAAATTTAAATTAGAAGTTATGAAGAAAGTTGTACGTATTTTCCAATTGTTATTTTTCCATTAATAGGCTGTACTTCCTATTCCTTCAATAGGCTGTATATGAATCTATTTCCTTTTGTTCCATCAATAAGTTGTATGTGGATCTACTTCCTACCGTTCTATAAATCGCCCGTATGTGGATCTACTTCCTATTATTCCATCAATAGACTATATGTAGTTCTACTTTCTATTGTTCCACGAATAGGTTGTATGTGGATCTACTTCCTATTGTTCCATCAATAGACTATATGTAGTTCTACTTTCTATTGTTCCACGAATAGGTTGTATGAGGATCTACTTCCTATTGTTCCATCAATAGGGTGTATGTATATTCATATTTGGAATTAATTGGATTAGTAATCAAATATATACGAGTAAAGGAGTTTTGGTTAAAATCAAATATAATGAATGTTACATTTTCAGTTTAAAAATTTGATATCAGTTATAAATTGAAAATTGTTGCACTATCAAACTATTAAATTTTTTAATGAATATTTCTGTATTATTTCCAAAATGTAATCAAATAAAAGCTTTTATGTTAAAAAAATGTTATATATTTACAACATGTATGATCGATTTTAACCATTGACAAAAAAAAATCGTCATCAAGAGACGCCATTTAGGGACATTTGTAGGGAAAGGACAGCTCCAGACTTACATATCTCGACACACGTCCTTCGCCTCTTCTACATACATACAACTTCTACAATTTATCTTTCTACGTTTCCTTTTTTTTTCAAAATATCGTCCACTGATGCAACCATACTTTACTCGGCCCTTCCTCTACTATGCCTTCCACTCACATTTGCATTATATTCGTATATCAATTTTGTTAGTCTTTCTTAATCAATTCGTTCTGTATGAACATTAAAAAAAAACAATATTGTAAATTCCGAGTGCTTCTAGCAACTATATAAAATGATAGGTAGTCGGCGACTGTATTTCATACCTTAAGGCCGTATCCCCGCTTGACCGCGGTCATCGGATCGGTCGGATCAAACAATAGTTAAAAAAAGTTACAGGCAGGCAATCTAACAGTCTGACATAACCCACCGTTAAAATGTATGCAATCCTTGACGTACGAGTACCGCAGGCATGCTACGCTCAGTTTACAGTTAATCTAAAGACAGTCAGTAGAACCCTCACGGTGTAACCTTCGTTTCCTCAGTATGACCACTTAAGTTTAATCGGTTATACAGGCATGAGTATACAGACGATGTACTCGTACAATTGATGTTATTTTAATGTCAATAATCCGTAGTAATATGTTCATGGGCTATCCGTAAGCTCACAAGTACTTGGAGTCTAATATTTATTTTACAGGTAGTTGTAATATTGTGTCATTATAATGACGTGTCTTTTTGCCGATAAAATTGCGTCAAATTTATCAGGCTTTTTAAATATTTACATTTCAATAAATAACAATCCACAATTTACTCTTAACACGAAACACGCGATTTCAGTGAATCGGTCAGACATGTGGTGTTATTGATAATTTTTTCTCGGGTCAATAAATTGAGTGAATGAAAATCTGACGAACACAAGTATAAAGCTCGTCCCGTTCTTATTATGCGATCCGCATTCCTTTAATTTACTTCCAAACCATGTGATTAATCAGTTGTATTGTGTATTGATTGTACTATTCGGAATATAAATGGTACAAAATAAAAAAAAACATTTTCTCGTCAATACACATACCGTGTGAATCATTAACCTCAACATATTGCTAAAAAGGATTTTGAGAATCTTAGCATATAAACATTAATGTTAAATATCACTTCACCCCTGTACTCGTACATCAGAGACACCTCAGGAATTTATAACCCCTTAATTTTTAAACAATTTTCGGTATTAAACGGTATAAAAAATTTGATCTCAGTGGAATTAATGCTCCAATAGAATTGTATTGCTTGAGTAATCTCAAGAATCGGAAATTGAAGGAGTTCATTATGAATTAACTACAGGTACAATGCATACATACACGTATAGTTACGCCATGTCCCCTTTGGGGTAGACAGAAATGACAGATCTCCACGTCTTTCTATCCATGCGCACACCTCTCGCCTCGTACATATCCATATATCTCACCATACATTTTCTTATCTTATCTCCTTCCTCTAATGTCTCGGTCTAACTCGCAACTCATTCTCTCAATATTTCCAAACCATCACAAGATTATTTTCTGTATTCTACTTACAACATTCATATCTAACAAATAGTTATCCTTTTAAATACTACTGGACAACAAAAACTCTCGAGTGAAATAATAAATGAATATGAAATATAAATGGAGCCAAGGTGCGACCCTGCCATACGTCAGTTTTAATCTCAAACTACCCATTATTTGATTCACCGTCCAACATGAAACATTTAATCAGATTGAATATAAATATAACAAAATACGTAAAAGAAAACACCCCTTAAAACCCGCAAAGAAACGAGTAGCACTTAAAATGTATACCATTATATGTTTCTCCTTGGCTTTATCGCTTGTCGCCTCACATAATTGACCGAATATTTCTCAAAAGTGACCGTCTATATCCGAACGACATAATAGTTAACAACACATACCGTTCACGCTTATCGCAAATCCGTGGATAATTATTACACCGGGCATCCTAAGTGTTTCCGATTATCTGTGACTGTCACACTCAAGGGAATTGTGAATAGTTTATTTTTACTGCGCAATTGCCTTAAATAGGTTGATATTCACTTCCAGTTATTTTTTCGACATTTCTATCAAGAACCTATAAGTGTCCTTACGTATTTCATTGTATGGAAAGATGAATAACATATATAGAACAACGATTTGTATTACACTAGATATCTCTCAGATTCTTCGAACGGTTGACTTAAATGTGGTGAACTTTATATAGATGGACGAATAAAAAAGGCTGACTACGTTATGAGATCTTCATTTCTCGTTCCTTTATACCTTTATCCACAAAATGTTTCATTAATTCTAGCGATACCGCACCTCTATTTATTCATCCCTTTCAGTATTTGTACACAGCACGGTTACAAAGTCGAAACTTTTCGCTTCAAAACGCGACTGAAAATGATTATAATTATTAATATATAGCCTCCGTGGGCTAGTTGCGAATTCCAGTTTTCAAAAATTCCAGTCTAATTTTCATTAAATTACAATAAACCCGCCAGGTTGCTCTGTATATAACGAAAATATAATACAGTGCAATGGTCATGTAACTTGTGGGCAGAAAAAAAATCCAGTCTGAATTGGAGATATTTTTAGGACATGGACGATCCGCCCTATCTTAAAGTTAATTGTTTTCCATATACGAAGGGAGGTCAACATACCCACCCAGATCCATATAATTCAAATGACTTCGAAATCACTTGTGTTTGTCTTGTTTTTTTAATATATGGAACTGAAAGTAATTTCGTATTTTTAGGTCAGATTCAAACGCAAAATTGCTCCCAATGCTCACGAACAATGATTTTCGATATTTTTTTTAGTATCTCAGCAATCTCTCATGTCGTGCTAGTTATTCTTGATTAAAGCCTTGATTTGGTCATCATCAGTTATAATTGACCTTCCAGAGCGGACACCATCTTCGAGTGTCACCATTGTGGACTCTTTTCCACATTTGATACACACTATCGTTGACTGCATCGTCATACGGTGTTGATGTATTTTTTGGTTTGTGTCGCATTTTTTCTTTTACGGTAGTGAAAAAAAGCACCAAGTACCGAAAAACATCATTTTGTTCCATCTTCAAAATTACGCCAAAAAATCGCTCCAGTAATTTGGGCAAATAATGGCTGAAAATGCATTAAACTATGTAATATTACCTTTCATATTATACATTCAGCACGTTTGGAATGAAGTTAGACACGAATTTTTTGTCCTAACGACACATATCCGAGAAATACGAAAAAACTTTCTTTATAATATACTTCTACGAGTATTTATATATATTCTAGATACTTGTCATGTATAATAAATAAATATGTTAAAATAAGACACGCGTTATTACACCATTTCTTTTCCGACATACACAAGGGATTTCGTGATATATATTTTTTCTAGTAGCGCCCTATGTAAGCGCTTTGATAAATCCGATTTTTTTAACACAGCCTGTTAAGCTGAAATTAGTACTTCGATCAAACGTGTGAAGATTACTCTAATATAGTTAGGGCACGTGGAACGAATGAATGAAGAAAGACAAACAAAACAAGTATGTTATACAGTGCAAATACAAGTGAAACTCGATGTAGAGCTGGGGTTTCCAACTTTTTGGACCGTGTGTCAAAACCGGTATTGAGAGTACAAAGGCTCGCGGGCCGCGCGTGTATTCTTTTTAATTAATAGGTATATCAAAATTGGAATACTTGAAGATGAGGGAACGTGCTCCAAATTGTTCTAATTTATATAGCGCCAAGACCACTGTATCAAGTATACCCTCAGCTTGATAATAGACTGCTACAAAGCGCTACCAAAGGATATTTTAGGTATACTCGATCTTAGCAGCCCGGAATCACAGTGGAAACAATGTTACACCACCTGGAAACGATCCCGGGACCTCGGTTCGTGAGCCAAACAACTTAACCACTGAACCACGAGGATCGACAAATTCTTACATTGACGTTTTTATTAAATATAAATACAATTCGCGTAATATGAGTGTCATATTACATAAATATTGTACCTAAATAGATCAATATAAATACAATATTATTTTGGATATCTATTACTAGTTAAAAATAAATATTGACCTGTGTTGTTTTCTTTTTCATTTTGTTTATATATAATATTACATTACTGTCATTTTGGGTCACATTCAAATAAGATTTTTACGTTTTGATATAAATATTCTTCGTGTCGAAAATGTTGAGCGTGTCGCAAACAACTATGTTTTATTGTGATTTCCTTCATGGTTTATAAAAAAATCTTTCGTGGGCCGCATAAAGCACCCTGGCAGACCGCGGGCTGGCCATGCCTACAGTAGAGCAAATATGGTCAACCCGCGCGCCGCATGTGGCCCGCCAGGGTGTTTTCTATAAATCATGAAAAATAACACTACGACATATTTGATGAATAAAAAAAACATCAGCATATATTTTTTTCAGTGTATTTTTTGCTCGAGCTCTACTCTGAGGGTGTCAGCTATGGTATTTTGCAACTCTGTCGCAGAATATGCACGTCCTGTGTGTCCCATAAATCTGCCCATAATATTCTCATGAACACGGCGTTGAACGACAAATGCAGGATCATCACAGACTGTCCAGAACCCACATTTTCACCTAAGATCACATGGCTATCTGGTATCGCATCAAGGTTGCCCAGGAGTCCAATCACCGTCAACCCATGTTTGGCTGTCAGCGGTTGTACCGTTTGCTGAAAAATCCAAAAGCATTTTTATGGCTACCACCAGTCCAATCGATTGACCATCTGAAGTCAAGCGAATGTACAGCTGACGTTCATAGTTCGTCCAGAACATTAAAGGAGAATGCATTCAGCCTTTTAAATTTGCGCGGAACACCGTTTCGAGTACGTTACCTTGTTGACAGGTATTGATTTTTTATATGCTTATTGATTTTAAATAAACACTTTCGGTCTGCGAGCCTTAACCCTATGCATAAAAAGGTTTGCTACCACTGTTGTAGAGGAAGACCAAGGAAAATGTGATTGGATTAAGTGAATGATGAGTTCCGTGTCCCGTTAAGACGTCTGTCTCCCAACACGGAGGTTGGGGGTTCAAATCCCGCTGGAACCCAGATTAAAAAAAAAGATTTTAGTCTCTTTTTCACTTAAGGCCTCTTTAACATTTTTCTAGTTGGTTTGAAGAGATTGCCACATGGCAATAAGCCCGCCAGGTTGTACTGTATATAACGAAAGTCTAATACAATACTATGTGCATTGCACTAAACTTTGACAGGAGAGGAACATAATAAAGTGTAATACAATACAATGATATTTTAAAAGAATGAAATGCAAGAAGTATGAGAAAGTGTATGAATATGGGAGAGGCGAAATATTGGTATCTGATATGAAAGTCCGGCGCTCTGTCCTCTCTGCCGTCCCAGCAGGGAAGGCGCATGATTGTATGTATGTCAAATGTGTGAAAATATTCGAAACTAAAATTGTAACATGTGCAAATTGGCCGTCGTTTTTTTTTACCATTCGTGACTCAATATATCATACATATTGCAGTTTGATTCGTTGGAAATTAATCACTACGTACTCACATTATATTCACATATTTAGCGTTCATGTAATTACGAGTTTCCGTAATACCCGAGGTGTTACAAATGAATTTCGTTCCGGAGATTAGATTTATAATTTTTGTCGTCTATTCAGTGTTCCTTCGATAAAATTTTAGGTGCGTTATTGTATCCCATATTACATACATACCATCACGCACTCTCCCTTTTATGATAGGCAGGTCTCCACTTCTTTCTATCCTTACACACAGCTCTCGCCTCGTCCACATTTATACATCTCATCATACATGCGCTCCTGTTTCTCATAATTCTTACTTTCTCCTTTGTTAAAAGTTTTCCAACTCTCTCTTTTCACTCTTTCCTCGGTCTACCGCTTTCTTGTTCTCCATTCATTCGGGTCAAATATATTTGTTTCGTAAATCTTTCGCAATTCATTCTTTCAATGTGGCCAAACCATCTCTAGATACCTTACTTAATTCTACTTATAACATCCGTCCTTTATCCAATCATTTATTTCTCTATCCAATTGTTTCTCCAGACATGCTACGCAAGGCACGCATTTCTCTATCCAACATTGTTTCTCCAGACATGCTACGCAAGGCACGCATTTCTCTCTCCAACATTATTTATTTCTCCAGACATGCTACGCAAGGCACGCATTTCTCTCTCCAACATTATTTCTCCAGACATGCTACGCAAGGCACGCATTTCTACCGCATTTATTCTACTCTTATGATGCCCAGACTTCGCTTCCATACATCAAGGTTTGCACTAGTACACCTTTAAACATAATCATTTTTGAGGATTTTACAATGTATTTATTGGCAAAAACAGTAATAATTGCGCCATTGATCTTGTTACCTGCAGCAACATGTCTTTCAATATTGTTTTATTTTATTCTGTCAGCTGGGTTTATCTATTCATTTCAACAAAGGGTCGTGTAACATTTAAATACATTATTAATATAATAATAACAGGGCAAATATAAAACTAAACGATCCAACAAACCACTACTACACATTTGCGAAAACTTGAATCTAAATTCAACAAAAAATGTTCGTCATTTAGAGTTTGTGGTTAAGGGTCCGCACCATGTCCATATTGATTACCCAATATGCGTCGCATAGTGAATAAATTAAAAAAATATATTGATGGTTGGCATTGTCTTGGAGAAAAATACGTAAAACTCTGTGACATAACCAATAAATTACAAGCTTAGATCAAGCTCGGCTCATTCAAGTCTAAATATGAATTGACCATTATATACAAAAATACTAATCATTTTTTTGTCTGTTGGACAATGTTGTTCATTCAACAATTTCAATAAATGTTCATTGTTAAGTTTTTTTTAAATTTTATATTATATGATTTAGTTAACATGTTCATATTTATCTATGACAGACTTGATTTACTAAAAGCCATGTCTTGACCGCGTCCAATGAATGTTGTGTTTCTTCTTGAAACTTTTCCACTGATACATCAATTGTTATTTTTTTAAGCTTAATCAGTTGAAACTTTAAATTATCTAGATTTGTAATTTTTTAAATTAGTTTTATTATATTGAGTCATATAATTGCATAATGGAATCTAATTTGGTGCCACAAACCATCCTAGTTTGGGTGGATTGCCTATTATAAAAAAAGTTATTTTTCATTACATTGAGAACAATCTGGCAACTTTAACCCAACCACAGGTTGGTTTGGAAATTTAATATTAAGCGTAAAAGTAAAGTAAATTTGTATAAATAAAAGAAACGTAGGTTTAAATAAGGATAAATTTTATAAAATGATGGGAAACATAACAGGGGGGAAAGGAAAAGGATAAGGTCGAATGATTGAGGTGATTTGGACATGTTGAACGGATGGATGACAAAAAACTGACTACAGATTAACAATGCGAGTGTAAGTGGGAGTCGTGGTAGAGGACGACCGAGAAAAGTATAATTAGACCAAGTAAATGACATTTTGAAAGAAGGAAAGGTAAGGACTAAGAAAAACAGAAGGAGCTGAATGAGGAGATGTATTGATTTGTAGGAGGCGAAGGAAGTATGTCGAAATAGGAAAGTTTGGCGCTGTCCTATCTGTCTACCCAACAGGGAAATGCCGTGATTATGTAAAAATAACTAAACAAAAAATAAAAACGAATTAAGAAGCATTCAATATTTCTAAACACATTTATGTTGATACAGACGCTTGTCCGCTACCACTTTTGTGCAGCCATCATACGAGTATGTATAGGAAATAGTATATCTCGAAACTTAAACAATGACTGTTTCGTAGTTTCTAAAAATGATTTGTTTTCACAACCACTATTACAAGTAATGCACATCGGGCTTAAGAAAGAGACTGTCGGCCATAATCGGCTAACTTCGGCTTTGTAGAGTGTCGTCTCTGTCATTCATACACGTGTTCCGTCGCGATTTGTCATTCATCGTGCGACAGAGACGACGCTCTGCAAAGCCGAAGTTAGCCGATTATGGCCGACGGTCTCTTTCTTAAGCCCGATGTGTATTACTTACCGCCGAGTACTACACCTTTCTATCCTCACACTCAGCTTACATTTTTTTTAATTTATACTCACATATTTCTTCTGCTTTGTATTATTACAATTATTACTGGCATAAAAATATGAATATCCAACTGAAGGTTTAATTTTGTATCGGAGAAACTACTAAATTTTTTATATGAAAAAAAAAAGATTACTTTATATTAGGGTTTTTTATTTGGAAGTTAATATTTATGTTATTGTATGTTTCTCTGGTCAAAAAAGTATTATATTATCTCTTTATTCTTCAATGTTTATTGTAAAACAATCATCAAAAACTTATAAATGTGCGTACTTGAAGAAAGTTTGCTTTCTGAACGGCACTATATAACTTGAAAGGTTGAAGTAAAATAGGCACTAAGTACCAAAAAAACAAAAAAAAAACAAGTACAGGTTGTCCTCGACTTACGACCGAGATACGTTCCTGGACTTTGGTCGTAATTCGAATTGGTCGTAAGTCGAATTTCATACAAAATATATATGTACTTACATATTAAAATAAAACATGTGTATTTATTTATATTTTTTTATTGTTAAATTTATACTTATTTATTAATACAAAATAAAATATTTACTTCATTAATATTTAAAATCTTTCGTCATCTGTACTTATATAAGTACATATATATGTACAATCCATTGGCTCATCAACAGTAGTGGAAGAAGAAGCAGTAGTAGTCTTTTTAAAAAACATATCCAATTTTAGTTGAGTTGTTTGTTGTTTTTTTTCCCTGTATATTTCTTTGTAGCAAGCAAGATCTTCCTGAATACGGCGGTTTATACTCAAAAATCTTTCGTTATCCGAATCCATTTTTGCATTACTTGGTCAATTTGAAGGAACGCTGCTTACATTTCTTTCAATACAAATTTTTTTGGAGATTCCAAGACCATTTCTTTTTTTTTAGTCTCTTCTTCAACCCTTTAATTTTCGATGCATAATAATTCTTCATTTGTAAGATCTTCCAAATCATTTTCTTTAAGTTGGTCTATGTCTTCACGATCAATATTAATATCAAGTTTCTTGCAAAGCTCTACAATGAGATTTGTAGTGTGTTCAATTTCATTTTCTTTTTCAAATTGCGACTGAGTTATGTTTTCAAAACGTTTAGTAAGCTTTTTCCATATTCCATACATGCACGATGATGTGACCTCTTGCCATCCCTTTCCAATATTTTTAATTGCTTGATGAATATTAAAATTCTTCAAAAACTCTTTAAACGTTTTTCCCTCGTCAAGCGCTACTATTGCTTGGGCCAATGTAGTTTTTAAATAATATACTTTAAATGTGGCAATAGCTCCCTGGTCCATGGGTTGCAAAATACTGGTGGTATTAGGGGGTAAATACACGATTTTAACGTTAGGATGTAAATTTCCGATATGTGGTGGGTGTCCTGGTGCATTGTCTAGTATTAAAAGCATATTGAATGGAATTCCTTTCTGATTACAATATTGTTTTACTTCTGGAATAAATAAATTCAAAAACCAGTCTTCAAAAATAAATTGTGTCATCCACCCTTTTTTGTTTGAGCGGTAATATAGTGGTAACATATCGATATTGATTCCTTTGAGGGCTCTCGGCTTTTTAGAGTGATACATCATTAATGGTTTCAATTTATATCCAGCAATATTGCCACCCAATAAAAGTGTAAAACGATCCTGAAATGCCTTGAAGCCTGGCATACTTTTTTCTTCCTTATTAATGTAGGTACGCTGAGGCATTTTCTTCCAATAGAGCGCGGTTTCGTCAACATTAAAAATTTGTTCCTTGACGTATTCTTCTTTCCTAATCAATGTGTCAAATATTTCGATAAAATCTTCAGCAGCCTTGTAATCGGCACTAGCTGCCTCTCCACTTATTTTCACATTTTGATAATTCGCCCGTTTTTCGAATCTCGCAAACCAACCATTACTGGCAGTAAATGTTTGCTCGTAGTTAGTTCGCTCCTTTAATTTTAGGTTTTCAAAAAGGCTCAGCGCCTTTGTCTTTATGGTCGCAAGGCTAAGGGGGATTCGTTTTTTTATCAAATCTTCCATCCAAATCACCAATAGTTTTTCCATTTCGTAAATGGGTCCAAGTTTTTTTTTGTTATTATTGTAGATTTTATGGATATTGCTCCTTTAACAGCTTTACTGATACTTAGTTTATTCTTCAAAATTGTAGAGATCGTTGATGTGATAAGTGTAGATCGCGAGCTATGTCCTTCACTCTTTTACCACTCTCATATTGTTTAATTATTTTAAGTTTTATTTCTAAATCTATTGCACTTCTCTTTTTTTGTCACATCTACTCCGTTTGCCAGTCATTATGGGCACGATTTATTGATTATTCACTTCAGATATTAAATGGGTATATGTATTATTTATATCTTATTATATTAATGTGTTTATATGTCCATGTTCAAAAACACTGTATTAACTGAATTATTTATACATAATTTTAAAACAACGAAGGGACGAAGTGAGAAACAAACGACATTCTTTGCGCACATCCCGCGATCTACTGACCGGCAGGAAGTTTTTATGACATCATTATTGCGTCATTTTTGTTTACGCATGAATCAGGGTTGACAAAGGCGCACCGTAATGCAATTTAAAAAAAGTCTATTTTTTTTTGGTCGTAAGTGCGAATGGTCATAAGTAGAACCGTCGTAAGTCGAGGACTACCTGTATGCAGTTTCGTTCTATCTGACATATAGAACGAAACTGCATACTTAGTTTTTTTTATACTTAGTACCTATTTTACTTCAACCATTCACTTATCCTTTTATTATTATTATTTTGTCAAGGCGTAAAAATCTCAAGTGGTTTTTTTCTAGAATAGGAAACATAAAAGAGAAAAGGCTTGATATGTCCAATGTAGCGGATTGACAATCCCATTTCCGAGAATGGAACGAAATAAATATTTGAGTTTATCTCTTCTCATATACACATAAATAAGAAATGCGTAAAATTATGTTTACACTCGCGACATTCTGTGCACCTCTAACACAGACAACATATCCGTTTTTATCAGTCTCGTTTCTTATTGTTTTGACCCAAACAAGAATTTCTGATTCAAATAAATCCCATCATAATATTATTTGTTATTATTCTCTTCAATATTTTTGGATCCTACCCGGTCATTTAAGGCGGCATTGCCTGCGCCAGTAGTAAATTCACTAACCATTTTTGGATCCTGCCCGGCCATTTAAGGCGGCATTGCCTGCGCCAGTAGTAAATTCACTAACCATTTTTAACATCTAATCTATGAAACTTCTTTGAAAAACAAGATGGTTTTGAGAGTTAGGTGCGTGGTCGCGCGGTAACGCACTGGACTTCCATGCGTAAGGTCGCCGGTTCGAACCCCGCACTGTGCTACTCCCCTCGAATAACATAGGCATTTTATTCGTCTAGTATTCGGGGGTCATATATATTCTTTCAAAAAGGGGAAAAACATGCCTATGTGCTCCGATCGTCTCAATTCGATGTGCTATCGGATTCAGTACAGCGGTGTGGCCGGTGAGTTTGCTGGCGTGCAACGACTCACTTACATAAAAACAAACTTCACGGCGCAACTTCGCTTTCCAACAAATGGCAAGGGAATCCTCGAGTACGAGGCCCGGCAACGAACGAACGAACCAGAATCGAACATATTGATGAGCGTGACAGGAAGACAATATTTTCTTTGGCGCCAGTAATCCAGCCTTCGGATTTAGAACTACTGAAGTAGGTACGGAACTTGTGGTTCGTCATTACTCGTGTTTCGCTCGACAATTTTGCCGCACGTGAAGAAGCAACAACATTCGCACACGTACTCGGCGTATGGGAGTGTTGTTTAACTAGATTAGACCTCATTTTTTGGGTACCATCGGGATTTAAACCCGAAACCCCCGGGTGGAAGCCAAGAGTAGTAGACGGAGGTATTCAACGCTATTTAGTAATTTTATTACGAAGGAAAAACGTTATGCAAGTTGTCTGTGTATTATTATTCTATCCAGTAATACAGTTTTCCAATATAATCAAAACACTTATCAATGAAATTCGTCTCCTTGCGGTATTTTTACTAATCTAGCACGTAAAATGAGACTGTTTCAAACGGGAAAAAAATCGTAACAACTAAATGGATAGTATTAATCGTAGAAATAAGTAACTAAACCGGTGGTCAATGTGTATGTAAGGCAATAATTCTCGAGTTTTTTTAGTTTGAGTTAACAATTATTCATCTAAATCTTGGTGTTGCCAACCAGTGAGCAATGATAAATTAATAAAATGCATTGCGAAATACTGAATACTGAGAAATAGATGCAATTTCTATTGTATAAACCCCTTAACTGTCCCGCCGCCCCTCTTATTTCGCCGAAAACTTTCATCGTCTGTTTCAAGTATCCGATCATGGACTTGCGCTGCGCTCAGAGAGAGATTGTTTATTGGCCTTCCCAGTTCACTGCTCTTCTTTTTTTACGTCGTCTTTTACTGTCCATGCAGTGAGACTCTGGAACCAGTTACAAACCAATGTTAGACTCGCTTCGTCCTTGGCATGCTTTAAGAAGCGACTGAAAAAGCTCTTAATTTCTAGTCAGTAATACTCGTAGAACGTGTTTCATTCCTGATTTTTCTTTCTTCTCCGCCATCCTTTCCTTCTCTTTTGATTGATGATATCTTACTTTTAATTTAATATGTTTATGTTCATAAATTACATAAATATGAATTATCTTCTGAATATTTTTTGCGACCGTGTAACTTTATTTACTTTTATCTGGTTGGTTGATCTTAGAGATTGCCGCCTGGCAATAAAACCGGAATCACAATGAAATAAATAAATATTTTTCAGGAAAACCTAGATAACGCGAATTGGATTTCCTAAAATCGATAGTAAGCAATATGATTCTGTTTCCCGCTACTATTTAAGCGGATTGTTAATCAGTTAACGCGGTTATTGTTTGGTTATTCAAGCAACATGTGAAGAGAATTGAATTTCCATACCAGAGTTTTGGAAGATATATAATATAAAAAAGACAATGGAAAATAGTCATTCAGCGTGGGAAGAAGTCACCGCCAGTAATATGCGAGCCGTATGGTAGAACATTTTACCTCACAGTGCAAATGATTTAACTGACTTCAGTAAATCCATAGATAACGTCGTGGAAGAAATTTGCACAATTGGAAAAGATCTTGGATTCATCGAACTCGATTCTGATAGTGCGGGAAATTCGCTTGGCTCTCATTCAGGAGAGCTAAGCGAGAATGATCTTCAACTAGAAAAGCGGCGTACTTATGAAGATTATGAATTTGAGGTCTTCTTCCTGTCTGAGTAGGCATTGTGGAGAGAGTGCCAGACTTTTTTTTTATCGCGACACGCATCTTTCACTTCTACATCCATACACCTTCTCATACAGCTCCTACGGTTTATTTAACTTTTTACATTTCTCTCTTTCAAAATATCATACACTTATCCGACAATACTTTCCTTAATCTTCCTCTACCACACCTTACATTCACACTTGCACAGTATATTTGTTTTGTTAGTCTTTCTTCATTATTTCGTTTCATGTGCCAAAACCATCGCAGAGTCCTCTACTTCATCTTACTCATCACATCTGCCTGAAGTTCACATTCATCCTTAATCGCTTGATTATGTATTCTGTCATACATTGTAACCCCGCGTATTATTTTAAGTGCGCGCATTTTTTCGGCTCTTCAGTATTTTTCCTCATACAAATTTCACTCCTATACGTCAAAGTTTATACCAGAATACTATAGTGGACCATCATTTTAGCAGATTATCATAATGCACGGTTTTCGTATGTCATTATGCAAAAATATTAAAATACTGTTATTGTTAAAAATATTTCGCGACTCATTCAAAATGCCAAAATATTTATCATCGGGTCGCGACCCATGGATAAAGAACTATGCTCTAGGCCTCAACATTATTTTCTGATATTAACTGAATTTATCTAAATAACTTTTTTAGTTAAGAAAACCCGAAGGAATTGTATGGAAGATATATGGATGTTGAGGAAACAAACATGTATGTCCTGATAAAAAGTTTTTTGCAGTCATCTCCGTTTTCCCCTGATAGCGTGACGGCATGATGGTATGTGTGTATGTAGTGCAATAGTGAATTGTATTTTTCAAGTGATTGTAATTAAATTTGATTGGGATTTTTTTCAAATAAAGTATAATTTTCAGTTCGATATTTCAAGCAATACAGATCAGAAACACATTAATTACTCGGATAGTTCTAACGGTAGTATACCTACACTATTATAGGATATTGTAACGCGTTTATGATGTACCTGTTTGAAGCTACCTTAAAGTTGAATTCTCACTTTACCACAATTATACCGTGAGCTTCTAACAATGGTTAAAAAGCTGCAAGCAGGCAACGTAATAATCTGACTTGGCGCACTGTATTAAAAATTGTATTCAAGCCCTGGTTATCTGTCGAGCCCGAGACAGCTCATAGTATGACCGCGGTCATGTGGGAATCCAGCCTAACACTCGGCACATATTCTAAGAATTTTCCCACATTGTCTACATGTTTACTAATGACATTTTAGTTAATTTGGACGAGCAAAGAATGAAAAATGCTTAAAATATTTAAATCGACAAAGCTTTTTGTTTTAATCTCACGAGAAATTAGTGTTTTAAAAATAGATTTCGTAAATACTCGACAAAATGACACCTGTCAATCAACAACAACGTCATGTTTTCCTTTTTTATGTTTTATTTTCTATTCAGATTCTAGACTTTTTATGGACATGTTTCGTCGAGGATTGTTGTTTATGTAAAGCAAATATTAGTTTTGAACAAAGAAAACGTACTTGTTGTATTATCTCTTTCTTACGCTAAGAAATATGTTGTTCTATGTGTACTTGGTCAGAAATGAGTAGTTTTATGTTTAGAACTTTTCCAGACGATCTCCGTGGCCTAGTTGGTAAGACGTCTTCCTATCTGCGGGTTACTGAATTCATTTTAAAAAGGGTTCCGGTCTGGTTTATACTTAAGGCCTCTTGAACATAATTCTGATTGGTTGTAAGAAATAGCCATGTGGCAATAAACTCACGAGATAGGGCTATATATAATGAAATATAATTCAACACAATTCCTGATTTTTTGTATAAAATTACGTACCGTGGATATATTGTATAAAAAAAAAGATTCATCGTAAGCGTTCCATAATAGTTTGGTGGAACCAACTGTCAACTAACATAAGACTCATTCCGTTGTTAGCGTGCTTCAAACAGCGACTCATTATATTTTCCTTCAGTGATGTAGCGTGTTTCCTGGTTCTCCCAATCCCCTTCCCATCACATAGCCGCAGATGAAATAGTTATATTAATACCGTCAAATGATTCAGGTCTTCTTTTAAACTTTATTTTCATTGTGTAAAGCTGAAATGTAAATGGTTGGTTGGGAGAGATAGCCCTTTGACAATAAACCAGCCAAGTGTATATTGTATTTGAATAAATAAAGAAACGTGCCGGGTCCGATTTCCGTCCGAATATCCACACTTTGAAGTTGTTTTTCGTACATTGTTTGGAGTATCACGTGTTACGAAACAGCGCTATATTATTCCTTAGGGTTTTCTTAGTTTGTGATATACTCGTATCGTATACAACATTTAAGTAATCTCTTGTAGTAGGACGTAATGTAAGGTTACGTAGACAATGCTGTCCGCATACATTGACTAGAAATAAAATTAAATTCAGCCACAGTGATACATTAAATGTCATTCCGGTGTCAAGGTTATACAAGTATGTTTGATAAAGTATTATGGACAAATGCGCGATAAAAGGGCGAGTATGTTGTATTTTTATTGTGTATCTTACTTGCTCAATCTAATTTTCAGACAAATTTGTATTATTAGATAAATCTTCATAATAAAATAAAATACAAACAATGGTACCTCTTGATAAAAATAATATAATGGTTGAGCGAGTCCAACAATATATACACATACCACATCGATCAATAAGTCCCGGGACTAACTACTAAAACAACATTTGTTTGCCAAAATTCTTCTTTATTCATCAATATAGTCTCCTTCAAGAGCGATACATGCATTCCAACGCTTTCTTAACTTTTCTATGCCAGCCGTGTAGAACGGTTTATCTTTGGTTTAAAAATAGGCGTTAGTTTCGGCAATCACTTCTTCATTGGAGCCAAATCTCTTTTCCTGGAGCATCTTTTTGAGGTCTGCAAACAGCCAATAGTCGCTGGGGGGTAAATCTGGAGAATACGGTGGGTACGGAAGCAATTCGAAGTTCAACTCATGCAATTTAGCCATCGTTACCATCGACTTGTGACACGGTGCATTGTCCTGATGAAAGAGAACTTTTTTCTTCATATGGGGCCGTTTTTTTTTTTAATTTCTGCCTTCAAACGCTCCATTCGTATGTAATATTCGCTATTGATGGTTTTTCCCTTTTTAAGGTGATCGATGAATATTATACCATGCGCATCCCAAAATACGGAGGCCATAACCTTCCCGGCCGACTGTTGCGTTTTTGGTCGCTTCGGACGACTTTCACCGGCTGCTCTACACTCAGCTGACTGCCGATTTGATTTCAGAGTATAGTGGTGGATCCAAGTTTCATCCATTGTCACATACCGACGCAAAAACTCCTGTTTATTATTATGGAACAGAAACAACAACGCATCGATGATTCGAGCGCTCTGAATCATCGATGCGTTGTTGTTTCTGTTCCATTGTGAGCAAACGCGGCACCCATTTCGAAAAAAGCTTTTTCATGACCAAATGTTCATGCAAAATAGTGTAAACACTACCAAATGATATCTTCAGGATGTCAGCTATCTCACGCAACTTTACTTTGCGATTTTCCATCACGATTTTGAGGGTTTTTTATGTTTTCTGGTGTAACAGCCTCATTTGGACGACCAGAGCGTTCAGCATCATTTGTGCCTGTACGACCGCGTTTGAAATAGGCATACCACCGACAAATGGTTGTTTTCGACGGAAAAGGGCCCGGATAACACTTTTCAAGCCATCGCTGAGTTTGAACGGTATTTTTTCCCATTAAAAAGCAATGTTTTATCAACACACGAAATTCGTTTTTTTCCATTGTTTTGAAAATAGCAAAAGTAGCGTCACTAAAACCACTGTAACTCAATGACACAATGTCGGAATGTCATGAAAGTTTGACACGTAACTTCTAAAGGCTGGTACTAACTGAGAATGGATTTGTTATTAGAGGGCGCCATCTGTTGATTAGTCCCGGGACTTATTGATCGATGTGTTATATGTCCGGGATGCTAGTGGAATGATCAATGGGACCAATATCGAAAGATCAAAATAAGAATACGAAGCTGCTTCTTCAAAATGCAGGATCTCCTCTGCAACAAGTATTTCAATCTCGCATTACGTATGCGAATTTTGCGCTAATACATATTATCCTTACTTCTCCACGGTGTTCAAGCATGGACACTTACTCAAGCTATTATTACAGAGGAAAATTTAAAGACAAGAATTGTGGGAAAGGAAATATTTCCTGGTTGAAGAATTTGCGGGAGTGGTCTTATTGTTGTACCGTGCACCTGGCTTTGTTCAGAGCTACTGCCTCCAAGTCAAGATAGCCATGCTCATCGCCAATCTCTGAAGGTAGCAGGAACTTAAAAGCGAAATACACGTATAGTCATAGATAATCTTATTCTCCCGATAAATAAAATAATAAAATACTTGTTCATATTGGTTTTATTGGATAATTATTAAGTATTTTATTGTTTTTCAATAAATAAATAAATAAAAAAACTCAATATAAACATACAATCATAGATGTTCTTATTCTCACAAAAAATAAAAAAGCAAAACTATTTTACAAAAAGGTTTCGGATTTTACTTGCGGAACTCCATATTAGAATATTAAATAATAAATCAATTTGTTATTCCACTAATTACATTAATCCTGTGTTCTGCCTCATATTTAGAGACTTGGCGGAATAATCTCGGTTTGTTTTAAGAGCAATGCTTAGGCCCATTTTCCGATGAAACATGACACGAGTTGTACCTTGCTCTCGTAACAAACCCCGAAGGATTGATTACACCTGAAAAGAACCTCAAACCTCAAGTATTACATTGTTGTTTTTATTTAATAAAAAATAATATAAACCCAGAATTCCACCAAGTACTCACGCTTGGAAAATTCGACCACATTTGCTTCTATTCGGCATAAGTTCTAATTTCATGACGTAAAAGTGTCACTTTGGAGTTTCCATACATACATATCATCACGCCGTGTCCCTTATGGGGTAGGCAGAGAGAACATATCTCTAAACTTTTCTATCCATGCAGTCAAATATCGCCTCCTTCACATTCATACATCTCATCATACACAATATTTTATTATTCATGCTTCTTACTTTACCTTCTTTAAAAATCTGGTCCGTTAAGTATATCCATGTTGGAGTTAATGACCTAATCACAATATATAATTTTCTGAGGTCTATTGAAAGCTTTGGAGGATCTAGTAATTTCTTTTTATATTTGTCTTTTTTTGTCACATCAATGTAATGAATATAGTTCTGTTATAAAAAAATCGGTGATGATGAGATTTTAACCAGATGAGTGCCATTTATCGTTATGTGAACATGGTTTTTTAAGGATCCGATCCGAGGAATACATCATCTTTTTATTTACATACCATCTTTGAGAGGCTATTTTTCTCCAAGACCACAATCCAGAACTCATTGCCACGTGACAATTTCTTCCAACCAGTATAGTTATGTTCATGGTCTATGTGAAAATCAGACCGGAACTTTTATTTGGGTTTCATCGGGAATCACACCCCAAAATGTGTTAAATGTTCCACCTACTCAGGCCACGTAAATCGCAAATGATTGGGAAAATCCTAAAATAAAAATGGCCCGGTTTGGTAACAGACATCGTCTGGTTCAGCCGAAGGACGTGAAGGAGTGTTGTTGTCTTTTCACATGCGATAGTGTTGCCAATACGTGCAATGACGATCTACGAGCTGCATGCCTTCTCCAATGGTACTTAATCCTCAGGCCCGATTACTAGGGGCAAAGAAAATATTGTCTCCCGGTCACGCCTTTCAATATGTCTGAATTTTCGATTTGGCTATGTTGACGGGTACCATACGAAAAAAATTATTTAGGATGTTTTTGATTTATTTTGAATTGAAGGTTTCAAATTGAAAATTACCACATTATAATTATTCACGCCAGGAAAAAGAATTAGATATACATACTCGTATAAGACGTTAAATATAATTGATTATACAAATGCATGAAATATATTCCTACCCTGATAAAGAAATGACTTGATGGTATGTATGCATAAAATATTTAACTAAATCAAAAAGTGATACCACAAGGACAAAGTTCCGCTCCTACTGAGATAAAAATCCCACAAAGTATCTCAGAAGATCATTCAGATATAGAATCTGAAATCCCAAAGAAAAATATATGATGCTAAAGACATTGTTAAATGGGATATGCAAAGAAATCAATACTAGTACGACCATGTTAAAATCACTTCTCAATGCAAGTAGGTAATTTATCATTTCTTGTGAAAAACATGCCATTTGATATGGTTACACATGTCCATATTCGTTTTTATTTTTTAATGATGCTGCAATTATTTTTAAACTAAATATTTATTTTCTTTTCCCTCTGCTTAACCTTTCCCTTCCTGTGCTAAAAAAATCCGCCCGTTCTGGTGCTGTGTATTCAATACACATGTAAAAATGAGCGATTTAAAATCGGAAAAATAAGAATATTCATAGCCAATCTCTTAAATTAATTAAATTTGATGTCAAAAGTAATAATTGAAATTTAATTGCTGAAAACATGAAAAAACCATCGGCCAACGTTCACAAAACGGGCAAAGCGATCACCTCAAACGAAAGCCCGCGAGTTACTGAAGCGAGAGAAGCGAGCAAACTGAGATACTATTTCTTGCTTTCCCATATACTGAAGTAGAGTGAGACGTGAATAGCGTAGTTTCCTCACCCATAGCGGTTTTTTAGAATGAATATACCTACGTCACACACTGGCAGATGTTTGATTGTATTGGTGAATGTATTCCCGAATTTCAACAAAATATCTCTGATGTGGCCGATGAGTGCTAATTATTATTAATATTATTTTTTCATTTAATGCGTAAATGTATTACGGAGTAATACCTAAAATCTGAACCCAGTATTTATTATATTTATAGAGATATTAAAGTTTTTAGAAGCAATGTGTACTAGTTACACATCACAGGGAAGGAAGGGTTAATGATAACCTTTATGGAGAAATATTAATTCAATTGTAAAAAAAAGTTCAAATCTCATTAACACATTGACTGCTGAATAATATCTGTTAAAATCACGATGGTGTTAAAAAAATTGACCATATTAAACACATACGTACATATCATGCCGTGTCCCTTACGGAGTAGGCAGAGAGAAAAGATTGCTATACTTTTCTATCTAAGCACACAAATTGTGCTTCCTCGACTTTCATACTTTTTCACATGAAATTTTTTTTATCATTCGTACTTCTCACTTTACCTTCTTTTAAAATCTGCTCCCCTTGATTTAGCCACATTTTCCTTAATCTAATTCTTCTACACAAACCTTTCATTTCTGACTTGTAAACTTACTTTTTCTTCTAATACCCAAACCATCTTAACACCCCTTCCTGCATCTTACTTAAGACATCCATTTTATCCATGCATTTATTTTTGTTGACTTATTTTCGTCTTTCATACATTGACACTCCACTTTGTTTTAGTGTACGCATCTCTACAACATTAATCTTTTATCCTTCTACCAAGTCCAAATTTCACTTCCATACGTCAAGGTGGACATCAACACACTATTATATATTATTTTTGCTACTTTTAATATAGCATTATTGTTATACATTACATTGGGTGATTCGTTTACCTTGTTCCCTGTCACTACCTCTCTTTCAACTCGCCCATCACACGTAAACATACTGCCCAGGTAACAGAACTCATCTATCTTTCCCAGTTTCTCTTAGTTAACCCATACTTCGCAGACACTTTTAACTACGCCTCTTTTTATAACCATTACCTTTGATTTTGTTAAATTAATTTTTAAACCTTTTACGAAGCATCTCTCATACATGCCTTCATTTTCATAAATGTCTTAAATTTTGTAGAAAGATTGAGAACAGGTATAATTCATTGTCATATAGCCTTACAAACTCTATCAGTACCATTTCGCCATCAATTCATCCAAAGAAATTGGGAATAGAATGGTGATGGGTGTTTTAAGCACAGAGGCATTTTATGAAAACACCTGCTTTTAGAAATTTTCAGCACCGAGCGTGTTAAGTAAATTCAGACAGTTATTGAAATAAAATTGAATTTATATGAGTTTATGTTCTAAATTCATTTGTCTCCTCTATGGCCTTGAATTCTCCAACAACAGTATGCGAATTTGTATTGGAGACATCCGCGCAGAGGACTTCTTAATAATTAAATTTAAATATCTGTTTCAAATATGTATTCACGTCTCAAAGTAAACAGAACTTTTATGAATAGCATTAGGAATTTAATTTTGCCGATGAATTGTGTTGACTTCAATTTATATTGAAGCTTTATTTATGCCTCACATCCAAACGTATATTAATATATATAATGCTGAATTCTATTTGTAAAGAGATATAAGTAATTGCAATGTGTTATTAAGGACTCTGATAAACTCATAATGTATATTTTTAAATAAACTAAACTCAAGGACGAGCAGAATGGGATAAACTAAGATTGTAATAATAATAAAAGGAAAATTTATATGGCGTTGTTTAGAGAGCAAACTCTCCTCAAAGGTGCTCTAACTTGAGACTTGAACCCACCACTATTAATAGATCCACATCTGTGTATGTTAAGAAAAACATACTCGTATTTGGTAAGAAAACTGCAAATTCAACAAAATGAGTTTGAGACTGTAACATGATAGTTGAACATATTAATTTGTTGCTATATCAAAAAATTGTGGGATATAATATGGATTGGGTGTTTGACTTTTAATTTAAATAAATAATATAAATTTCAGGTGGGTTTGTCCAACCAATTAACGAACTCTTACAATCAACCAGAAAGATGTTAGAGGTGTTATGTGGAAAAACAAACTTATACCCTTTTTTTGAAAAAATCGTGTATCAATCGTAATTGAACCCCATCCAAATCTCAATATTTAAGGTCACTTAGGTTTTGACATCTTCTAGAGATAATGTATTTATATGAATTTGAAAACTCACTTTCAAACTTAAGAACGTAAATGTCTAATATGAGTTGTTTTTCATGTCTCTCCATTTAGTACAGTATTGGTCCATAATCCATTCCCATCGTATATTGCCAACCTATAAATTCCCGTTCCTGTCTTATATTTTCATCATAATAATGATTTAAAAATCTGTAATTTAATTCATTGTTTATTTTATTTTCCAGGATTCTTCAGGGAGCAACATTGAAGCAGAAAGGCTGACTATGCATCGCTGCATAGTCTCCAGCATCATTGAAAGTGAAACTGTCTATGTTGAGTGTCTCTATGTTATGGAGAAGGTAAGAAAAATATATTTTGAGTCTTAGTCCAATATCTGATGTTAAATCTATTTTATAGACAGTTGGACCCCACTGTTATGGCTTGTAAAATTCCAGATACGCTGATATGAATAACATAGCTATTTTTCAGTTAAAATGATATTCCACAACAGTATTTTAGTATCAATTTTATATGAGAGTGAAACATGGACTTGGAACAACACTGAAAAGAGCCAAATGAACGCTATAGAAATTTGTGCACTTAGAAGAATAAATAGGGTGACAATGTAAGACAGAATAGGAATGAAGTATTAGAGATGAATGTGAACTTAAGACTGATATGTTGAATAAGATGAAGAAGAGCATTCTGAGATGATTTAGGGAAATAGAACTAATTAATGAAGAAAGACTAACAAAACAAACATACAGTGCAAATATGAGTATAGAGGAAAATCAAGAAAGTATGGTTGGATCTAATATATGATATTTTGAAGGAAGGAAATATAAGTCAGAGAAATTGTAGGAGCTGGATGGATGTAGAAGAGGGGAAATATGCGTGACAGCAAGGAAGCGGCATGAAGGTATGTACGAGTATTTATAACTATTTTTAACTTTTAATAACATTATAAATCTAACATTTAAGTACATATTTAAAAAATATATCACAGGAGCATTGTGTATTAGAGCTTATCCTTTAAAAATATCAATACACATTTTTTTTATTTTACGAAATAGTTTATAGTCACAAAATTCATGACATGAAATATCTGCTAGTCATGACCATTGAATTTCATGTGGGTATTTTTTTAAGTAGTTTTTTTAATGCATCATGTACAACTTTTTTTTTAATATTTTCAGTACATGAATGCTATCAAGGCCACACTCAACTCCTCACAACCGGTCATAACGGAGGAAGAGTTCAACACAATATTCTACAAGATATCCGAGCTGCACGATCTTCACAAGAGCTTCTTGAAAGGGCTGCAGAATGATGTGAAGTCATTTGAAGAGCCACTTTCTGTTGGCATTCATTTCAAGAAAATGGTAAATGCTTTATTTTTATTTCTTCTAAAATGTCCGTAATCTATTTGTTTTCTCTTTCTGCCCAACTCTGCTCTAATCCATTATGTGAACAACTATTTTACTAATCATACTCTTTCATCTTAATATTCAAGTATATTCAATGGCTAGTTAGTTCATATTTGTATTTTCAACCTTCAAGCTCTTCAATAAATACAATTATGATGCACTTACACTATACAATTGTTTTTTTTTATTTATTTGGTCATAATTAACAAAAAATCATTCTAAAAATTTATCTCGAGGTTTGAAACAAAATTTACAATTTTTTATATTTCCAATATAAACAATGACCAATTTCGATATTTTTTATCTTCTCTTCTTTCCAATACACATAATTATGAACTTTGAACAATATGCCTACTCCGGTGGTACGTAATCTGAAGACTCGATTATTGGGACAGAAAACAATATTGTCTCTCTGCCATACTCTTGAATATGTCCACTTCACATAGAAGAAGGGAAAATAGCTTTAAAATTACTGTTCTGGATCTGAATGCGGCCTTTATACTGTCGATTATGAAGGTTTCTTCGATTATGTATGGGTTTTCAGGCTGGGTTGAATCTTATTTGTCAAATATAAGGCAATCAGTTATTCTCAATCAGGAAGAATCTTCTTAGCACATTGTTAAGTATGGTGTGTCTCAAGGGTCAGTACTAGAGCTGCTTCTTTATACTAATTATATCAGTGATTTCATTGGCACGAAGAGTTTTGAGTCTCAAGTTTACGCAGATGATACAGTAATGTGTGAATTAATGTGAAAAATGTTATTGGGTGTACAAATAAGTCACCGCCGTTTGACAAAAGTTGGCGCCACCAGTAAGTTATGGTTAAAATTGTCAGATGTAAAATGTCATTATCGTAAGGTTGGACATCTGTCAACAACATGACCTTGAAATATTAGTGAATTTTTATCAGTATAACATATTTTTTTGTGTTCGAAAATGTCAAGTTTTGAGCCGAATAAGCGTCATTTGCGGGAACTTTTGATTTACTTCTTCAATTTGAAGAAATCTGCAGCTGAGGCGCATCGATTGCTTGTAGAAGCATATGGTGAGGCTGCCTTAAGTGAGAGAAGTTGTCGTGAGTGGTTTCAAAAGTTTAAGAACGGTGAATTTGACATCGAAGACAAAGAACGTAGCGGAAGGCCGAAAGTGTACGAAGACGCGGAATTGGAAGTATTATTGGATCAAGATTCGTGCCAAACGCAAGAAGAACTTGCACTTACATTAGGAGTGACTCAACAAGCAATTTCACATGGGTTGAAATCATTGGGAATGATTCAAAAACAAAGAAATTGGGATTCATATGAACTGACACGGAGAAACTTTGAATGCCAATTTTCCACATGTGAAATGCTGCTTGCCAGGCATAAACGAAAGGGTTTTCTGCACCATATAGTCACTGGTGATGAAAAATGCATCCATTATGATAATTCAAAAAGAAAGAAATCATGGGGATCCCCTGGTCATGCTTCAACATCTACGGCTAAGCCAAATATTCATGGAAAAAAACTCTTGTTGTGTATTTGGTGGGATCAGCTTGGTGTCGTGTATTATGAGTTGCTCAAACCGAATGAAACCATTGCTGGGGCTGTCTACCGAACATAATTGATGAGATTGAGTCGAGCACTCGAGGAAAAGCGCGCCCACTACTACGCCAGACACGACAAAATTATTCTCCTGCATGATAATGCTAGTCCACATGTTGCGGCACCGGTCAAAACCTATTTGGAAACACTCAATTGAGAAGTTTTACCCCACCCGCTGTATTCACCAGACATTGCTCCTTCTGATTACCACTTGTTTTGATCGATGACGCATGGCCTGTCTGAGCAGCATTTCACATCATATGAAGATACCAAAAATTGAGTCGATTCGTGGATAGCCTCAAAAGATGATGATGATGACTGACGCGGTATTCGTATGCTGACAGAAAGATGGGGAAAAGTAGTGGCAAGCGATGGGTACTACTTCGAATAAAACATGAGGTTCCGTTCTTTCACAATAAATGCCCATTTTTTTATAAAAAACGGCGGAAACTTATTTGTACACCTAATAAAATAATTTAAAGAAGGGTTTATTAGCCATAAAAGTCAAAACATTTTTTAAATCATTCAAATATTTACTATTTTAATGAGGAATATATCCGCCTTTAGCTTTTATAATTTCTTGTACACATTTTGGCGTGGATTCAATAAATTTTTTGCATCTTTCCAATGTTTGCTCATCCCGAAACCATACGTTAATTACTGTTTCAATCGTCTTCTGTTTTGTTGTACAGTATGTTCTCCAGATCTTGGCTTTACAAATAGCCCATAAATTTTTGATCAGATTTATATCGGGAGAGGATAATATTGTTTCCTTGGAAATAGTTAATTATCTTTGTTCACATTAATTCGCATACTGCTGTACTTTGTTTTTTAAATTCTATGATCTAAGTGAATAAAAATATTCTGATACAGGATACTTCTAATTACATTGTTCAAGTCTCAGATTAGATGTCTAAAAATAAATTTAAACTAAATCAAAGTAAAACAGAATTTCTCTGGGTGGCTTCACCACATACACATCTTAATGGGAATACTTTATCAGTCATGGGTGTTACTATTTTTCCAAAAGATGCAACAAATCTCTCGGAGTCCTTAATAGTAAGCTCTCCTTCGATAGACAAATAGGTTATACGATTTCTTCATGCTTTTATTATCTTAGAGAGTAAAAATTTGTACGTCGATGTTTTCCAACAAGGGAAATAAAAACTTATTAATTCATTTATTATGTCACATCTGGATTATTATAATTCTATTTAATCGGGTTTGCCTGATTCGCAAATTTCTAGGCTCCAGTTTGTTTTCAACGCATCTGCTAGGCTTACTATATATATGGTAGTCATAAAGGCTTACTATATATATGGTAGTCATCTGCTAGGCTTACTATATATATGGTAGTCATCTGCTAGGCTTACTATATATATGGTAGTCATCTGCTAGGCTTACTATATATATGGTAGTCATCTGCTAGGCTTACTATATATATGGTAGTCATAAAGGCTTACTATATATATGGTAGTCATCTGCTAGGCTTACTATATATATGGTAGTCATCTGCTAGGCTTACTATATATATGGTAGTCATCTGCTAGGCTTACTATATATATGGTAGTCATCTGCTAGGCTTACTATATATATGGTAGTCATCTGCTAGGCTTACTATATATATGGTAGTCATAAATATTGTCATACTAGTCCACTTCTAAAAAGCCTACACATCTAGGTTTTAAGTGTAGTGAACAGATTCATTTCAAACTTTGTCTCTTTGTATTCGAGTCCCTTAATGGAATGTCTCCATTTCAAACTTTGTCTCTTTGTATTCGAGTCCCTTAATGGAATGCCTCCATTTCAAACTTTGTCTCTTTGTATTCAAGTCCCTTAATGGAATATCTCCATTTTTTCTTTCAAATCTGTGTCTGAGAGATGTTCCTTCAGTGATGAGTAGATTTTTAAGGTAGATTTCTGCTTCAATAAATTTATTGTTCCAAATGATCCAATTAGATAGAGCTGTTTGCATTGCTGGTCCGTTGGTGTAGAATGGTCTACTTCTTAGTGTTAGAGATATGAGTGGCGTGTGCAACTTGAGCAAGCGCTTAAAGACAACCCTTTTTAGGAAGTCTTATCAAAATTTATAATTTTATATGAACACTACACCTAAAGCAGAACACGTCAATATCACATATCAAAAGATCTACAATGGTTTCTTTGGAGTTCGTCTTCCTTTGGTAAGTTTTCCATACCAAATATATTTTTCTGAACATATGGGCGGGAAATCACCTAATCTAATGTTCGCAGCCACTACCTTCCTACCCTTACACTCAACTTAATGTATTTATTTTGTAATATTTTTAATCAATCAATAGTAGTTAGTGGGTTTGAGTTCCAAATTAGAGCGCCCTTGAAGAGAGTTTGCTCTCTAAAAAAACACTGTACAAATTACCCTTTTACCATTATTATTGAACAGTTCGGATCTCTTGAGGGGTTCCATACATATTAATGATCGAAATTATTTTTTATTTCACATACATGCCTTTTAGTATCTTTCTGGCTTTGGAGGTACCAGGCGATCACCTTGCTTTTTAAAAGAAACTTCGACTCCATTCACCAAATAATACCAAAATAACATTCCACAGTGGAAAAATATAAAGGGGTTCTCATATTTCATAGTCAAAATTTTTAAATTGAAAATATCAATACTTGATCTAGCATCAATATTAATTTATATTTTTTTTGAAGGCCGAGAACATTAACATTTACGGAGCGTTCCTTCACAATTATGGTTGTGCGACGGGTGCAGTTCGCAAATGCTGCATCAGCTCCCCCAAGTTCAAGGACCTGACCCAACATATCGCCTGCCGGGGCCAACCCATGAGCCTGGAGGACCTGCTGCATAAGCCCGTGGCCAGGGTTCAAAAGAACGCTCTTGTTTTGCATGTGAGTCAGTACAAGATAGCATATTTGACAATAATTGAGAATTAACAAAAAAAAAACAATGTATCGATATTTTATGTACAGAGGAATTATGGTGAATTCTCATCTAAAGATATAATTTAAATAGATGAGTTAATATGAAAAATTCTAAAAATGCATTTCTTTCTACACTAGTTATTTTAAGAATACACTCTTCAATATTTATAAAGAAGATTACAAGGAATCAATAAGGCCACCTACATGATACTAGGTTAGTCAAAAAGTTTTGAAAGCGGAAATGAAAATACATTTTTTTGGGGGGAAATCACTTTTATTGCTCAGTATAGTCTCCTATAAGATCAATACACTTGGTCCAACGATCTTCCAACTTTGTTGTCCCATCACGGAAGTGACTTTCTGGAAGCCCTGCAAAATACTCCTCTACGACGGCTATAACCTCTTCGTTTGATGAAAAATGCTTTCTACGAGTGAATTTTTTGAGGTGTGAGAACAGCCAGAAGTCAGAGGGAGCTAAATCTGGCGAATAGGGTGGATGCTGCAACAATTCGTACCCCAATTCACTGATTTTCGCGATGGTTTTTTTTAGCTGTGTGAGCAGGTGCGTTGTCTTGATGAAAAATGATTTTTTTCTTCTGCAAACCGGGTCTTTTTTCACAAATTTTTTCATCCAACTGGTCCAAAAGGTCACAATAATAATCAGAGTTGATTGTCTTACCAGTTTGGAGATAATCTATCAATAAAATTCCTTTTGCATCCCAAAAAACTGACGCTAACACCTTCTTGGCCGATTTTTGGACACGAACTCGCTTCGGAGCCAAAGTGCCTGGTTCACACCACTCCTTAGCCTCTTGTTTTGATTCAGGATCATGGTGGTAGACCCAAGTCTCATCCATAGTGATGAATCGACACAGAAAATCCTTTTTATCCTTTCGAAATTGCTCCAAATGTTGCTCAGAAAGTCGCATTCGAACGTGTTTTTGTTGCATTGTTAGCAAATGCGGCACCCATTGTGCACACAGTTTTTTGAAACCCAAAACTTCAGCCAAAATATGCCATGTTGTTCCATGTGAGATGCCTATGGTGTCAGCTTTCACATCCACAGTCGATCGATGATCTTCCAAAACCATATCCTGTATTTTAGCTATGATTTCTGGTGTTGATGCACTTTTTGGACGTCCTGAGCGTGGATCGTCTTCAACGCTTGTACGGCCACGCTTAAACTCCAAAACCCACCGGTGAACGGTTGGAAATGAAGAAGAAGACTCCTTTAATACTTTCACCATCTTTGCATGGATCTCAGTAGCCGATAAACCTTCCAAAACAAAGAATTTAATCACTGCACGATATTCGGATTTTTCCATTGTTAAAAAATACACTGACACGTCAACTTCAAATGGCTTGTAAACAAAGAATGAATTGACAGATCGAAATGAAATTTTGAGTACGTTCTTATGAAAGATGAAATATTAAAATGGCATAGAAATTTTGGTTTTCTACTGCTCCATAGATGTCGCTTTTAAAACTTTTTGACTAACCTATTATATCACACCCGAGAATTTCATAAAAATCAGCATTTGTGATGAAGTATTCCCCTTCAAACTTTTTGAATGGTTCATTCTTTCAATAATGATAATTTCAAAGTATATCTATGATTGAGGAAAACAATACATAAGAAAGAATCGGTATGAGTAATGAGGAAGATGTGAAAAGTGTGGAAGATGTGATATACCTGAGAAACATGTAGTATGTGTGAGATAAAGGAGACGTATTAGGGAGATGTTATTCATATGTTTTTTATGACATATTTTTATAAAAAATATTAACTTTAGTTCCAACTTTACCAAAACACATTTTGAGAAAATCTTAAGTAGTGAGAAGTGGTTTTTCATTATTTTTTAATTTTATAGTTTTGTATATGATGTTAGCATTAATTGAACACAATTCCATCCCCCAGAAAAAAAGTTTTCTCCACCACTTCAAAGATTTTCTAAGGAAGCAGTATGTGGATGCATATTGGTCTGCACGGTCCACTCCGCCCATAGATTTCGTGTAGTTCAGTACCACGGCTGGTTTCTCTGTTACCAATTACCCACTAGAACTCTGATTATCACTTGTTTCTAACATAGTTTAATTTGTTTTGTCACCATACATACTGAAAATAAACTCATCTTCACTCTCACTTAGTTCGAAATTATCTTCCATTTTTAAGGATGAAAAAAAAACTTAAATATTTTTACACATACTAAATTTAACAATGTAAATGCGTCCGAATGGTAGCAATGACCTTGCAAAGCTGATAAATAGTGTTTATACCTGCTCTAATAGGTATCTAGACCTTTTTTAAGGGTAAACAATACAAATGTACATTATGGCGACCTATGGTCGCCAACGGAGTTACAAAAGAATTTACCATGTCGACATATTGTCGCCAACAGAGTAGAAAGGGTTAAGACGGATCGTCGTGAAGATAGCTGCATGTTAAGTAGCAACGATATAAACATCCAGTCAATTAATTGTCAAAAATGTAAATAGGTATTATAAGTAAATCACCATTCATTATATCTAATATAAGAATTTTATTTCCTAATACAACCTAAACTTAGATATTATTACCTAAACATTCATTGGTCACTTTTGCGACCACTGACATGACCCCTGAAATGGGCACAGGTCTTATATGCGACCGCCTCATTTCCAAAAAAAAAAAAAATTTATAACACATTTTCGAAGAAATAAAGTCAATTTGATACACATAATAATGATTTATTCAACAAAAAACTCAAAATCTCAAAAATAAAAATTTGCGCCTTAAAGGGTTAAGATAAGCAATATCTTAGGAGAATCTTAAACGACATTCCCTATACAGATTTGTGATACTGAGCTATCTCAATTATCTATTACACAAGTTAGATGTATATGACTCATACCTGAATATATTTGTTTTATTCAGTATTTATATGATCTGTTTTTTGAGGTTATATTTAATTTTTTTTTTAATTCTTCTGATCAATTTGACAACTCTGCAAGATTTAATATCTGCTAATAAACTAAAATAATTGATATTTTGGACAAAAATAACTGGTAATGTACTTTTTGTTATGATATTTACTTACTAATAGAAACTATCTACTGAGCCTGGAAAAGTGCCCCTTCTTTGTGTTTTTGCATTCACCAAGAGTGGGCCAGCACCAGTATACTCAAGTCAAATCATTAAGTTCACAGGGCTGAAAACACCTGGCAGTCCACAGGGATCATCACAGTCACCAATTTATTGTTCTGCAGTGTTTTTACAAAAATCTATGATTTAAAAAAATTGTAATATACAGAAAATATTTTAGGATCAACTTATATTTAATTGCACTTCTTGTTTCATAAACTTGTCTAATTATCGAAAGTATTTATATCAAAATGTAACATTATATCCATAATACGAAATTTTATATTTAAGATCTCTGCAAGTTTATGAAATACAATAAAAAAGACTATAAAAACAATTATGATTTGTATTATTTTTAGGATCTTCTCAAGTATACTCCTGTATCTCACCCTGACCATG
Organism: Odontocerum albicorne; assembly: GCA_949825065.1. Taxonomy (NCBI): domain Eukaryota; kingdom Metazoa; phylum Arthropoda; class Insecta; order Trichoptera; family Odontoceridae; genus Odontocerum; species Odontocerum albicorne. The sequence goes on along the minus strand of OX463847.1, from coordinate 18,380,295 downwards.
CTATGTTGACTGAAGCTCTTAACATGACGCAACACTTCTTGGATGAATTCAACTACGTAGTAAGTATTCCAAGTCACTCAACTATACAGCAATGTCCATTATGTTCTTCTTGTATGTTGCAATCTTCAAATGACAGAGATTAATTTGGTAGGTCATATTACTTCTTTCTCTGTGACAAGATGAATTAACTCTAGTCATCCCTGAAAAGCATATAGAGAACAACGGTTCACAATGCGATCAGTAATCTGGACATTGCCACAGTCAAAGAATTCGACAGATTCCATATGTGAATGCATAATCCTATGACAATCACACAAGCTATAATATCCATATTTCAGATGAATCTTGGAATCTACCAGGAGCGGAGAAAATCTGGATAAAGAAACTCTAGATTCCATTACTGGCTCCCCTTAAGCTGAAGATCTATACCTTGCTATGTATGGCAAACCTGCTAATAAAATCCAAGCAGCTGCTAATAGAAATCTACATGTGTAGAATAATACTTCCATGTTTGTAATAATATTTCAAAAATTTCAGTCACCATTTAAAAGTATTTTTTAATCATTTACAAAATGTTCAAATTCTTCCTATTTTATTTTCAGGGTACACATAGGAGATTAGTGAAGAATTCTTTCATTGTGGAATTAGCGACAGATGGACATAGAAAACTGCGACACATTTTCTTGTTTAATGACGTGTTAACTTGTGCCAAATACAAAGTAAGTATTATATATAAAAAAATATTAGTTTCAAAGTATTCTTTTTTTTTTAATATTAGTATCAAAGTATTCTTCCAATCTACCAAATGAAAATATATGAAATAAAAACCTTATGAATGTTTTATGAAAATTTCTAATTTTTGTTTAATGTAATTCAATACATTTTTTTATCAAAAAAAATATTTCAATAAGAATAAGAAATTGAGTTTGTATGTGTAAAAATAATAGTAACTATTAACCAAAATAATCCAACAAATAATTAGAGCTCATTCACTAGGTCATTGTATCTAGAAAATTCTTTCGTGGGCTTCAATAGAAATTCATAAGGGCCCATACAGTTTCGATACCGTTAGGACCAGACCCCATATATTATTAGTGCGAGTATGTCCCACTTAATCCAATGTGATATTCATTTTAACAAATATGATACAAACATTACTAGTGTTACGACATAATAATGTCATACTCGCACTAGTTGATGTGTGAAGCCTGGCCCTTATAAATAGTTGATAGATTGATAACTATGATGAAACAGTTGATACTGACATGGCCTGGAAGAAATTCATAATCTGTAAGTCGAACAATTTTGAGACTAACAAAAGTTTTGCATTTTTATTGATTTATTGTGAGTCTTCCAAAATATTTTTCAAGATACCATCTAATTAAACTTAAGTGGGAAAACCTTTAAAGGAGGTCATTTTTGCAGTATATGTTCCTATATGGAGATTTATTATAGGCAAACCATTAACTTCTTAGTCAAGGAAACATCTTAAATGTTGACATCTTAAGATTTGTCTGTAATCTTATATTACCTTGATGCACTAATAATATCATTTTGAATTTGGGGTTTTGCTTTTAAAAAAAATCTCATGAATTTTAGAAACTTATTAATTTCATCGTAAAGTAGATATGGGAATTATGTTTGAAATAAAATATCTGCCAAATGTCCCCTTCAGTTGTCCCTGCAGATGACTACTCTTATCGCAAAACTTTCAATTATATTTTTTGAACAATTGTGGCCCAATTTCATCAATAACTTGACGAGTATTGTTTTTCAGCTTCTTGAACAACTGCGAATTGTTTGCGTAGATTCTGTCCTTTACAAAGTTCCAAAAGAAAAGTCTAAAAACATTAGATCACACGATCTCACCGCCTAATTGAAGTCACAGTGTTGGGAAATAACATGGCCAGGAAATTTTGTTTACAATAAAGCCATAGTTTTTCTTTCAATGTGGCACATAGTGCCATCTTGCTGAATGAACATATCCTCCAATAGGGAGGGGCTACAAAAATTTATCAACGTGTTGCGATAGTGTTTTCAAAAGAGAACGATACAATGATATCTCCAGTCCAAAAACCACACCATACTGTAACTCAACATTATTGGTTGTTCTTCATATAATACTCTAGTCTTCACTTCCATAAACATGTATCCAGTGCGGTGAAAATGGGCTGGTCGTTGAAGATGATTTTGTTACAAAATTCAGCATCACCTGCAGTGTGCTCTAAAATCCAATCGGCAAATACGCGACGGTGACTACAGCCTGCAGGCTTAAATTCTTGAGTCACCTGAATTTTGTATAGGTGTAGACCAAGATCTTTGGTTAAAATTCGTTGCATGGAGCTTCTGCAAATGCCCAATTGCTACGAATAGATATAAATTCTTGGCTCAAAGATTCATAGTTTTGTGGCGACACTTTCACTCATTCAAGCGATATTTTTTTTTAAACTTACACTACGATCACGCACTGACATGAAGAACCAAACCGGACACCTAGGAGTTACTGATTAGATTGCGAATTGCATCACTGCACACAATGATGACCAAAAATAACACAAAGTTTGCAAATCGTATTTACAACAGAACTCTTGAATTTTCGTAAAAAGTTTGCAAGATTTTTATAGCTTCTTTCATTTTGAAATGCTGTGTGATGAATTTACCTCATCTCTTATTGACAGATATCAAATAAAATAATTTTAGATTAGATGGTTTGAAAATGGTACCATATTTAAATCCCCGTGTTCAAAATGAGACACCCTATTTATTTTTTATTTTGAACATTGCAGGCTGCTGGTAGAGATAAATTCTCATTTGAGCTAAAGTGGTTCATTCCTCTACACGAGTTAGTAATTTACGATGAACTGACTACAGAACCCAAAGAGGCCTCTCCTGCCAACATTGTCTCACTCAAGTCCCAGGCCTGCACTGTCCGAGACCAAATCATGCTCGAAGAGAAAGCTATGGATGACAAGGTTTGTTCTTTTTATATTCTAGTCTTGAATTAGTAAAAAATAAAGAGATTTCAAATAAACTTCAACAATAGTATACAGAACCTGAAAATATTTTATTACATAGAATATATATTTTGTACTACATCTCTAATTACTACTACTACTGCCGCTTATTCTCCCTCTATGGAGCATGTGGAAGCCAAAAATTCCATCCACCTAGCCCCTTCCCATGTAATGCTGACTTCTAAGAGTTTCACCAAATACACTCTATAGACACTCATCAGCAATCTACAATACTAGAGCTGCAGAAGTAATTTGATAAACCTGGGCAAGAGGATTCTGGCTGCATTCGTAGGAAATGACCCAGCAAGCTATGGTGCCTGCCCTGGTTTATTGAAAGAAATTATTTCAAAACGATAAATTCACCGGATGTTTTTTTATGAAAGTGTCAAATAGAGAATTTTTTATAAGCTAAAAATTAATGATAGTAATTTGTTTTGCAGAAAGTGCGCATTGGTGTCAATAGGGTTGCTGACAAACACCGCAAGAAACTGGCAGACTTGGAAGGTCAACTAGTGCTGGCCTCGCCCAATTTAGTGTTCAGGGTGGGCACCAAAGTAACGCAGCGAATACAGACGTTCTTCCTCAGCTCAGACTATGAGCGCACCCAATGGATAGACACAATAAAACAGATGCAGGTATGTTGATTTCCATGAATTTCAAAATGGAGCAAAAATAATCCAAGTTCTGAAATATGGACTAAGCTTATTTTTTCTAATAAACTATCAAAGTATTATAAAAGTGACCACCATTCTAATAAATTACAATTAAATCCGAGAGGTGTATGGAGCCAAATATCTCAAAAATAGACTCACTATTATTAATCTCTTTCTCGCATCGCTTTGTGACCAAACCAAGGTAAGTGGGGTATGTTAGCATGAACCAATTTTGACTTACCTTACATAGAAGTTTCTGGCAGTAATAAAAATATTCTACATTACTCAAGAAAATCACCATGATTAAACATTCTGACTTTCTAGTTTGATACACAATGGTTTCCTGCTGAATGAATTATTGTATTGATGCTTGGTGATTACCTGATATTAATTCCATGAGCGCTCTAGGGGTGTAAGTTGTTTACTAAATGGTGCAATATTTTTAATTTATCTTTTTGAAGAACAAAAACATTTATAAAGTGGTTGATAAATCTCTTTATAATCTTTTGCTCAAGGATAACACAAAATACTTCCACCCAAGTCGGTGCGCAGACCATAAAATAGAAATAATAAGCATAAAATATTTTAGGCAACAGCACCCCCGGTACAATCGGCATCTGGGCTTAACATGCTGGATCTGCAAGCGCACATGATTGCCTGCCGCACCTACCTGGAGGCTGACATGGGATCATACCTGCTGCGCACCAAGCGTGACGAGAGTCTGCTTCTTGGAGACCTTCATCTAAATATTGGAGAGCTCATGAAACCACTCGAATCTGCAACAGGTAAATTTAACAAGAACCGCTTCAATTATTATCATTTCATATCTTAAAAATAAGTTGCATACGCAGTTTGGAGACATACTAGGTGTTCCGGCTGGTGGCCTTTCATTTAGTTCAGCCAAGAGTTTATTTAGACTTTATTTGTGTAGGTTTCCTAAGTTCATGGCTATTCAATTTAGATTTCATTTTATGAAGTGTGTGAGGGGTTCAATTCCTGAGTTCCTCACATATTAAGTCAATTCTGATTTGGTCTGTTGGAATATCTTTTTGCAATGAAGCTCAGCTCTTGGCCAGCTACTATAGACTCATTATTGAATATTATTTATTTTTTCTTGATAAAAAAAATTAATAATCCATGATTATAAAAATAATATTTTTATGAATGGGGAAAACACCAAATAATTAAGACAAAAACAATGATTGATAAAAATTAAATGAGGAATTTCAAAAGATAACGAAATCTTCTCCTTCATGCAGTCGATCCCTTTTAGAAATCATAGTATAAATAGGCCAAAACCCATATGATGGTTGTCGTCAAAGAAAGAATACGAGAATTGAATTTTGAATACAAGAGAGCGAGAGAGGAATACTTGGATTCTCTCCGAAAGTAATTCGAAATTTGAATCTCGGTGGGTCCGTGATACTGAACGAATTTTAAATACCTAGCTAACAATTTTCTAACCGGTGTAAAAGGAGACGATGTATAAATGATATATATAAACAAATTTTACATTTATGAATATATATTTTCATAAATGTAGAATTTGTTTTACTTCCGTGAATATTTCACGGGCTGCAACTAGTATAATAAATTAGGCCATTTATGATCCAAGGTTTGAATTTAGTGAACTTACTAGTTTTTTTTTTTACTAACGTGATTAGGGATGAGTGTGAATCTAAAGACGCAATTCCACTGAGGCAACATGTAGCATGCGGCATTGACGCATGCTACACACAGTCTTTCAATCGAAGCGACAAGAAGCAAGTATCTTTGTAGCATGCAACATGTTGATTATTGTTGCTGGGACGCATGCATCACCTCTCGACATATTTCAGCGTGTCGAACAATGTCGCCGTTATCCGAAAGTCAGCGGATCGGTGCGGCTTGTAGCGTGCGACATGGAGTGGAATATTGATAAAACTACCTTGTTTATTGAAGATTATCATAATTCATTGGAGTTATGGAATAATAAAATTAGTGATTATAAAGACAACAGGATAAAAAATGATAAACTGAAGTAGTTAGCGAGTAAATACGATTGCACTGTAATCGATGTGGAAAAAAAATCAAGAATTTGTGTTCAGCTTATCATCGTGAGCGAAAAAAAAATTCAATAAAAAAAGAGTTGATCATCTCCTAGCAAAAATTGAACTTTTAAGTTTTTTATTGGACGTCGATCAGCCTAGATCAACATTGTCACCTGTTGTCAGTGATGAGGAGGGCTTCAGGACAAAAATCATTCTGAGCTTCTTTACTACCAACATATAATTCTCTTCTCCGCCACCGAGGCTTTCTTTTTTTCTACAATTCAAAACTACGAGTATTACCAAATATGCAGCCGCCGCGATTGTTTGTAAAGACATAATATACCAAACGTACGTTGCCCCTTGGAATTGTTTAAGACGCATGCTACACGTATTGACGACAAAGCGCATGCGACTCGGGGAGTCAAAATCCGCATGCGACATTGTTAAAATTTGTGGCACATTGTCGCACACCTAGGAACAGGCCACACTAGGAAACATGTCGCATGCCTCATGTCGTTCAGTGTTGCTTCACTCGAATTGCGCCTTAAGGCTGATGTGTTGAACAAGATGGGAAATACCACTCTGAGATGGTTTGGGCATGTGGAACGAATAAATGAAGAAACACTAACAAAACAAATATACAGAGCAAATGTGAGTGGAAAGCGTGGTAGAAGAAGACCAAGGAAAATATGATTGGATCAAGTGCACGATATTTTAAAAGAAGGAAACGTAAAAAGTCAGAGGAATCGTAGGAGTTATATGAGGTGTATGGATGTAGAAGAGAAGAAAGATGTGTGTCGCAATAAGACGCGATCTTTGTTATGTTCAATAAGTGCTTATATCTCCTTGCTGATTGTTCATAAATGTATATTTGACTCATAACATGCGACATACTTAGATCCAGTGTATTTAATTTATTTGAGCTGGTTTTGTTATTAGTTCTGTATCTTAACACATGATTTTAACTTAATATTTTTGTAGGTTGATTAGAATAATAGAAGGATCTGACGGGAGTTCTTAATATCGCCACAACATATCTCACCGAGGTTCTCTAGTAGATTCACTCATCCAAATTTTTTTCGGTTTCGATTAGATTTATTTTATTATCGAGGATTTCAATGCTTGATTCCATTTTTTTGTTTTATATTTTAAGAAGACCGAAATCATTGTTGTCTCCTGGCCAAGCTATGTAATATGTCCGAATCATCAATTCAGATATGCTGAAGAGGTACACGCAAAAATGAATGGAGATTAAGACTGATAACTACAAATCACTTATTCGTTTAGTTTTCTAATTTGTTTTTGTTATTATTTTCAGATACATATGTTTGTGTAGAAGTTGACTCTTATGGACACTATTTCCGTAAAGCTAAAAGTCGGCTAGTGTGCAACTCGGCACAGCCCAAATGGAACGAAACCTTTGTCATAGAGTTGGAGGGATCTCAGAATGTGCGCGTGCTGCTCTACGAGGACTCGGGGGGACTCAGGCCGCAGCTTCGAGGGAAAAGCACCCTTAAAGTATGAAAATTCTTAGAATATTTGGAGTTTTTTTGTCTTTTGTCACACTGCTTAAAATAATAGTGATGATTTGAAATGGTAAACTCTCATTTAATAAAGCTGTTGATTAATAGAAAGATTTATAATTCCATTTTAGTCACAAGCGAAGGCTATATCTTAGATTATGGCCTGAATTGAATGTTCAGAATTATGATAGTCCAAAAAATAAGACAAAATAGTAATAAATATGCTTCTTTGATCTCTTTTTAATATACCTTACAACAACAACTTTTTAGGCTGACAAAATTGAGATATGGTTAGAAACAATTGGAATAGAATATTTTTTATATTTCTGTAATTCATTTATGATTTTAGTACCAAATGTCTGGCGTGGATATTGTTAAAATTATTTTATTCATTTTAGTTGACAAGAGAATGGTTAGGTGAGCAACAGTGCCACAGGACTCTGACCCTAGGGGCAGCCATAATGATCACTATATGGGTGCGCTTTGTCCCCTCTGAGGTGACCCTCCGGCGGGTGCCAACGGCCAAACCTGGGGCTCTTTTTGGTGCCAAAATTCAACAAGTTTGCAAGTAAGTACTTCTCCATTATATACTCTTCCATCATATTCTCAAAATGTTTGAAAATTCGGAATAACAAATTTAAATGTAATATTGAGATAAATATTTCTTGGGTCAAATGCATTAACCTACAATTAAGCTTTTATTTAAATGCACATCATACTATTGCAAACTTGGAGAAAAGATTTGGAATTTATATTTTAGCAGTTATCATCAAATTAATACCTTTTTTGTTCCATCAGGAACAAAAGGATGCCATAAAATGGGATGCCACGTTTTTCCACGGTAGACCCAGTTGTCCATCCCCTTATCATAATGTTGTGTAAAATGGTGTTTATTTAGTCGAGCCCTTAGTGGGCGATAAACAATGCAGATCTTGGCCAACTACCAAGTTCCATTCTCAAAATTATCTCTTACTATGGAAGTTATAAGCAGCTGCTACATACTATGTTGAACCGTCTCATTTGTCGCATGATCGTACCACTTGACACCCATCATCCTTCTAATCCATGGTGTCAAATCGGAGTAATTTGGGTATTTTTTTAAAAATCAGGCATTAGACATATATATTACTGAAAATTTTATGTAAGTATAACATTGATTTAGGATATACAATTTCTACTTTCGAAAATTTATATCTGTATATTATAAATAAATATAGGTTTTTGATAGCAGCATAGTATGTAAATACATTCCAAAATCGCACATATATCTCAAGATAAATAGCAGAAAAAACATTTAAATGAGAAGCTATCAAAAGGTCTGGGCTCATCTCATAGCTTCCCCCCGTCCGAGATACACCCCACCAATATAGGCCAAGCCCGGCTGTGAGGACACCAGATGTTTTTCAGCCCACACCCTTGTACATGTAGATTAAGAAAAAAAACAGAAAATTGATAGATGGCAGAAAAAAATAAAAAAACAAACCCACAAATACCACCTCAGATTAACTTAAACAAAAAATATAGATTTTTTTATAGCAACATAGTGTGTACATATAGAAATATATTCCAAAATCGCACATATTAGGTCTACCGGGAAGTTCTATCCGTTTTTGAATTAAAAAAAAATAATATTGGGTGTACAAATTAGTTCGGTCCATTTTTTTTTGTTCAAAAATGCATTTATTTCTAAACAAAATGAATGAACAGATCAATTAAAGTATTATCCATCGCTGGCTACTACTTTTTCCCATCTCTCAGGCAATTTTCGAATTCCATCTCGAAAAAATGACTCGTCTTTTGAGGCGATCCAAGTTTGGAGCCAATTTTCAGTTTCTATGAAAGAAGTGAACCGGTGACCTGCCAAATCGTGCTGCATCCTTCGGAACAACCAGTAATCAGAAGGAGCAATGTCCGGGGAATACGGCGGGTGCGGTAAAACATCCCATTTGAGCGTTTCCAAATATTTTTTTACGACATGAGGCCGAGCGTTATGTCATGAAGAAGAATAACTTTATCATGTCTTTGCTCGTATTCCGGCCGTTTTTCTCGCAATGCACGGCTCAAACGAATTAATTGTAGCCGATACCAATCGCCCGTAATGGAATCGCCAGGTTTCAGCACCTCATAGTAAACAACACTCCTTTGGTCCCACCAGATACAGAGCATGATTTTCGAACCATGTATGTTCAGTTTTGGTGTTGATGTTGAGGTCGATGGCAACGATTGACCGGGCTTAGTGCAATGTCCGGGGAATACGGCGGGTGCGGTAAAACATCCCATTTGAGCGTTTCCAAATATTTTTTTACGACTTTTGCGACATGAGGCCGAGCGTTGTCATGAAGAAGAATAACTTTATCATGTCTTTGCTCGTATTCCGGCCGTTTTTTCTCGCAATGCACGGCTCAAACGAATTAATTGTAGCCGATACCGATTGCCCGTAATGGAATCGCCAGGTTTCAGCACCTCATAGTAAACAACACTCCTTTGGTCCCACCAGATACAGAGCATGATTTTCGAACCATGTATGTTCAGTTTTGGTGTTGATGTTGAGGTCGATGGCAACGATTGACCGGGCTTAGTGTAGTATTTTTTCTTCTTGGGGTTGTCGTAGAATATCCAATTCTCATTTCCAGTTACAATCCAATGCAAAAAACCTTTTCTTTGTTGTCTTTGAATCAGCTGCTCGCAAGAGAAAAATCGCCTTTCAACGTCTCTCGATTTCAGTTCATAAGGCACCCAATTTCCTTGTTTTTGAATCATTCCCATGGCTCTCAATCGTACGGAAACGGCTTGTTGAGTCACTCTCAATGATTCTGCAAGCTCCTCTTGCATTTGACTCTGATCTTCTTCGAGTAATGCCTCTAATTCTTTGTCATCGAATTTTTTTTGCTGTCCAGAGCGAGGCTTGTCTTCGACGCTGAAATCTCCATCCTTGAAACCATTCCCTACATGATTTATCAGTTGGAGCAGTGTCACCATAAACTTCGACAAGCATTCGATGGGCTTCAGCTGCACTTTTCTTCCAATTAAAGCAGAAAATTAAAACCTCCCGCAAATGCTGCTTGGTTAACACAAAATTTGACATTTTCAACACTGTACAAAACAAGGTTTTTGCATGAAACTCAAAGCGATATAAACTGAATATTATTGGCAGATGTCTAACCTCTCTGAAACCCCCAAAATCGGCTGTCACTAAGAACCATTCATAACAGCCAGAGCCATCTTTTGGAAACGGACCGAACTAATTTGCACTCCCAATACATTTTCAATACGTTTATTAACATTTACTGAACAATATAATTTCCATCGTTAGTAATGACCTCTTCCCAGCGTGATAGTAATTTGTGAACTCCATTTCTGTAGAATGACTCATCTTTAGAGGCGAAAAACTCAAACAATGCTTGATTAACAACTGCTTCATTTTTGCATTTTTTTCCCTTCAAAAAATTTTGCAGGGAGAGAAACAGATGATAACATGGCGTTGTCGTGGTGCAGTATGATTTTCAAACTATTGACCAGCTCTTTTCCTTGAGTGCTTCGTTCAAATCATCCATTTGTCGACAATATATTTCCGAATTGAGCCTTTCTTTGAGTTTGAGAAGCTCATAGTGTATTGGTCCCTTGACGTCTCACCATATACACAGCATTCTCTTATAGGCTCAAGCTCGATTTCGAGGTGGAGGGGGAAGGTTGTCTGGGCTCACAGTATGCTCTTTTTCTCACAATGTTTTGATACGTAATCCACTTTTCATCACCGTTTATCAGCCCGTCTAAGAAAGGTTCATTTTTGTTCCGAGCAAGCAGGGATATGCAAATGACGACTTGGTCATGTAAATTTTTTTCACGTAACTCATGAGTCACCCATCTAGAATATTTATACACCGATCCAAGTTTCCGAATATAGTCCGAAATGGTTTGTTGTGTTGAGTTGGGCTTTTCCGCAATCTCCAATGTTGTCAAAAAAGGATCTTGCTGTATAATGCTCCTAAAAATATCGTCATTGATCAGAGAGGGTCTCCCAGAGCGTGGCTTGTCTGTCATTAAGGTCAAAATCGCCTGTTTCAAAATTTTCAAACCATCTGCACATTCTCTCGGAAACTATCTTCACCAAAAACGTTCACCAAATTTCTACACCCTTCTGTAGCATTTCTACCTTGTTGGAATCCGTACAGAATGCAATGCCTTAAATGAAATTTATCAATAGACATATTTACGCAAACGAATCTCACTTAATACTGTGATGATGAAACCACTGTTTCAATGAATTTAGAAAGAGCACATTTGTAGAAATACAAAAAAGGCAACCATATATGTTTTATAACGAACACGTTCATACATGTTGAAACTTGAGATGACATTATCAGACAGAACTTTCCGAGACCTAATATATCTCAAAATAAACTGCAGAAATTACATTGAAGAGAGAAGCTATTAAAAGGTCTGAGTTCATCCCACAACATCCCCCCGGCTGAGATACCTCCATTAATATAGGGCGAACCCGGCCGCAAGGACACCTTATGCTGTTGTTGATGACTAGTTTTACTTTCAGAACTTTTAAAACTTTAAATTATCGTTATATCAATGCTTAGTAGCTGCGTAGCATAAATTTATGGTATACTCGGGGTTTTACAAAATATGTTATAGGTTTTTTTATTCCAATTGACCTAGACATTGATGATGTGTTTGAAAAGGTCTTTGTTGAAAGGATAAAGTTGTAGAATATATAAAAAAGGCTTTAAAATAGACTCATAAGCCTTAATTGTTTTCTTTGCAGACGACAGAAACGTGATATTCCCTTCATAGTAACCTCATGTGTTAGGGAAGTGGACAGAAGAGGTATGACTGAAGTTGGCATCTACAGGATATCTGGTTCCGCATCGGATCTTGCCAAATTGAAAAAGTCATTTGAAACAAGTAAGCTTAAAAAAATCATATGTTTTTACAATTGCTGGAATGAATTATTTACTATTTACTATGAACGTCAGATATTATAATATCAAACATAATTTTTAGTTTCATAAATATATTTTATTTTTAATTTGATCTATGCAAATTTTTATCATTACACTATATTTAAGAAGAAGTTGGTGTATTTAAATTTTAACAAAATGTATTTTAAAAAAAATATTGGTCTAGTACATTAAATTTTCTGTTGTGAATTGTTTTTTGACCCAGTTAAAGAACTTGTATATTTACACAGTCAATTTATTTTCAGATTCCTATGAAGCGGAACAACTCCTCAAGGAAGTAGACATTCATTCTGTGACTGGAATCCTGAAGCTTTACCTCCGAGAGCTGCCCGAAGCCTTGTTTACAGATGCTCTGTACCCCAAGTTCTTCCAGGCTTTCAGCGGGCAGTCCTTACCTGGTGGAGAGGGGTCTATCGGAGTGGGCAGTGCCAATTCTCTCAGGCAGAAAGAGTTGCAGCGCTGTTATTTGCAGCTTCCTGATCTCAATAAGAAATGTATCGATTTTTTGCTCAATCATTTTATAAGGTAAGTTTGTATAAATATTAAGATAAAACTAATATTCACAGTTTACAGCCAAGGATTAGACACACACTGTGGACTATTTGTTTATGGATTGAGGGGATATCTGGATGTTAATTTTGGTGATTCAGAATCATCACCATTGACACCTTCGCAGTCCAACAATGACAGAACTTGTATTGGTTTATGCTATGCAAACTGTTGTATGACAATTCAAACCCTAGTTTCTTACAGCAATGTTTCAAAACTGTCGGTCGTCGCAGAGCTGGCATATGTCTACTGTTAATCACTCCAAAGTGGTCTTAAAATTCATGAAAGGTAACTTACGAGTAATAGAAAAATATAAATTAAAATGATATTATGTCTGTAATATCAAAGAGTCTGTAATTGAACCCAAGATGCCAAATCTGTTAACAGGCAGTTAAAACTAGAGTTTAAGATTTATAGTGATATAAATTTCAAAATTCCATTCAAGGTGGAAAGATTAGATTACACAGTATTTATTAGTAAAATGCACATTTCCTTATAAAAAATTGTGCTCACATCTTTTTTTTACAGAGTAAACCAACATGAGTCTGATAACAAAATGTCCCTGCACAATCTGGCCACGGTTTTCGGTCCAACATTGTTGCGTCCCTCTTCTCGTCCAGAGTCCAGCAAGCAGAAGGATCTACTGGCGGCGGGCACGGTGGACGTGATGGCGCAGGCGGGGATCCTTCACTGCCTGCTGCAGCAGCATAAGTTGTCCATGCGCCTCTCCGCCTCCAGCAAAGATGCCAGCTGATCTAGAGTTTAAACCACTGGTCAAAGATCATACGGAAGACCCACCATGTGCATCCACTCAATTAAATCATTTCTCATTGTTCATTTTTTAAGGCTTACACAATAGAAGATTAAGTATACATTTGTTTTTACGAAGCACGGTAATCAATTTCAAAAAGTTTCACAACACATAAATGGGACGGATATAAATTCAACCATTCTGAATCCAATGATAACTAAGAAGTCAACTGACTGAATGTAATAAGTGAATCAATCTACTTGTACTTTCAATTTCAAAATACTACACTTATGTAATCCTTTTTTATTACATCAAATAAAGCTTTAATGTTATTACATGGCAAATCATTATGTCGTTTTACAGCTATATTTTTATTTCAGTCCTGTATATACCAGTTGAAAATAAATGAACGAACCGAAATTATTGATCTTAAATACAATATAGCGGTAAAACTTTCATCGATACATTTCGATTTACATTGTAATAAACGTTGAGTTAATAAAATTATAATCATCCGAATTCTCAGATGAAATTCATATGATAAATTGAAGATTTTTTCAAAAATTATTAAGGTATGGTAAGGTAATTAGTAAGGTTCAAAAGTTTTTGTGACAAGGATTTAAAAAAAAATAAAGATGATATAATAGAATGCAAGAAAAACTCTTTTTATCAATCAACTTCAATTCACCTGTGTTACAATTTTTTAAGAACAATCTATAATTTTTCAATAACACAAAAAAATATTCTGAAGTTTTGTTCTCAGAATGGTGTAACACTGTGGAAATTACTTTGCCGTCACTTTTAATTTTTTCCCATGCAAATTGGATTAAAGCTTTAAAAATAACCACTAGAGGCCAAGTCGAGACTATAGGGTGGGTGATTCAATTCTTGGAAACCTCGGTGTCGGATGGCCTTTGTAGCAACAGAAGTGTGTATTGGTGCATTGTTTCGCAATAATATCACGCCTCGTAATAGCTTTACTCGGCATTTTATTTTTATGGCATCCTTGAATTTCCACATTAATGATGCATAATACTCGCAAGACTCTAATTGACATACTACTATGGGTAGAGATATAAAATGTTAGGGTAATGTTGCCAGACCATGTGATGGGGGTGACTGGCATGGTATCTGTTCATACACGCTCTAACTTGTTCACGCCGGAAAATTTTTGGACCTTACTGATAATGTTGCCAAAAAAATTTGAATTCCTTGATGTTTTTTTAACTCAAATTTTATTTTTGCTGCTTTATTCACACTTGTCTTCGTAAAATTGTGCTTTGCACTATCATTGTGATATATTTCATTTTATATAGGTATTTTATTCTTAAAATTGCTTAATTTTTAAGAACGTTATTTGACATCCTCAATATTGTTAGTCTAAAAATGAGGATTTTTACACCACCTCTGCCAACATGACAGGAAATTAAATTATAAGACTGCTTAAGAGTATCTATATTGCTTATCATCATTCTGGTGGGTCTTCTTATATTTCTTTAGTCATTGGTCTTATTCCAGGAGTGCTACATTCCAATCTCTGAAATTAGACTTTCTTACCAATCTGTAATTGAAAAGAATCAAATAATCACTATTTTAAGCATCATTATCACAATTAAATGTTTTATGGAGATAAACATTTTCAAAAGGAAAACCATTTTTCATGTTCTAAATGTCATTCGTGACTTATTACAAAAATATTGTGTTCAATAATTTAAAACTTCGTAATGTTGCTCTTTATGTTGGTTTCATATTATAACTGGGATATGGATGCACTGTGATTGAATTCTTAATTGGAAATACTTTTGTACAATCTAATAAAAATAAATATAATTGTGAAATCAATTATATTTATTTTTATTCAGCTGTTTATTTAATAAAATTAAACTTTTTCAATGGCTCTAATATAAGCTTTATACTAAATATTACTGACTGACTGTCTTGTGTGATAGTGAAAACTGACTTGAAATGTTTGGCATTGATTAAGTATAAGCAAACCATACATCAGCACGGAATTCATCTTTGCCTTCTTGCTATCTTTCCTGAAGTGGTCTCGGTACATATCACTAGTATGTCATCATTATAAAATATACTAAGTGCATAATCTCAAACCAAAATTCATATTCATTTATACAAAATGCATACAGCACTCATATGTAAAAAAACAACTTTCGTTGAGTGGGATTTCAATATTGAAATAACCCCTTTCTTTATTTTTAACTTTTAATTAGACCATTATATTGATTGGTAAGAAAACTAATTTAAAATGCCAAGATATACCAAAATTTGCCTAAAACCCCTTTGAAGTAAAATCTTCCATTCATATAAATCTGATAAAATATTTTAAGTAAAAAATTTAGTTAATTCAAATCGCACAAAATGTTTTATTCTATGATTTTTTTTGATATTGCATCAAATAAAACCTGCTTTATATTATGTAAATTGATTTTCCAAAAAGTACAACTTAAAAGCTCAATTGTAGCTTAATAAATAGTAGAACAATAAGCTGATCACAATATTTTATAAAATTGTCATTAATGTAGAAATATAGCGATCACATTGTAGGCGTCTCGTGATAGCTAACCTGTCATTTTATATGAAATTTACTGTATATAGCTTTTTTAAAATTATCATACTTTGATTCTGTTATATAATGTTAGTATTATATATTAAGTCACTTAGTGAAGATAATCGCAAAGTTAAGATTTAAAAAATATTTTTTCTACTCGTACTTATATTTTTGTTTCCTGGTAATAATATAACATTTATTTTATTTACATTTTCATTTTATTTTTTCTTGGAATCTTTAAAAAAATTATGACTAATTTTGGCCCTTTTTACTATTAAATTCCTTTTTTTAATGTTTTTCAACAATTTAAAACTAGACATTCACGTAAAAACTGTTGAAAAGATTAACGTGAATATTGGTATAAACAATATAAATTTACTTTGATGATAAAATTTTTTATTTTACCACTATTACATCTTAATTTGAAAATAAAATTGAGTATCTCTGATATATTGTGATAGAAATTTCTTTATATGTATTTAATAAACATTTATTGTTTGTTTAACCAAAAAAATCTAAAATATTATCATAAATGGCAATTTTCTATTTTGACTTGATTATTGATATTTTTTAAGAGCTTTTGTGCTGTTGTCACGATCATTTGACATATAAATTGTATCATGACACTGAAAACATATTTGTTGTTGGTGAAAATACACATTAACAGCATAGAAAGAGTTTGATTTTTATACTTGTTTCAGGTCGAAAATTTTTTGATCCCTTAAGATACTTGACTAATTTTATTTAGAGTATAATCATGTAACTGATCATGATAGTTTTCCCAATGAAATTACATTTTGGTTGCTGCTATTTTATTTTGTTATTCATTTTAAGAAA
Organism: Odontocerum albicorne; assembly: GCA_949825065.1. Lineage (NCBI taxonomy): Eukaryota > Metazoa > Arthropoda > Insecta > Trichoptera > Odontoceridae > Odontocerum > Odontocerum albicorne. The sequence goes on along the minus strand of OX463847.1, from coordinate 18,363,402 downwards.
ATTGCTGAATCATTTAAATTTAAACAAAATGTTAACTAAATTAAAAGACTTCGGCTATTTCCAATGATTAGAATATTACTAGGCAGCCTTTTCTAATAAAATTTAAGAGATTTTAATTTTTCTTCCTTTCTTAATGAACCTTTTTGAAAATACAATGTTTTAAAAAATCTGAAATATAACTTCTTTTCATACAAACTACAAAAGTTTTATAATTGGTCTACTTATATTTAAGAATCTCGTATACTTGATGTATGTATAATTTGATTTCTAAATTTGATATTTGTTAAATAAAAAAAAATTTGAATTAGAAATATTTCTTCTCCGGATGTTAATATAACTCGAATTCCTAGAATGACTGACATTCAAATTGTTTAAGATTTAAAAGAAATCATTAATATATAGTATTATAAAAGCGAATGTTCAAAGCTAGGTTACATTACTATAACTTATTGGTGAAATTATTTTATTACTTTTATCATATGTATTACTTACGTATTGAGGAAAACATATATTTTTGTGTGGTCTACTTTCGAATGTGATGCTAAGAGTGAATTCAAATTTGACTAAAGTTGATATAAAAGTGTTATCTTGTCTATATCATAGTAATCATCTTCAATCTAATTTGTCTATGATTTCTAACATTTTTCCCTCGCTTTATGTGATTGATTGGTTCTAGAAAAAATCTCATAATTAGAAAAACTGAGTCATATTAATTCCAAACAAAAAAGTAGCTTAAAAATAGTTTTTTAGATAGTCCCAGTTCATATCAGTTGTATAAAGTCATACAGAGTAATGTACCACGGTGTTTGGCTATGATGCTGATGTTTCGAAAACATTGCAGTTTTCATCTTCTGGGTTTATTTGTAGTCAACATCGTCATAAGTGGATATGCGCCGGATACCGCTTGACCTATAGTGGAATCTCAACATAACATGAGTCTGACCTAGTTCATGACCATAATCAAATTGAAACGATAACTAAATGAAAATTAACAATAACTTCAACCTTTGTGGAAACCGTAGGCTTGTTCTGTGGTGCATTGAAATCATGTGTTCAAATTATGGTTGAGATTCCACTATAGGCCATACGGTATCCGACGTGCACCCACTTATGACGAAGTTGACTTCAAACAAGCCTTAAAGATGAAAACTGCAGCATTTGTGCAAGAAATGTCAGCATTATAAGCCAAACCACAGTATACAACATTATTATCCCAAAGACTTTATACAATCAAAACAATTATAAGAAATACATGGCTTATTTCTTTCAATCGAGTATATTCAAATTGGCTTTTTATAATGTTTTTCTTAATTTTATTTAAATTGCATATAGTGGGATTGTGTATAATGAGGGATACCTGTATTATTAGCAAATATCTTATATTTTTTATTTCACTTTCATCAGCTTCGAACCTTATAATGCGAGACTGCCATTCAATCGACGAATAGTGGGACCTATCAAATGGTTAGGTCAAATTATTTTAAAAAAATGATGAGGTATTATTTATTGACAATGTTTGTACCTTGGCCCGTAGTTTTAAATTGTAGATGAATGTCAATTTGAAATTTCAATGTTATCTAAAAAATGGTTACGATACTATGTACTCTAAACTATATCGTACCTTTAATGCATGAAGGTTGCAAGTCAAAATTATATAGTTGAGAGATTATTGAGTTTGAAAATTAACAAGTATGAAAATATATCTTTAATTTTCCAATTAAATTATACTTATTTTGGAGAGTGATAATGTAATTGCACAATACTATTAATTAAATCAAGATTTTCAAAACAGTTTGAATCAAGAGTTCCGGACAGTTTTGCATTAAAATCTAATGGTGATTGTATTAAGCCAATGTATGAACTAAGAGGCGTGTCATTAATGTCCAATTCAAAAATATATACTATAAGCATAAGTTATTTCACAAAATATTTTGACTTGTGGCAGTCTTGCCTTAAAGGTGTGATTTGATTTTTAGTTTTCAGATTCTACACTGAATTCGTTAGAATATACACTACATTCTTACATTCCATCCTTCTCACATGATCAAATATATATTTTATGTGTGTGCCAAATAAGTTTCATTCATCATTTTTAAAGAATATTTTTATAAGATGCATATAAATATAAAGAAGAAATATTGTTCTTTTGTGATGTACTGGCAGTTTTTTATGTAGTTATATTTTTCTTTTAAATATTTTACAGATGTGCGTTGATTTTGCATATTTGAATTTGATGCTTAATATGTATTTTACATATTTTAATGAAAAGAGATTATGATTTTTTTAATGTCATGTACATTCAATTATTTTTCTCCTGATTATTAGAAAGCATTTTTTATGGCTGATTAAATTCTTCTTAAATCTTTATAGAAAAGATTCCTCAATGAAATCTATTTTAATAATATATATCACAAAATTTGATTATTAAAAAATGGCATTTCGACAAATTTTATAGATTATGTACAGGAAACTAAATTTTTATGCCAAAAAAAGTAAACCCACCATTACCACAGTTTTATTTTTAAATAAACATTCCAACCGAGGACCAATGTATTTTATTATAACTATATTAAAATATAATATACGATACATATAAAGAAATCTTGATATTAAAGCAACTTACAATCAACACTTTTGTTTTAGGTTTTTTTATTTTATGTATCAAATTAATATTCGATAATGTATCCATCAAATAAGCTTAAAGAAAATTTGGTAAATTAAAAAATCCCTCAAATTAAGGTATACAATTCATTTTAGAACTTTGGAAACAAATTTATTTACTAATCATATTTTATTCTATTGATGTAAATAACTTTGTCAGGCTTTAGTTTTATGTTAGTTTTAGAAATGAGAAGTTATTGTTACCTTATTGTTTATTTTTTAAAAGGGAAGTTCTTAAAGTTGTACATTTTTTTCTATATTTCATAAATTTAATATATATGTGCATTTTTGTTACACATTGGCTAGTTAATTTCTTATTTATTTATCTATAATAGTATTTATTTCTTACATGAGAAAATTCTATTTAGTGAGCAGCTTGTATATTTAGCAATCAATAATTTATGTAAAAAACAATAACTCCACTGAACTGGTACTTGACAATAACATATAAAATGATTATGTTAAGTGCCTATTCTTAATTTGCATATTATTACTTCGAATTGCTTAAAAATGAAAAACTTCTTAGTTCTGTTCAATATTTTGTTTTTTAAATCTATCGATGAAACTATTGTAAATTAAATTTTTATCATATGAAATTAAAAAAAATTATGATATGCAAGAAAACATTTCATATTCTTATTATTTTATTAGCTATCTACTTTTGAGGTAAATCACTGGTTAATAAAACATTGGTTTGTAATAATAAAAATGACTTGATTAAAGAGTAAAATATTTTGTCTCCGAGATGTCTAAATTCAAACCTTTTATATTCTCACTAAACCTTCATAAACTTTCTATAAAACACATTTGTTTATTTAGATAGTACTGAGCTACTTTTATTTTGTGTCAAAATGAAGCATAGAACAGTTGATTTCCCAAAAATATATTTTAATATATGGACATTTAACTTTTTTTGTGTATTCTAGTTATTTTTTTTTTATTATTCTATATGTTCCATCAAGAACATAGCGGTGGCATAAAACGCCTCTATCCAAGCTGATCCGCAGCCCGGCCATTCGTGACTTTGGAATCAATGGCCCAACCAGTTATAAGGTGATCTATAGCTATTGTAATAGTTTATTTTAAGGCTGTTAAGGAATTAATCCAATGACCCCGAGGCGAGGGGGAAACCCTAAAGACGGCTCATCTTGGAGTCTTATTTGTGAATATCTGTGTCTTACAGACTATCTGAAAAAAATAGAGGTCGTATTCTCTATGTATTGCCACCCTACGAGAGTTAGTTATTTTTAGCTATTAACTATTTCCTAAACAGTATTTTCTCTTTGCTTCTATCTTTCTTAGATGTTGCTTGCTTTGGAAAGTATAGTATAGCTTTTATTACTATGGTATAATGTTTTCTCTAGTCAGTGCAGTTTTCCCAGTAATGTATCATTTGAACAGGTGTTGAAGTATTACTTTAATCATTCTTCCTTTATTTTTTTCAACTTGTATTAATTTTTATTATTATTTCAACATATATGTATTTTTTATAGTACTATGTTATTTGAATATAATGTTATTAAATTTACATTTTAATTTACTAAGTCACAAAAATACAATTTATCATTAAATTTAAAAATACATAATAATGGATAAACCATACTAAAAAAAAATCGAATACATTTATATCAAAATTGTATTTTTTACTAATTTGATATTCACAAAAAATATAAAATTTATGTAAAATTAATTAATCGTTTAATTTTATTGACATTTATAATTCAAGAAATATTTTTTATTAATTCATTACGTTTATTTTATGGCATTTTATTTTTTTGCTTATAAACTAATCATTTTATTTTCATATATGAGTATCTTATATCAAACATATTTGAATTATAAAAAATGTATTGGAATATAGTATTTAAATATTTTTTCATAGATCAATTAATTGTAACCAAGTTTCATACACAAATACTTTTCTACTGGAATCTTAAATATAATTTTTTTTTTGTATTCAGATTTTTACCGCATTGCTAGGCATTTAAAGCATTTTAACCATTAGACCAATAACCGATAAATCTTTGACTGGTCATATTTTAAGTTTTCTTTCTTACATCATATTGATAATCTTTATTTTCTAGTAATTTCATCCATTTCTTCAAGTAATTTCATCTAATTATTTCTTCCATCAAAACATTTGTAGAAATAGATTTTTTAGTGCTATTTAAAATAAATTGGCCAGCCACTTACATAAATAAACATTAGATCTCTTATTTAGGTATTGCTATTATGTATATTTTCTTTTATTTCATAATTAAAGATATAGTTAAATTTAACATGTCATAGAAGCAATATGATGAACAATAATTAACATAAAAATCTTTTGATAAAAGTAAAAGATAAAGAAATAAAGTATAATCATTTTGTATAGTGCAGTTTATTTAATTATTGTATAATGTCTTCATCAAAATATCTTATTCACAATATTAATCTAAATCATTATTTCAGTTTACTAATTTATTGTATTTTTTAGAACATTTACACTAAGTTTTTTCCAAATACATTTAATGTAGTTGATATGTAGCTTTCCACGCTTTTCTATTAAATCCATAAAAAATATATCGATTTAGGAGACTGATCGTTATTTGTATTATAAATCCACTAGTACGGTAATAAATATATTTTATAAGTTTTCATAGAAATATTTATTCAATTCTTGGCTTTATCAGTGTAAAATTTATTTAATATATTCATCTATTAATCACAGAATGTCAAATTTGTTTAATATTAGAGGGGCCAACATTTCAAATGCGCTCAGTTGTGTTGTGGAAAATATTATAATATGTATGTATAAGATTAAAATTATTGTGGAACAATTTTATTTTACAGCAAGGTTGGCTGTTTCCAGAAAGTGCTTCATTATCATGGATATATAGCTGTAGATTTATTGTATGTTTTATATTAATTGTTAAGCCAATCAAATTTCAAACTATATTCAATTGTAAAGAAAAAAAGAGTATTAAAGTATTACAGCATCTTATTTTTTTTGTTTTTTTTCCCTATTCAAGAGCTTGCATTATCCCTGATGGTATAATCCATTTCTTATTAATAAATTACTTATTATTTAACATAAGAATTTTACTTGTATACAATTCAAATGTTGGTATCACAAGATAGAGCAAGATTTGTAATTTTGAATAACTAAGTCATTATTTTACTATTTAAGAATCTTTATAAAAATGAGGATAGAATCTCAGTCACACTTGACATTATAAAAAAAAATATATTATAAATATTCCTGTAATAGCATTTGAGACCAAGGAAGCCTTTCATTAATTATGTGAACCAATAAATGACTCACATTGTTACATTACACAAATTATCCTTATAAAGGATGGATAATTTTAGATTCACTTAATGAAAACTGCAAAAAAATAATGGCTGCAGTCCATAAGACAATATCATAGTAATTCTTTTAGAACTTGAGTGCAAAATTTACTTGTTTCAATTACATAATAAAGTACTCTGTTATTTGCAAATAATAACATGTTATGACTGCCTTCAAGTGCATATGAGGGTTGCTACTTAAGTTTTGAGATATGGTAACACCAGTGTAGATATGTCAAATCTGACATCAGTATTGTAAAGTTTGACGTTTTTAATGGTATACGTACTTAGAAAGTTTTGCCATACGAGTGCTATTTGTGTTGTTTACAGTGACTTAAAAAATTCATCTCGACCAAAAATGGGATTAAATCGTGAACATTTTCGTATGATGATTTTCGACGTAGACTAACTCAACAACAGTGTGCCGATCAATTCGCTTCGACTTTTGGTGATGAAGCACCATCCCGGGCCACTGTGTTTTGCTGGTTTTCCGAATTCAATCGTGGTCGTAGTTCGCTCCAGGACGAATTTCGTGAAGGTCGTCTAAAATCGGTTGTTGTGCCAGAAAACATCGATGCTTGCGTGAACTGATATTGCAAGATCGTCATGGACTTATCGTGAGATTGAGGCATGTTTGGGCATTAGTTCCACTCCCATACATTCAATATTGCATGAACATTTAGCCGTCAAAAAGATTTGTTCCCGTTGGTTACCGCATAATTTGACAATCGCTCAAAAAAAAAGGCTCGTGTCGATTGGTCCAAAGAAATGTTGAAAAAAATCGATCGCGGTGCTTCAAAAGACGTCTATAAGATCGTGACATGCGACGAATCTGACGAATTTTTAAATACCGTTCTCCAGAGGCGGATCTAGGATGAAAAATACCTTGAATGTTTGGGTCTCTTATTTCTATATTGCCAATTAATCTTGACTAAATTTTGAAAATATCTATCCTTGAATAAAAAAAATTAAATTATGTATTTCTAGGACTGATGATATAAAATCTAAAGAGATTTTAATTCAAATAAACCTTAGTTTTGTAATTGGTTTACTAAAACACATTTTTTTCACTTAAGATAACGATATGATCCTACTGGTTTAAAAGTTTTCACCTAATCATTAGAGGAGCGCAAACGAGACTGAATTGTGCTCAGGCTTGCATCGACAGATTAGTCGCATTTAACGGTAAAAAATCAGAGTGGGGGTTGTAGTTGGAGGCAGGATATGATTTTGGCTAGTAGCGGGGAGGCCTTGGATGTGTTGACCAGGTGTTCATCCTAATGCACTGATTTTGAGGTGTCAGCCCCAATATAAGTCTTGTTTATGCTCCCCTATTGATGAGGTGAAAACCTTGAAACCGGTGGAGTCATAGCATTATCGGAAGTGAGAAAATGTTTTAATAAACCAATTACAATGTATTTAAACCTGCACAGTGTTAACGCCTTTAGAAATAAATAAAACCTTTAGTTCATGAAGCATGATTGTGTAACAAAGTTTGATGAAATTACTAATATGATCGAGTTGCTTATAATATACTCGTATATCAGGGGTGAGGATTTTCATATATATAAAGAGTCACACCAAGTCACGTTCTCACGTAAAATTAAATACACAAATTCAAATTGATTACATATTCTACACAAATCTTAATTGCTACATAAACTATAAAAATATACATATAAGAAAATATAAAAATGAGAAAGAAAACACAAAATAATTTGTTAAAAATTTATTTATTGTAATAAAAATATAATATAATGTTTATTTATCACTTTTAGCTAAATCTCTCAAATTTGGTGTAAAAATTGTTACAATTCTGTCAAATGCTCGTTTGTTAGCTGCGAACGACGTTTTGATTTTACAACCTTCATAGCGGAGTATAAGGATTCACAACTATATGTTGTACCGAAAATGGAAAATAATCGGCAAGCTGCTTTCTTTAAATTAGGATATTTAAATTCTGGCACAAGTTTCCAAAATCGCGGAAATACAAGTATAATGGGGAAAGAAAGTATTTTAGGGACTTGTGTTTCGCATAGAAGGATGAGGTTGTTTGAATAAAAGTCGTCGAGATCGAGATAAGCAAAAAGAGAAAGTTTATTGAGAGCGTCTGTATTTATAATGTATAAAACGGCGCAGAACATGTCGCTGTCTCGCTTCGCCGGACACATGGTTATTGTTGCGCGTTCCATATACATTTCATACTACGGTCTGTAGGAGAGGCAAGATATATGTCGGCGTCTCGCTCTCGCTGTTTGCTACTAGTGAGTTCAATCGCCGCGCGGCGACCTTCGCCCAGTGCTGTCTCGCATTTCTTACAGTGCGAGTTCAATGACCGAGCGGCCAAAGATCGCCTCAGTGGGTTCAGTGACCGCACGCACGGTCGCTACAGTATCTATATTTTTATAAAAGACATTGGGAGCCGCACTTGACCCAACGAAGAGCCGCATTTGCCCACGTCTGATATATATTATCTACTTTATTTTTCCAATTTGATCATCCTCAAAATTTCAAGTCTAAGTGAAAGTTTATACGCACTTTTCTTTTTTTGTCAATTTGGAAGTTACTGGTAACATTTTTTTGACATATTATGAAATCTGACAGTTGGCGTGAAATAACCTTTAAAAGGTTTCGAAAATTATGAAATTTTTTATTCATTTTAATTTTATACGAATCGTGAAATGGCTCGTAAAAAAATAAATATTGGTGATCATATAAAAGAACATTGGTTTTTAATAGGAATTCTATTCAGTATATTATTAGCCGTACTCAACCCGTATATAGGATCTAGAGGAGGTAAAATGTTTACATATTTTAAATTAACAGTATTATCGAAATTATAATTGGATTATTGCCTTAACCGTGAATACATTGATTTTTAAGTCTTGAGATTTTTTGTTTATTCTGATAAATTGCAGAAATAACCAAAGCTAAAATCTGGGTCTTAATATTTGAAAGGAATATTAACAATATGAAAGTTAGATAATTTTAAAAGTATATAAATTATACAAATATAATAATACAATTCACGAACTAGACTTAATAATTATAAATAGTTCAAATTTATAGCCATTTTGTCACAAAAATCACTTCAAAAGCACATTGTTTTTGAATTTATAAAATGCGCTAAATAAATGTAGTTAACTGATTATGCTTAAATGTAAAGTTTATGAGTAAGATATGAAACCAGGAATTTAAAAATAACTAACAATTGTGCTATCCACCAGACCATTGATATTTTAATGCTGCCTGTGGTATCTGGACATCCATCAAGATTACAGTCATGTTATGACGCATAAATAGAGAGGATGAAGTGCAGTAGGGCACGTCTGGAAAATATAGATTTTTTAAAATAGTGCCAAAAAGATGTCTCAGTCATGGTCTGGCTGATATAATCTTTACAATATGCACCATGTGAGGAGTGATTATGGTAAAATGAGAATAACATAAAAAATTGTTGATATTCATTCAAATAAGAATTCATTTATTAAAATGGTGTCTATTTCCAATAATTTACATCAGTTCCCTACACATACAAGCTGCAAGAATAAAGCCTTTTTTTACACTTTTTAAGCTTATGTGAAATTGAGCAACACAACACGGCAGTTTTCACAATAACAGAAAAGACTAGGCCTAAAAGTTTCATCAACAATACGCATACCAGGTCTGTACCTATGAAACCGGATTTTTACATTTATTCTATGAAAATGGTAAAAAATATTTTATTCAAAGTATTGCCCATCGCTAGCTACACATGTTTCCCATCTCTGGCAATTTGTGGATGCCACGCCAAAAAACCTCTTGCTCTTTTGAGGCAAACCAATCATCAAGCCATTTTCGTAAGAAGTGAAGCGCTGCTCAGCAAGTGCGTGTCCCATCGATGCAAATAAGTAGTAATCGGATGGAGCCAAGTCTGGTAAGTAAGCTGCATGCGAAAGTATTTGCCAACTAAACGCCTCAATTGTTTCCTTGACCAGTTTTGCTGTGTGCGATGGTGCATTATCATGAAGCAAAATTACTTTGTGTTGCCTCTTGTGATATTCTGGTCGTTTTTCACGCAATGCTTGGTTCAAATACATCATTTGTTGTCGGTAGCGTTCAGTATTAACGGTTTCACCATGTTTTAGCAGCTCATAATATATAACACTTCTGATCCCACCAAACACAGAGCATTGTCTTCCGTCCATAGCGATTTGGCCTTGCAGTCGATGTCGCTGGTTTGCTTGGAGTTACCCATGATCTTTTACGTTTAAGATTCTCGAAATATATCCATTTTTCATTGCCAGTCACAATTCGATGGAGAAATTATTTTCTTTTGTACCTGGCGAGCAGCATTTCGCAAGTGCTTTTTCGGTTTTCCTGCTGTTACTTTCGGTTTTCATTCAGTTCATGTGGAACCCATTTTCCCACCTTCTGGATCTTTCCTATGGCTTTCAAACGTATGGAGACGGTTTCTCGTGTCACATTTAATTGATCTGTGAGTTCTTGTTGTGTTTGAGTATCATCCTCATCTAACAATGCTTGCAATTCGGCATCTTCAAACTTTCTCGGTGGTCTTCCATGTTCTTCGTTTCTCATGTCAAAATCACCACTTTTGAATTTTTTGAACCACTCAAAGCACTGTGATTTACCAAGAGCATGCTCACCGTAAGCTTCGACAAGCATTCTATGCGATTCTGCAGCAGTTTTCTTTAAATGATAACAGAAAATCAATGCTGTCCCCAAATCGTAGTTTTCAGGCACAAAAACAGACATGTTCAACGCTATGAAAACATATGTAGTTGTATTAAACTTGCATTGTTGTGAGTTAAAAACTTTGAAAAATGTAAACACAAAAAAAAGGAGCCAATGACAAGGTTTGACAGTCACTATATTGACAATTAGAGCCATCTATGAGCAAATTCCGGTTTCATAGGTACAAACCTGGTATGTATTATTTAAAAGGTACATACAGGAAAGAAACGTATGTTCATTCAGAAATATATTTGTTTCAAAACCCATGAACAGGTAACTCTCGATTTACAGGTTCCATTCCCGAAGCAACTGGTGTAAAAAGAATTAGTGTAAAATGTGCCTAATTGCAAATCAATTTTCATTCAATAATAAAGTTCTTCATTAAGGATATTTAATTTAAGGTCCAATGGATGCGATTATACTTCTTTTCACATTGGCACTTCGTTTCCAGTTATTATTAAACTCATAGAGTTCATCAGCAAACGCCTCCTTGGCTTAAAGTTTGAGCTGCAGATCAGTTATTTTATAGATTTAGGGGAAGGTTCTTCATCTTTTTCTTTCTCCTTGTGTTTTGTAAAACATTTATTGAATGTATTTAAATAAGGACTTTATTAACTTACAAGAGGCTGAGAATGAAGAGTATGTTGCTAAGATATTAATAGTGAAGAATATAAAGAAACATTCAAACAATTTTTTAAGCATTATTTAAGAATGTGATCCTATGGAGAAACGAAGTTTAAAAATAAGTAGAGTGATTAATAGGAACACTGCATGATATAGATATATTTATGGAGAAAAAAAAAGAAGACACGTGTTCAGCTGTCTATCGAATTATATAAAAGTATCAGTCCGCATAAGTACTTGTTATGATCAAAACTAGCTTTAAGTTTATATTTTGTAATAAAATCGATGTAATATTCATGAAAGTTTTTTTTCAATATATAAATAAATTTGAATTAACACAATTTTTATTTATTTCCAATAAAAAAATTGTTTTTTTTAATTTATAACACTAGGAACATAACCACGTTCAAACCATATAAATCTCAATCGTCACTTTCATGCATTCATCTTTTGTACACATTTTTTTCAGGAAGAAATTGTGTATAAAAGTTGAGAACTCGCTGTAAATGCTTTAAAGAGCTAGAGCAAAAACTAGAAAATGGTCTAAAAACTACTTTATAAACAGAATATTGGAATGGGAGATGCTTAATAGCATGGCTCTACTTAAATTAAAATAAAGCAAATTAATAATAAAATTGAAATTCACATTATTCCTATTATTGAACCTCTTTATTGTGTATTAGTTTTTTGCGCTCATTTTCTGTTGCAGGTCCTTTAAAACCAGAATATACAGTAAAATATGGAGCTGTATCTGTGATATTTTTACTTTCCGGTCTTAGTTTGAAGACGGATTCCTTACATGTAGTATTTCGACAATACAAATTGCATTTCTTTATACAATTCTTTACTTTTGTGATAATTCCATTCCTGGTGCAACTTCTTACTTTTATGCTATGGTATTTTGGAGTCAATGTGTGGATATTAAGAGGGTATGTATTAAAATTTATGTATTATTGGTACACAGCAAAAACTGTTCGTTATTTTTTTGTTATTTAGAAATTAATCTTTATATACTCGTATGTTTGATAAAAATGGTTTTCAACAAGACAATATCATCCATCTATTCAAGATAATTGCCTTTTGGGTAATATACAGTGTGCAACACACAACGTATTAAAGAATTCCCTTGGCTTGTGTGTAAATGCAGGGCTGGCAAATTAAAGTATTAAGGTGCCACATTTGCTGGGGATGGGAGTCTCAGAGATGAATTGCATTGGTGCTGCCAGCAGTGCCTTTAACAATATGAGGACCATATGGGACTCTTCAACCTTAAATCTGAAGATGAAGTGTATGCTATTTGGATTATACACCTACTTATTTTGCTATACAGCCCTGAATCTAGGGTGCTGGAGATGACTGGGTCACATATTGAAGAAAACTTGGAAATCAATAGAGTGAGTGGTTTTATGAATTATCTTCACCAGAGACATCTGCTCAGGTATTTTCTTAGTGTTCCTGATTACTAAAATTTAATGCGTTTTTGATAAATTTATAAAGGAGATTTTGGGATGGGTTGTTGATTTCTTTGAATTGATGCAGTATACCAAAGGTTGACTCACATGGTATATACTCATAATTAGATCTCACAACTTATCAAGTTAATGAAAAATGTTAACAAAGGAATGAAATAATAATCAACAATGTGTAAAAAGTATTTTCATGTTTGTATGTCCTCTGTAAGGTACATTTTGTAGACTTTTGCCTAGTTTACTAGAGATACAACAAATGAATGGCAACAAACCCAGATCCATATAATTAAGACTCCACTTAAAATTATTTTGTTTTTGTATGCTGGTTTTTTCATATACATATTGTACAGCACTAGTACAAAAACTGTAAAATAGGAAGACGGTTGACGCTCAATCATCGAAGCATAACTCCAATGTGTCTTGGGGACAGCTGGGGGCAAAGATTCCTTTCGCTTTTGACTGGTATAACTTTGGTAAAAATAAAACACTACGAAGGTTCAAATGAGAATGTATGTTCATTTGGCGTATTTATGATCCCAAATATGTCACAAACATGCCCATGTTTAAGCCTAGCTGCTTAAACCGTATACGTAGGGCAAAGTAAATATGACCGTGGTCCCTTCTCCATCTCATTTGTTGGAGAGCGACAGTTGGATGAGGATGCCACTCGAAACCTATTAATCAACTAGCTTGAACTTATTTATTTTTATCCAAACTGTCCGATCCACAATGATGCGATAATGCGAAAACCACATACATGAACATTTTATTACAATACGAAGCATATATTTATTAACAATATATAATAGATCACTTAAATCTAGTGAGGCATACGTCCAAAACGCATATTACGAGGCGTATCCAGAAAGTAAGTGTACTGAGGCTCTCACGACCGGATGGATTTTATTTTCGACATGTTGGCTACACTTCCGTGTAGCCTGACCCTTCCCCTCTGCAACGAGACCGGTTCGAGGTCAGTACGTTGAGAAGTGTCGACGCGACAACACGTTTCGTGAAAAATGTCAATCCAATCTCCCGCCAAGTGCGAAATACGCGGCGTCATCCGTTATCTCGTTTGGAAGGGAAAACCTCCGGTTGAGGTTTATAATGAGGTGAAAACTGCATATGGTGATAAAGCTATGAATCGTACAAGTGGTGTCGCGAGTTTAAAAACGGTCGTACGTCTGTGCATGATGATCAGAGGAGCGGAAGACCTTCAATTGTGACTGACGAAATTGTGGAAAAAATCGAAAATGCGCTCCGTGACGATCGCAGATTGACTGTGGATGAACTTTCTGCGATGTTTCCGCAAATCTCCAGATCTCTACTACACGAAACCATCACAGAAACCCTCGGATATCGGAAACTGTCCGCGAGGTGGGTCCCAAAACAGCTGACAGACCAACACAAGTTGAATCGAGTGGAGGCCGGGCAAGAGTTTTTGAGGCGCTGCAAACTCCATGGAGATGAATTTCTCCGCTCCATCGTTACTGGAGATGAAACTTGGGTTGCACACTACACGCCTGAAACCAAAAGGCAGTCTCAACAGTGGCATCACACCTCTTCACCCTCCGCCAAAAAGTTCAAAACCACAATTTCAGCCAAGAAAATCATGGCATTCGTGTTTTGGGACTGTCAAGGCATAATTTTAATTGAATATATGCCTCAAGGGGAGACCATCAACTCTGCAAGATACTGTGAGATCCTAAAAAAATTGCGAAGGGCGATTCAAAACAAGAGGAGAGGCATGCTGACAAAGAGAGTCTGCCTGCTGCACGACAATGCCAGACCACACACGGCCAACACCACGAAGGAACTGCTCGCCTCGTTTAAATGGGATGTCCTGAACCATCCCGCGCATTCCCCAGACCTAGCACCTTCAGATTACTATCTCTTTACCTCCCTGAAGCTGCACATGAGGGGAAAAAGGTTTTCAACCGACGAGGAGGTAAAGGAGGAGGTGGAGAAGTGAACGGAGGGGTTGGCGGGAAACTACTTCGAGGAAGTCATCAAAAAGTTGATACCCCGCTTCACCACCTGCATTGAGAGGAATGGAGACTATGTCGAAAAATAGCTTACATATGTACTACGGTAACCACGCAATTTTTTTGTTTAAATAAAAAAAATTGTAACCTACAAAAATTCAGTACACTTACTTTCTGGATATACCTCGTATATATGTAGATACTTGTCATGTAAATAAATAAATACATACAAAATATTGAAAATGTACCTAGTAGCTCGCCATGAGTAAGGTGTTTTATTGCTCACCAGAAACTCATTTAATCATAAGATGGTTATCCCATCTTACACAATCCCCTGGTGTTATTATTGGGAGTTCCAGTTGAACCAATACATTTGCAGATGATTTGTGGCATCCCTGTATTCCTAATGAAACAAAAAAGAGTCCTTTGATTGATATTTTAAAATAACACATTTTGATGCTTGAGATTGCATTTATTTGGACTGTATTGTTGTATTTAATTGCATAATGTCTTAAATGTGTTCCTAATTAAATTCAATTACCATTTTCCGATACTTTTTCCAATAAAACGTAAGAAATATGGAAAATAGAAGAGCATGTATGGTGTGATGTATCAATATAGATGAGGCAAAAGTGGTGGAGATTTGCACTCTATCTACCTGCAAAATAATGTATGTATGTGTAACATATATAGGCTTCATTATAGGTAACATATTAATGTTTTTTTAGACTGATAACAGTGAGTTGCATGCCTCCACCGGTATCTTCAGCAGTTATTTTAACAAGATCAGCCGGAGGGAATGAAGCCGCTGCCATATTCAACAGTGTTGTTGGATCACTTCTTGGTGTTTTCATCACTCCAGTTATTCTCCTATTTTCAGTATGTGTTTTTTACTATATTTTTTTATGTACTCTCTTTTATGTACTGTTTTCCTTCTTAACTTGTTGAATGTATTTTTTAGCCCTTTCGATTGGCTCATTACCTTGTTTTGATTGGCCCTTTCTGATGGCTCATTACTTTGTTGATTTGACAAAAAAATTGTTTGTAAAATTAGTAAAATATTACTTAAGGCTTTTTATGGTTTAAAGTAAAAAAGGGTTTTAAAACAGCATTGTAAATGCAACAAGAATGGCACTTTAATCAGGTTGAAATGTCATAACTTTTTGACTTGCTACAATAAATAAAAAAGTTAATTAAAAGGTTTTTTCATTGTTTTATTTTAAATTAACTTTCCTCGACCCCAGTTAGTAAAGGTTAACAAACACAAGAAAGTGTATACAATAAATTGTGAATATGGATTTATTATTTTCAAAGAAACAATTTCTTCCACATGCATGATTACTTAAGTACAGTTGTACATTCACTAGTAATAGGTTACATTCACTGTAAAAGCCATTTTCGCTGTAATATATAAATTCCGAAGTTTATTTTGTAGAATGTTATAAATTTTAAAGATAACACTCACCAAATCTTTCAATGTTTACACAGTAGCAGAAAATATAAGTCATTAAAATGTCAGAAAATAATAGATCAAAACATTGTTTTAGTTGGGTTCCACAACAGTGGTTCCCTTGACCCAGTCAGTGCTACAGCTCTCTGCCACAGTCCTGTTGCCGCTTGTGATTGGACGCCTGCTCGCCCAAGTACGTCCCTCGCCGCGCTCTTCTCCTGTGCGCTCGGCCTCGCACTCCACCCCGGCCATCCTGGGCCAGGTAGCTCTTCTGCTCATCATATACACCACTTTCTGCGATGCTTTTCATGAGCATGATATGGCACTGAGTGCTACTGATGTGCTTATAACTGTTGTCTTGGGTAAGGTATTTATTTGCTTATTAAAATATATTTTAACTTTAAAAAATCCACATCCATAGACCATTTACAGCTTACCAATATGTAAATATTATGGGGTTACTGTAAAAAATAGGTAATGGCAAACTTTTGTTATTTGGAATAATCAACAGCATAAGTATTATTATCTTTGGCAGCTAAAAGTTTTTTAATAAGTCCTGCTAAAATAATTTTAGAGGCAATCCACTTCCACCAAGTTCTATTTTTTAAAACAAAAAAATTCAAGATCCATGGTCCAATTCAAGATCATTTTTGATAAAAAAAAAACTGTTAATAGTTTGTAAAAACAAATATAAGACTAAAATATAAACATTGCAAATTTTAAAATTGCAATATGTGGACGAGGTTGAGGCAAAAATGTGTGGAGATCTGTTTCTCTGCCTACCTTATAAGAGATATGGCATGATAAAATTAATATTTTTAATAATAATAAACTCTTGGAAGTAACCCCACATATGTTACAACATGCAAAAAACCCTCAAATAAAGCGCTAATTTGAACAAATTTATTTAATACTTTCATCCCTCGATATCCACGGGGGATTGGTTCCAGGACCCCCTGCGCATGGCAAAATCTACGAATGCTCAAGTCCCTTATTTAAAGTGGCATAGTATTTGCATATAACTTACACACATTCTCACATATACTTTAAATCATCTCTAGATTACTTATCATACATAATACAACGTAAATGCTATGTAAATAGTTATTATGCTGTATTGTTTAGGAAATAATGACATGAAAAAAATCTGTACAACCATTGTAGGTGTACAACCATATTACACGTCAGCAACAATGTAGCATGTTCTTTCATTCAACACTTAAAGAATGCTTTTGTTTGATATAATTAAAACACAGAATACTTAAAATACAAGTAAATACATATAGAAAATATAAATGTTTATATTTTCTATATTTATATTATATAAACAGAGAAAATATAATTGTCGTTCTCTCTCTTTTTCAAATCTCTTTGATCAGCATGTTTGAAACTCGTGGCTATGGAAGGCTGGCTGTATTCAATTAAAAAATCAATTAGTCAGCAATGGTTAGTACAAATTGCCCTTCAAACCAATTAGTCAGCAATGGTTAGTACAAATTGCCCTTCAAATCAATTAGTCAGCAATGGTTAGTACAAATTGCCCTTCAAACTTATCATGATATCCCCAACAAGTATTATATATTTTGACTTAAATTTATAGAATTTTAACAAAAACATAATCAAAGCATATCTTTTCATAGCTTCTTATGTTTTTTTTATGATAATGTGCAATTTTTCACTAGACCAATTTTCAAATATTCTTGCTGATTTTGTGAGAACACTGGTTAATTTCTCTCCCTCTGTGAGAACACTGGTTAATTCCTCTCCTTCTGTGTCTCGTGTAAGTAACAGTACGTTCTTTGCAACAAATGGATGCTTCTGGAGATAAGCTTAGGTTTTAACAGATTAAATATTGAATTTTAGTTCAATAAAATAAATTAAACAATATTTTTCTTTGTATTCACCACTTTTTTATTAACCGAGTTCACTACAGGTTCCCATAACCTCTATCTCCTTAGTCAGGTGAAGAACACCTCATCACTTCAAAACTTTGAATCCTGTTGTGAACTCAATTAATAAAACAGTAATGAATTATAAAAACAATGTTTTTTTATTTTATTGAACTAAAATAAATGAACATGACACTTCCAAGTGACTAAAATATATTTTTTAAGATTCAAAATATAGTATGATCAATAAAACATTCAATTTTATGTTTTTGCTTTTCAGTGGTGATTATGCAGGCTACATTTAGCGCTATTAGCTTTTTGGCAGCGATCAAACAATTTAATCCTGCAGATACAGTCACTATAGTTTTTTGTTCAACACACAAGTCTCTTACATTAGGTAAGTCTTAATGTTATTTTCATTATTGGTATTTTTACACAGTATCTATTATATTGTTTTTCGAATTATAATCTTTTTTTTTCTAATCATAGGCGTGCCGATACTGCGAATTATGTATCACGGATTATCACACGCATCACAAACTGGTCTGCCCCTTCTGGTGTACCATCCGTGTCAGTTGCTCCTTGGCTCGCTATTGGCACCTCCACTCGCTCACTGGGCCAAAGGAAAAAGACTCCCATTATAATATTTTTGGATCGCCCATTATTGTTAACACAAAGTCTGATATTAACATATTATATTGTTTAAATATATCATGACAAAATATGACTGAATCGAAGGAAAAAAATGTACGTTTGTAACAAAAACAAAAAAGGATTATGGTAAAATAATAGATTATAAATTTGACCAATTTGTCAAACTACCAACAGTTTAAACCATTAGGAAGATAATCTTAACACATTGCTGAATAATTTATTTTTTTAAATCAAGGTGGTGCTAAAATAATTATCCTATATATAAATTCTTAAAAAACAGTAAATAGGTGAAAGCAAATATAATTCATTGTTATATACCCTTAGCAACGCTATCAGTACCGTTAGGCCACACCAGGCTCAAGATTGGCATTGGGTATTTTGAGCGCCTAGCAAAAGTTTATATGAATGCCTATTAGGCATTTTTATCACTAGACATATTAAATCTGAAATGTAAACATTAAAATTAAATTCCATGATAATGTGTGCTTTTTAAACTTTTTTGTATCAATTTATTTGATAGCAAATCGGAAGCACACAAACTTTTAAATTTTTTAAATTTTGAATGAAGTGATATATGTCTAGTCTTGTAAAAAGAATACTATGAAGGCACACTACTTTGATAGATGCTACAAGCTGAGAAGGAAATGTTACTTTACGGTTGTAATTCTTATGATTCTCTTTATTCTTCATTTCGAGAATATATATAACCAAAAATATACTTTTTAGATGAGGTTTTAAGGTCCAACATTAGTATCTCAGACAATCTAACAATGCTCATATTGTTAAATATATATTTATTAAATTTATTAGATGCCTGTAGTGCTCATGAGAGTCTGTTGAGATTATGTAGTGCCCATGAGTCTGTAAAGCGTAAGCAACGAGAGTGGAATTCATATCTCCATCGCTTTCCAGGTAGGATCGTTAACTTTCAGTACCTTTCTGAATTCCAGTGGTTCCTATGTTTACCATAATCTCTCTGAATTACAGTGACCTAGATCTATCACAGCCTTTCCAAATGACACCAACCTAAAGCTATCACTATGTGTTAGTTGTTAATTTGTAAACTGTTAGTTTATCTTTATGATACCACAAACTAAACAATGGAATTATCCTTATTATGTTTTGTTATTCTGTTATTATCTCAATAATTTGGTAAGATATAAATTTATAAAAACATATAAAAAAAAATATTTATTCAAATTTGTTTTACAATAATTTTTATTCAGTTACAACACTTGTACTTCTTGGAAACAAAAGTATTCCTTTTATCCTATTCCTAAAATATATAAATCATGACTTGAATAAGGAGGCTTTAGATACATTATTGGTAAATAATCCTCTGAATTTTTATTTATTTTTGATGGGTACATCATGTATTTCATAAGTTTTTATATTTAATTAATTTTCAAATTGTGCTCTCTATTAAGTATTATTTATAGCAATCCTTTAAATTTAATTTATAGTAAAAATTTTTTACAAAATCAAATATTTGAAAACATTTTCATCATATAAATCGTAGTAAATCAAACGAAGCAAAATTTCCAATTAGATATTATACAAACATAATGCAAAAATCAAACAAAAAGTATAATTTGCTAATGAAAATGTTTTATCATATGTGACAATCTGTTGAATTAACTATTAATAAAATAGTATGAAAAACAAAAATTCGATTAGAAAAAGCATATAAAATTTAAAGGCTAGTAAGGCAATTAGCAAGAATAGATTCTGGTTGAGAGAAATCAACAGATTCTTCCATTATATAATACAGGGTCCAGTAGGGAAACGGGCGATTACAAAGGTTTTCTCATATTATGCGAGATATATAGATACGCAGATTGTCTGCGCATGAATGGAGGTCATTTGCGTGATGTTATATTCAAAACATAAATGGTTAACTATGTTAAACGTAATCTTATACGTGAAAATTAGTTAATAAATATTCAAAAGTTAATAACCCTCTCTATTTAATATTGCCCATTTTCTCACTGGACCATGTACAGTAGATTCATTACTTGCTGGACCATTTACAGTAAATACATTTATTCATTATTTACAACTTTATTTTTCAATTGATGCTTGTTGTATGACTTTTTTACAATGTGTGTAAATCAAATTTCTAAGACACCCTCAAGATGGAAATCTTTTTACAGAAAAAACATATTCACAGATCTTGCATTTCCTTAGTAAAATAAATAACTACCTCAAATCAAACTCAAATGTTTAATCCTAGTTCAATTTCAAAACATTCTTTTAACTTTGTAATATGTATATTTTCATTCCATTTATTTTATAACTTATTTAAATTGTATATTTTTTAATGTGTTTTTCACATTTATTATTTATTTTTTTGCTAAATTTTACATTGTTTTTTAGGTAATTCATATAAAAATGGTAAATAAATTTTTTATTGAATATTTTCTATGTCGCAAATTCGGTTAATATGATAGTTTGTATTTTTTTAATTATTTATTGATTAATTTAATAACTTCCGGATAGACTGTTTCAAAGTTGGTTTTACTTTATAAGAATTTGCAGTATTGTCAAGTAATGCGCTATAAGTACTTTGTTCTAAAAGTAGCTCACAGATTACCTTAAGTAGCATGCTACTCTAAATTGAAAAGTAGCTGTAATCCTGCAAAGTAGTCGCGTTGCTACTTTTATAGAGAAATGTGTTACTTGTAGCGCTTTACATTATGCTGATATATTATAATAGTTGTTATTAAAACAATTTTTAGTATGCATTATAAATTGTGGTGAAGGGAATTCTCAAAAAAAAGCTGTATACTTTTAAATAATTAACAATTATGTTTATAAAAGTATAGTTGGTAAAACGCTTCCTCCCGAGGGTTCCATGTTCAATGATACTTGAAATATTAAAAAGGGGGGCCAGTCTGTAAGAGTGCATCTGTTAACAATACTATACGCCCTAGACTGTGTAAATATTGTTGCCTGTTCATGTATAAAACTCTTGGACGGTAATTTTCGATATTTCCAGTATCTCAGCAACACTTGAAAATAGTGTCAGCAGACAATTTGGGTAAATAGCTGAAAAAATGCACTAAACTATTACCCTTCATAATAATATACACTTCGCACATTTAGAAAGAAGTTAGCAATGAAAATTTTGTCCTAGCACCATCCAAACAACTTTCCAGACAACCCAATAGATATTTAACATCTCAACAACTTATTCCTCAAATTGTATTAATTTTATATTTAACTAAATAAACACTATTGAATGCTCACAAAATAACATATCAAAATCAGCAAATCTTATGAATGATACATTTTTCTTTTGTATTGTTGATGTTAAACCATTTGAATACTCAGACTTATAATGATTAGCTCAGATACGAATGGATTGATATAATTTGTAAAAAAATTATAGTTAAAAAAACTTATATGAATTGTGAAATATTTTAATATATCATCATTTTCATTTTGTTTTATTACACATAAATAAAAAGTGTGAATATATTATTGTTTTTCATTTCCTTAGTACATTTATGTAGTTCTTTTTAACTTGTATATTTTCGTATCATAATTTAGCTGTTATATACAAAATTTAGATATAAAACTAGATAAAAAATATCCAAAGTAATGGTGATAGAAAAATGTGTAAGGAAAAGTAAATGCAATATATGGATAAATTTATATCCATATATTGTTGATAAACTATTTAAGAAGAGTTAAGAGGGATATCGAACGGTGTGTAGTGATAGGAAGCAAAGACAATGGGGTACTAAAACTCGAATCGGACAGTATTCAAATCTGCTAAGATGATAGTCCTAGTATGTTGGTGCCAACTTTGATGTGTGGGATTGAAATGTGGAAATGGAAAAATACTGGTAGGAGCCGAATAAATGCCTTTGAAATGCATGCATTGAGAATACATGGAGTGAAAATGTATGACAGAATACGAAATGAAGTGATAGGGAATGAATGTGAACTTGAGGCCCCTTTTTGTGTTACAGGAGAAATCCGTGCAAAATGGATAAAAAAAGTGAAGTATTAATTTTTAGGTGGAAATGGTCAATCCAAACTAATTGGCTGGTTCTTGCAGCTTGTGATCAATGGAACAGGTCTTATTTCTTCTTGGTCTCCCAAGTATCTGCTTCAACTCCTGGCCATGCATCCAATATCATCCACTAAATCAATCTCGCAAGACTTAAAATAAGTACGTACAAAAAAATCACAAATCTATAACAATAAGGCATTAAAATGTACAATCGCGAAAGGAAATTCCTATTCAATTCAATAGTGTCTACTTTTATCCAAGAAGACAATAATCATTTTCTTCTTGGTCAAATTCTCATAACTAAGGATCGTGATTTGTCCAAGTCGATTCTCCACCTGTCACGACCAGAGAGATCACGATCCTCAGTCATGAGGATTCTCCACCTGTCACGACCAGAGAGATCACGATCCTGTCATGAGGATTCTCCACCTGTCACGACCAGAGAGATCACGATCCTCAGTCATGAGGAATCGACCAAGAAGTAGTTCATAAGTTTAAAGCTATTATTTCCCATATTTTTTTAGTAATTCAGCTGAGATTTTATCACTACTTGGGAATTTATTGCTTTTAAGCATGTTAATGGCTTTTTGAATTTCACTCTCCAAGATGTCTGGCTCACAAGTTTTAAATCATTTTTATCATCTGCATAAAGATCGGTACAATACTCTATCCATCTTTCTAACACTCTGTCAATCAGCTTTATTTTTGCCCTCTTTTACCCATAATTGTGGTTTGAATTCCCGTGAGAGGTATTTACCTTTTTAATAAAGGTCTCGTATATTATTTCCAATAGAGACAGATGCACAGTATCTCTGAGGTGGCCTGCTTCTCTATCTTTTAAGAGTTAATTGCACGTTAATTAAACAGAAAAATTAAACCATTTTTTTTTCAACATTTTATTTTTGAATAAAAACAGAATATATAAGAAGTTAATAACAATGGTCGATTTTTTTAAAATTTTTAAATAAATAGAAAGAAAAATATGCTTATCACTACAATAAAATTGATTAATAAAGTCCTATATACATGTATCCCTTGCTTTACGTGATTGAATTAGTCTAATAAAAATTGCATCACTAGAAAAACATGTAAAGTGAATTGATTTTGATCTGGGTGAGAATGGGGACCCCTAGAAGGCATTGAGTTTAAAGAAAAAAAATAACCTAAAAATGGTAAAAAACAACTTTTATTTTCAATTTGAAGGCATACATAGCTTATTATTTTCAATCTTCTTGTGGATCTAGTAGACCTGGCTTGTTATCATCCTACAGTCTCAAAGACTCTCGATAGGTATTTAGATGATTTTCAGTTTTTTTTTTAATTTTCACAAGTGATTTGGCAGACAGCATTTTTCAGATATCTATTAAATTGTTTCTAGCAAGTTGAGGAACTCTGAATTTCTGGGGCAACTTTGCTACTTCTATCCATAACTTTCGCTTCAATGATCTTTTATAATTTTATTTAAATCGCATTATAGCAAAATTACATTTAGTGTTCACGTATAACAAGGGATACCTATAGTCAAAACAAAAATCTGGCAATAAGAATTATCTGCTTGAAAGATGTGTTGCATTTAGTTACTTCTTTCATTCTATCTCATATTTTCAAAATGACACTTCAAATTATTTAAACTTTCAAAAAATTAAGATGAGGTTGTAAAAACTGAGATTTTTATTTTTTCATTACATCGTAAAAATATTTTTATATTTGTGAACGTTCAACACAGTACACACTGCTTCTCAGTGCATACATTTACTTGGCTCTTTCATTCATTATCCATGTCCATATTTCAATTACATCAATGTTGGCACTACTATAAAAATGAAAAAATATTTTAAAAAATTGGAAAGTTATTGGTATTCCAAGAATGGACAGTCAGATCGAACACTTATTAATACAAATAAAAGTAAATGTACAAAATAAGAAACAATAATAATAAGAATTGTACCATCTAATATTTATTTATAATATATTATTTCAGTATCTTTATGACATACCTCTTTTACTTTAATACTAATAAAGATTTTATTATATTTTTCTTAACACGTTGAACGCCGTGTAGGTCACCGATGACCTCATAATGTCCTGATCATTGCGCCGCGTAGGTCACCCGTGACCTCACCTTAGAGATGTGTTTAAAAAGCATTTGAGCGCCAGCGCGTGATTTTCGCATACATTTGTAGTACTAGAATGACCGGAGCGGCGCTCAACAACAATACTCTCACGCGGGACTTGGATATTATAGTGCTTTCTCAATTTTTGAGAGGAAAAATAAAAACAGTGAAATCTCTCAATGTCAACTTTTATTACAACTTAAATGAATTATAAAATTAACTATAAATGTATACTTTTTACTATCTCTAAAATGTGATAGTATTGTTTATATTAAAAAACAAGAAAAATAATCATAAAAAATGTAAATATGAAAATATTATGTATGTAACAAATCTTGTAAAAACCATATTTGTAAAAAACATCCTTGAAATAAACGTCATGTTAATGAAGTAGGGTAATATCCAGTTTTATGTAGTTTATATGTATCTATGCTCCTTATTAAAGCAACGCAAACAGAAATGTGGTTTGTTCACACATTGGTTACAATAGGTGCTAACTTTCAGACATTTATTTTTTGCAAGTTTACTGCCCCATTTTTTTGCACTTTCCTTATAACAACTGACACAAAAGCGTCTTGTTAAACTCACTTTTCCTTCTTTTATTTTTAATTCGTGTTTTAGTCTTTTTGGTCTTTTGTCAACTACGTTTCTTTCATAAGAAGTGAGATGCTCAACTAGTAATTTTCTAAATTCTACTATCGATATATTTTTTTTCGTAACTTCACGATGCATTATAAATGCATTTACCACTGCTGTATTCAAAATTAGTTCCATGGCTAATTTTCGATACCACTTTACAGTCTTTCGAAGTGGCGATGAATAGGAGGTCATTTGATCGCTCATATCTACAGCAGCTTTGGCTTTGTTGTAATCAAAAACCACCTTTGGCTTTGTTACAGATTTCCCTTTTTTAGTGATAGTAGCAAAATCTGCTGAATGCTTCGTAGATAACATTAAAACATCTCTCTTGTCTTTCCATTTTAAGACCAGTACACCATCTTCGTTTTCCTGGGCAATAAATTCACCACGTCGAAGCTTTTTGTCTATAACATCTTTTGGCAAGCCTCTTCTATTTTTTCGAACTGTACCAAATAAATGTGTGTCATTTTTTAGCAATTCGTGTGCTAGTTGCAGACTGGTATACCAGTTATCCGTTGCAATGCTGTGACCTTTGTTCAATAAATCTTCACAAAGAGACAAAACAATATGTGTAGGTGAATTATTCGTTGTTTCTGTATTTTTTCCACAATAAATTTGTAGCTTGTAAGTATATCCAGGTATTGTGCAGACTTTAAATACTTTAATTCCATATTTGTGTCTCTTTTGTTTGTTAAATTGTAAAATTATTAATCTTCCTCTAAAAGGTATCATACTTTCATCTACACATAAATACTCATTAGGTGTGTAGTATTTTTTAAAATTATCATTTAACTCGTTAACCAATTCTCGTATTTTGCCAATTCGATCACAAGGGTCTATGCTTTCATTATTAGAAAAATGCAGATACTGTAATATCAATTCAAACCTGTTTCTGCTCATCACTGTGGGAGGAAAACTTTGTCCCATTATTTTATCTTTACTCCAATAATAATATAGTTTTGGTAGACGTACTAGACCCATATATAAAACCAGCCCAAAAAATTTTTTCATTTCCTGTCTGTCAGTTGGTTTCCATTTATGTGACCGTGAACACTTTTTCTTACCTTTTGCAATCGATTGTGCGGCAAATAAATTTGTTTCTACAACAATTTTGTCGAACAATTAGTCAGGAATCAATAATTCATAAAAGTCTTTTGGTTCACTTTGGGCTAGCGATCGATTGTAAGGAAACTTTACTCCCGATATTTCCGTAAACGGAATGATGTTTTTTTGCCGATTCATTGGATCAAACCATTGCGATCCCGCATTCGTCACATTTGATATATTGTGTTGTTCTCCATCACTTTCGCTATCAGAATTAATCGTAAAGCGCCTTCGTTTTCTTGCAAACCTTAATTGCTCATCACATTCACCATCCGAGCCAATAATTTCTTTTTCGATACTATCAATTGCATTTAGATCTTCTTGAGAAAACATGTAATCGTCCATAATTACTTGTATTTCTTGAAAATCATTGTCTCCACTCAAATTTTTATTTGTTTCCATATTAAACGGTCAATAAAAAATAATTTAGTAAGAAAAAACATAAAATTTAAAGAAATAATTCTTGAAATTAAATTAGAAGCAAAATAAAATCCGGTAACGCAGCGCGCAACAAACGACACTGCTTACTCGCGCAATGACAAAAGTACACTGTCGAGATGAGTGACCGGTATCATGACCTCGCGGCGTGCGCAAATAAAAAATGTGTTTTTTGTCCCACAGCGCCACGGTGGTCATTGGTGACCGGAGTGAATTTTCTTTATTTTCCTGGAAAATTTCAATCCCAAATTAAAAAAGAAATATGTTTTAATGTTCACTGATGTCATTAAAGGATTCTTTTTCATAAACAAAAAAATGTGTTTTTGTCATTTTTACAATGGCGTTCAACGTGTTAATTAAAGCTTGCAATTTAATCGCCGAATTAATAAGCAAAACATTGTGAACAGCATTTAGGAAATTATACAAGATAGAAAAAAATAAAGTGAGTGATTAAGTTATTTTTAAACGTCTTGTTGGTTAGAGGAGATTGAAATCTTTGAAAATAAATAACTCCCCAGATTGTACAAATGAAGTGAGAGTAAAATAAATAGTTCTAATATATTAATGATTAGTTTTGTAAGATAGATACATCATTTTATTTGTTAATCAATATATGTAACACATGGGTAATAATTTTAATACATATAATTCATAACTATTTTGCTGTTAAAAAGCACATATTTTCATGACGTTGAAATATATTTTTTTTATTACGAGGCCGAAGACAATATTGCCTCGCAGCTACGTTCTTCGATATGTCTGAATCACTAATTCTGATATGTTTAAGGGAACAAAAAAAAACTAGTTCCAATAGTCTGGGAAATAGATTTGTTATTAAAATGTTGTTGAAATCATTGCACATACATTTGAGTTGCATTTACGATTTACTTTTTGTTTTTTAAAAATCAAAGCATCTTTAAAGTGATATTATACAGTGAACCTGTATTCATAGTTTTTGAAAGGACTTATTGAACTAAATGATGAATGCGGGAAAACAGTAGATGCGGTAATATATCAAAAGAATTATAACTAAATAAAATATTTGCACTTTAGTTGTGTGTGGATTAAAAAGTTACCAAATTCGAAGGCCATATATGCTTCTTAAAACTAAATTAGAGGTGGTGGATCTTCTTTATCAACATCTTCAACCTCTTGTGTTATCTCCTTCAACCTTGTCTCGACCCTCTATCTTCTTTGGGGGAATGGTGGAAGCAACAGTGTTGACTAGCACATAGTAACAAGTATTCAAGTGAAACATATACATCTTGAATATTCCACTAATCGTTTACTATTGTTATTCTAGTTTAAACCAAACATTTATATTATGGTTTTAATACTTAGAAAAAATTATCAATCGAGTAAAATATTGCAAAAATAAACAGCTCACTGCAAAATTATTATTCGAAGAATGATGGATCTAAATTTCACTGTATTCTGAAACAGCACTATACAATTATTTTGTTTGCTGTTGCTGTAGTCTAGAAGTAGAATGGCTGTTTCTCAGTCAGGAGTAGCAGGTAAAATTTAGAACTAAATATAATAGTTTATTTT
Organism: Odontocerum albicorne; assembly: GCA_949825065.1. Lineage (NCBI taxonomy): Eukaryota > Metazoa > Arthropoda > Insecta > Trichoptera > Odontoceridae > Odontocerum > Odontocerum albicorne. The sequence continues at coordinate 18,334,739 of OX463847.1, read as the reverse complement.
GTTTACTTGTAACATTACCCTAATGCTGGTTACAATGTTTTCCCACAAATTACTTGATACTAAATGCCCATTAATAATGATCACAAATTGACTACTCACTATAATCTTTTTCAAAATTGCACTTTAATTTTAGTTATACCTATTGATAAAATCTTTTTACTAAAAAATAAGCACAATTGACTGATGTACTAACTTTTAACAGCCTAAATTTTCACAATAATATTTGTGACTTTTAAATGCTAAATTATCTTAATTGTAAACCAAAATTTACCCTACTTATGGACAACATTTATGTTTCAATATGTTTCAGGTGTTCTATTTTGATCCAAGCTCCTTTTTCAGCTTTGAGTAGCAGCGTCCTCTTGTCAAATGTAAATGGCACCTGAGTCTTGGAGCAGGGGCTGAGTTTAAATTCTCGGAGCAAGTAAAATAAATAGAATTTAGCTGTCATCATGGCAAATCGCAGACCTAAAAATAAAATACATTCATGATTTCTACACAATGCAATTGATCTCACACAAACCAATTTTATGTATCCATAAACACTTCAAAAAAGGGAAAATTCAAATGGGTATGATACTTTTTACAAACACGTGTTGTCCTCAAGCTAAAATATTGGTTTTCAACTGTCGTAAAAATTTATATATAATATAAAAAAAATATTAATAAAAATTACCTATGCAGTTTCTGGGACCCATACCAAATGGTAAATATAACTGATTGGATCTTATATTTTTCTCTTCAGGAGAAAACCTCTCTGGATTGAAGACCTTGGGATCAGGATAGTATTCTGGATCCTGCTGGATGGCAGCTATTGGTATTGCTATCACGTCTCCCACATTTATTTTCAGGTCTGTCCCTGGGAGTATATACGGCTTAGTGCAAACTCTATCCACCCTCGACACAGGAGGGAACAACCTAAGAGTTTCTGGAAAAAATATCTTAGTGTTAAACCCTTTTTCAAATTAAGAATCTTCAATTTTACTCCAAAATATAATGAAAGAACTACTCTGTTGAAACACTTTTTTTATACATAACAAGTAATTTAAAGTGGACACACAAATTATATGGATCTGGGTTTGTTGCCTTTCATTTGTCATGTCCCCAGTAAACTAGACTTATAGTATCTTACCGAGGACAATAACATTGAAACATAAGTGGATATTTTTTTCCGATTGTTGATTATACAATACTACGTTGGAAACTCTCATCAACTTGATAAACAGTGAGACTCAATTACATGTATATATCGCGCGGGTCAAACCCCGCATACTTCATCAATTCAGACGGACCAAAAAGTCCATCCCACAGTGTCCCACACATAATCATCAAAAACACACCACACTCAAGAGTTCCCACAAAGATTTTTTTTTAATTTCATTTTTCAAAGTGTGAATTTTTCTGGAGTAAATTTCACAAAAGTATGTAAAAATTAAATGTTTTCAGTTATTTTATGTAATTATTTGCACACCATCTCATCGGGGGTCGTCAACACATGGTTTAGCAAAAAAAAAAACGATTTTTTTATTTTTAAAAATGATAAATTTTAAAGCATGGCAAACAAAAACCTACTTTACAATTTGGACAGTAATACTCTTTCTTAACTTTTTGTATCCATATGAAAGATTTTACTGCAAAAATGTCTGATGTAAACACTCGATAAAATACCTATAACGAAACAATAAAAATAAATCTAATGATACAAAATAATACAAAAGAAAAATAAAATATGTGCTACAGACACTAAATAAATAAATATTTATATAAATCAAACTAAATAATTTAGAGGATTTTTACTAGAAATATTTACTAGAAACTGTGGTGGGAAAATTGTACGAGACACAAACGCAGTGCAGTATACCGCCGTATACGGAATACGGGTTAACGGTATTTGACACGTTGACCCATGCATTGCGTATGTTAGTAGGCATAGGGTGGTTAAAGTAGTACAGGTTCAAATGTGAATGCAGGGTTACTGCAGATAGAAGTAATTTCTAGTTCTAGAAAAACTTTTGGCCCTTCTTTTCTTCTTCTTCTTCGTGTGCCGTGTCTAGTCCCCCTGACATTGGTGATCACTCTTGAGAAAATATTTCTCTCTTTGGCGGCAAGGAACAACTCGTCAACTGCCTGGATACCTACTCATTTGCGAATTTCGCTTAACCAAGATGGGCACCTTCTATTGATTTCGCATTGACCTTCGATTTTCCTCATCAATATTAATTTAAGGAAGTGGTAATTATGGTATCTAAGAGCTTTTGTTCCACTCTTGCTCAACATAGTACCCCAGCTTTGAGATACAATAATACCAAGAAATTCTAAGCATTCTCAAATGAATCCACATTTAGAATGCTTCCAGATTATATAGCATTCTGGTTGGTCTTCATGGTCTATGTATATTAACTCTAATTTAACTGGTTATAAAAATAAGATAAGAAAAGAGAACAGAAATACCTAGTAAAATCTGCTCTAAAAGTGGTATTTCATTGACCATATCATAAGTACAATCTTTCCCATTCTTTTCCGCAGCTTGTAGGATATCCCTCCTGAGTCTATCTTGCAGCTCAGGGTGAGTGGCCAGCATTGAGCATGCAAAACTCAGCAATGTGCTGGACGTTTCAAAGCCTGCTATGAGAAATAGGACCGCTTGACCTTGTATAATCACATCACTCATTACTGAAAAAGAAAATGAAAAAAACCGATGATGAAAAAACAAAGAGATTTGTATATATATATAAGATATATTAATTAACCACAGTAATAATAAATCATCTTAATTGATTCTCTCAATATGCACTAAATAATACTGACAGATATTTTTGAGCACATTTTTTTAGTCAGTATGAAATTTTTATCCACTTGTAAATGCCATGGTTTAATGGTAAGCATATTTACTTAGCACTGAGGCATTCTAGATTCGATTATCAGTGAATACCGGTTTTATTTGCATTTACGAGGGTAGTCCCAAAAGTACCCGACCTAACAAAGAAAACACAAAAAATTTGGGAAAAAATATTTTTATTTCTCAACATAGTCTCCTTTCAGCTCGACACACTTTTCCCAGAGATGTTCAATAGCTTCGATACCCTGTTTATAGTGAGAACCGTCGAGCGCCTCAAAATAAATTAACCGCAGATTCCACCTTTTCATTGTTGGCAAATCTTTTACCACCGAGCCATTTTTTCAAGTTTGGAAAAAGTAAATGATCCGAGGGTGCTAAATCTGGTGAATAGGGTGCGTGAGGAAGCAATTCGAACTTTAATTCATTGATTTTGGCCACCGCGATAACGGATGTGTGAACTGGTGCATTGTCTTGATGAAACAACACTATCTTTTTCGCCAAATGCAGCCGTTTTTTCTTGATTTCATCACTCAAACGCTGCAATAAGTTTGCATAATACTCGGCGTTGATTGGTTTTCCTTTTTGAAGATAATCAAAGAAAATTATACCACGCGCATCCCAAAAAACTGACGCCATGACCTTGCTGCAGATGGGACTGTCTTCGCCTTTTTTGGAGCCGATTCTCCCCTTTCAGTTCATTGTTTTGACTGTTCCTTCGTCTCAGGTGCGAAGTGATGGACCCATGTTTCATCCATGGTTATGAATCGACGCAAAAACTTGGCTTTATTGCTGTGAAACATCGCCAAACACTCGATTGAAACATCCTCACGATGCTGTTTTTGTTCCATTGTGAGCAAACGCGGCACCCATCTTGCGCACAGCTTTCTCATGTCCAAATTTTCAGTCAATATGCGATGTACAGCACTTTTTGAAATGCCTACCATGTCTGCTAGCTCGCGCACTTTCAATCGACGGTCATCCAATACCATTTTGTGGATTTTCTTTACCATTTCTGGCATGGTCACCTCATTTGGTCGACCACTGCGATGTTCGTCTTGGCAGCTCGTACGGCCTCGTTTAAACTCTGCCACCCAATATTTTACTGTTGTAAACGAAGGAGCAGACTCCCCCAGAGTAGAATCTAGCTCGGCTTTGATATTGGTTGGACTTAGACTTTTCAAATGAAAGTATTGTATCACATAACGATGACCAATTTTTTCCACGTTTACAAATTCACTGAGAGCGTTCACTATTGATGGCTGCCAAACAAATACTAAACAACGTAGCGTCTTAAAACTTCAAACTAAAGCTTTATAAGTTTAGTACTTTCTACCATAGTAATTTTTTAAAGCAACAACCGCCATCTATACGTCAGGTCGGGTACTTCTGGGACCACCCTCGTAGTGGAGCTTAGAAACTATTTAAAAAAATTGGATTGCACTTGGAGATACATATATTATAAAACGATACAACATCAACAAGTTATTGTCAATTTTTGAAGCTTTTTTAGTCCTGCTTGTTTTTTTTTTTCGAATTTGAAAACAACAATGAAAAGTCTAAATTATAATTATAAATGAGCATAACCATAGTATTTTTTATTATGTGTTTTATTTTTGACAAAATCAAATAAGTCAAATTGTGAAAGAGGGAAGTGTGAAAAAAATTTATGATAGGTGTATGGACGTGGCAGAAGCGAAAGATGTGTGCTGGGATAGAATGAAGTGGAGATCAGTTATCTTCCAGCATGGCACGATGATGATGATATTAATTACTGTATTGCACTGTACTTCAGTTGTATACAATAAACCTTCCAGGTTTGTTGCCTAGTGTTAGCCTCTTTTTCAACCAACTAGAAACATGTTAAAAGACCTGAAACTCTTGCGTTCAACCAACTAGGCCTTGAAAATTAAATTTCAATGTTATTTTAAACTACAACTGAAATATTCAAAACAATATTTAAGGTATGCTAATGAAATTGTTGTAAATCTGAATTCCAAATTATTTTTTTTTAAATTAAAAAAAAAAAGTTAAATAAATATGAAAAAAGAAAACAAAACAATTAGTTAATATTTCTCATAAACGCAGCCAGCTAGCATTGGTAGAATATAAAAATACATATAGGTACATTTTCACAAATTCTGAATACCGAGTTGTTACTTTTGACGCACAGTGGATCGGAAGGCTTTTAAGATGTTATTATGCAAAAATATTAAAACATTGTTATTGATAAAAGTATTTTGTGACCCATTCAACCACGTCAACCGACCCAATCGGTTTGCGATCCACAGGTTAAGAAACTATGGATTAAAGGAATCTTCAACAAAGTAAACATAAACAACAAACCTTTTTCATCTAAGTTTTCTTTAATTTCTTTATGTGATGCATCAACCATAAGCTGCATAAAATCATTTCGTCTGCAACAAATCAATTTCTTATTAGAATTTCATGACCGAAGAAGAAAAGTTAATGAGTGCAGACGATGCTCAAGTCAAAAAGTTTTGCATTAACACCACTCTTCAACCTATAAATTTGAAGAACTTAAGCCAACATACACAGCACTTGTTTCATAGCAAAATTTGTCGTGTGGGTCATTATAACCAGGCAAAACCATAAGCGAAAAATCAGATATTTTTTTCAGTCTCAACGTTTAGAAAAATATATTTAAAAAGGAAACTTATGAAGCGAAGACAAACTTCAAGGAAACCTTTGTAGATCTTTCGATGTATGAAAGTAACACATTGCACTTTAAGGAATACAATTAAATCACTTGGTAATGATGCTTTGTCATTATAATTATCAAAAATAAAAAAACACAATTTCATACATAAGAAATTTCTCTTCCAGATTTATGAAAAAAACTATACAGCTGTTAAAAAATAATAAAATAAAATTAATTTGGTGTGATCTTAAGCGTTGCAATTCACTGACTTATTTCTCACAATTGGGATTGTATGATAATGTTTCTATTTATAAACAATTGTCAAGATTAGCATGACACAAGTTGAGATTTGTTTTTTGTTTTAATTATAGTCATAGTTGAAAATACTGATTCACGCAAATAAGTGGGAATGTGTATAAATAAAAATATAATTATAAACTTGTACCGAAAACAAAAGAAACACATTTGTTTTAATTAAAACAATCTCATCGTTTCGGATGGGTGGTGAAAGTGGCAACAATGACTAGCACATAATAACAAGAACTTATGTGAAACACGTGCATCTCGAATGTTCTGCTTATTGTTTACTAGTAACATTATTCTAGATTATGTGAAGCATTTATATTTTGCTACAAATTTGCATTATTCTAAACAAATAATGCATAGAGGAAGGATCGATGCGATCTATTTTTGTGCGTTTTATATGAAATTATATGGAACAATACATGATGATTACTCAAGGAACAATCAATCGAAATTTCACTGTCCAAATCTTTGGTTTGATTTGACTTTTACCTTTTAGTTTGGTCATTCTCTCTTTCAGCCTTAGTGTTCATCACCACATCACGAAGGTGTCTGATTGATTCAGCATTAAGCATATTTACTGGGAGATATTTCAAGAATTGTGGACACAGCACCAGTGTTATGAAAAATAGAAATCGATGACTCAATGGTACATCTGTAAATCTGGATGCTATCTGAAAGTATAATTATAAAAACATACTTCAATATATTACAAAACAAATCAATATTCACTTGTGAGATCTTCCAGTTAACACTCAACACTGAGATTATTTCATAGGAGCAATAAGAGAATTTTAAAATATTTTTTACTTTAAAAGTTGCATTGAGTAAATTTGGTCAAAATATGGTTATGATATTTTGCTTGGAAGAGATCAGGCAATACTTTGGGATCGAGGAAGATTGTCAGTCAATCTTGTTGATGGATGACATCTGTGTGTCCATTATTATGTGCAATATAGTTGAGAACAAAGGAAACCTCTGTGACCTTGTTAATAGAGCACTTGATTTCCGGCCTGGGTTTCAGTTCCTGAAGGAATCTAAATCTGATCTGATTTTTCACATAAGGTTTTTTAACATCCTTCCGATTAGTTAGAATAAATTGGCATTGCATGCTACAGAAATAATTAAATCTAAATTAAATGAGATCCAATAAATCTTCTATGGAAATGGATCCGCTGGGAGGTGAACCCGGAATGCTAACTAGCTTGGCAAGAATGCTAATCATTAGACCATAAGTGATAGGGTTGTGTACATAAGACAAATATTTAATCAAAACCCCGAATCCTTAAACCGTTTGTTGCTGCTACTGCGGTTTTTGGTTAGCAGCAAAGGGATTATTGAAATATAGAAAAATAAATATGTATTACTTTTACAAACTCTGCATCAGGATCTTTTAGAGAGGCGCAGTCCAGTCCAAAAGCGCAACTCCCAATGACTTCCAATGTATAACGACCGGTAAACTCTTTCATTTCCAGGTCAGCGTCTTCAGCTTAAAAAAACATATGTAATTTGTAAATAAAATAATTCTAAAATAGAGCAATGTTTATATAAAAAAAAGGAGTAATTGTTAGACAGAAAAAATTGTCACATTATGATTATCCTGTAGATATATTTTGCTTGTATTGTGCACCCTCCTCATTTACTCTATCAATTAATTTGATAATTAGAAGAATGTAAATAAAAAGTAAAATAATTTTGCAAATAATGGCAAGAATGTTTTTTCTTTTATACATACGAGTATATTCCTTTATTGAACATAAAGGAAATTATGGACGCTTGATTGAGTGTTATAAAGTCTTCAAGTCATTAATATTGCTCAAAACTTTTTAAATCAAAATACATTTGAGAGGACATCAGTTGCCACTTTCTAAAACTAAATTCTACAATAATCCAAGGAAAGATTATTTTGCAAACCAAATTGAAGAATCTTGAAATAAACTGCCCAATAGTATATAGTGAGTGATGCGACATTGAACCAGTTTAAAAACTGTCTGGACAAATTCTTACACACAAACACAGAAGTACTGTCATAGTGGTGTTCCGATTTTTTTTTTTTTAGTGATTTTTTACTTCTTCACGGATATAAACAGTTTAACTTAACATATATGTATCATATATTAACAACGTTCATGCTGCTTATCTACAATGATAATAATAATAGTATTCTGGGTAATGTTTATTCAATAATATTCTTCCCAGTATATTTTACAAAATGATTAATGTCCGTGTCTCTGATATATCAAAATTTTACAAATATTTATACTTATCCAGATAAATCATGTATTCATTTATATTTATCCAGATAAATCAACTTTCATGTTTTACGTACTGTACTGCGCATAATGAACTACCATATTTGGATAGTTCAACAAAACATTGCCGAAATATTGCAATTTTATTTTCGAGAGTAAATCTAAATGACATTATCTACACAATACATACGAGTATTTTGATAACAATGCTGAAATCAAATGAACATGAGAAGATGCACTGCGTAGGTGTTCTAATTTTGAAATCATTGTGTTGTCCAAGTAAAAAAATGGTAAGAAGCTAAGTAGGGTATAAGGTTCTTGAATTATTAAAATGATTAATTTAAAACGATTTACAAATCAAATTAAAGTAGATTTGTACTTATTCACATTCAGAGTATATATGTACACTGAAAATTTAGTCAAAGAAATATTTGACTTTTACATTTCACAGAAATTTTCTGTGAAATTGACCTTACAATGACAATTAACAAGGGCAGACTTTGGAGAAATTTAATGTATATCTACTACCTACACCAATATTTAGCTATAATCAACCATATCCTGCTTCTTTAAGAGTACAAAGCTGATGTAAAAATTAAAATTGATTCTAGTGACCAGACATCCCAATTTGAATCACTTATCCCAATAGACCCTTTGTGTCCCAATTTTGAATTTTCAGAAAAAAATAATTATGTCAAATTCTCAAATAATTACGAATAAGATTATACGTGTACAACTTCATAGAAAATATTGCTCCTTTATAATTAATTTTATCAGGGGTTATTTGCACACTGCTGGGTTATTGTCATTTTATAGCAGTAAAAAATACATAAACAATAACAATATGCGCGCAGATGCCCCGCTACCCTCCCCCTATTATGCAGTTCACTATAATATCCTATATTATCTGTAGTCAACGTCATTTGAGTTTTATTTTTTGTCACCGTTATACATAATTAATATGCTTTATGTAATGATAAGCTGAATTGATTCCTTCTGATCACATGATAAAGTAGGATGCATAGAAATGCTTTAAAAGCAGTCATTTCAATAAAAGTAAGTTCCAAAAACATAACATAAACAAAAACACTTTGTTTCAGAAGGTTAAGAATGTTTTTTTCCATAAGAAGTAATGTAAACTACATTAATCCAATCCACACCCCCAAAAATACATAGCGCAGCAACACTATAAATAGATTAAATAAATGAAAATTCTCTCACTTTATCTGTACTGAAAAGAGCTGATGGCGTCAGTGGAAGATGGTGAAGCAGGTGGAGAGGAGAGACATTATTGTTTGGAAAGGGAGTCATTTTGCATAAAAACGTCTTCTGGAGTTCTTTCTCTTTAGTGTCACACTAAAAACCTGTCCAATGAGGTTTGTTTTTGCCTGAATTTAAATTTTTCTCAAGGGATATATAATATTGTCGTTGAAAATGTATGTTTGAAAATCGAATTATGATTGAACACCGAATTAAAACAATTTCTTCGAGAACCGAGGTTCCACTGTATGTTTTCGCATGCCTTTGCTTTCCAGCTAGTGAATTATAAAGGTTGAGTTGTGTATAATCACTTTTATTTCATATCGTTATACCTTCAAGAGTAGCAATTACACTACATCATTGCTTATTTTGTACTGTTAAAAAATTAATACATTTTAATTTGAAATTGCATTTCAAATTAAAAATACTGTTTTATGTTAAAATAAATGTTTAAAAAGATAACTTTTACTAATATGCGATTTGGTTTATATTTTAAGGATCTACTTCCTAGTACTCAGGCAAATATAAAACATTTAAACCTTCTGATCAGAAACCAGAATCCCCAATAACACTACCTATCTTGAGATTATTATAAAAAGTTTTCATGCACAAGAATTTAAAAAGTCCAATTACTGAAAACATTATTCGAAATAAATTTAGGAAAACATGTCAAGTGAGGACACATATTATTTGATCAAATTGATAACTTTATTTGATCTTTGGTATATTATTTTATGTCATCTTAATGTGAACATATTTGTTCATTGCAATTTCCAATGGGTTAGTGATACCTAAACCCTTAGCATGAAACACAAGGGTTCTACGACAAGGCCAGGTAGGCGGTCAAATTAAAGCTCGGAAATATTAATATTAAAAGCTTGTATCTCACCTGATCTATTTTTGAGAAATTCTACCATCTGCCGACCACATTGCTGTACTAAATTCTCCATTCCTCTCAGCTTGCCAGAACTAAATGTTGGTGTGAGCACTGCACGCACATTTTTCCATTCCTTGCCCTGGAAATTGAAATTTTAATTGACAAAACATAACTGATATACGTGTAACATAAGATTGCTGATGTTTTTTTAATGCTTACTATGAAATTTTGACAGGAGAGGAACATAAAACTATTGTCAACTGTCAAAAATGACGAGACCTCAGATCTCAGGGTATCATTATGTTAGCAGTTAAGTTCAAATAGATCTATAATTTACAATACTTAAGGCTAAGTAAGATAAAGAAGAGTAATTTTAGATGGTTTGGGCACGTGGAACGAATGAATGAAGAAAAACTAAAAAAACAAATATACAGTGCAAATATGAGTGGAAGACGTGAAGAGGAAGACCTAAGAATGTATGGTTGGACCAAGTGAATGATATTTTGAAACAAAGAAAAGTAAGAAGTAACAGAAATTGTAAGAATTACATGAGTAAGTGTATGGATGTGGAAAAGGCCAAATATATGTGTCGAGATAGAAAAGTCTGGCAATCTCTCCTCTCTACTGCATGATGGTATGTATGTATTTATAATATGCACTTGGTGAGATTTCCAATCCATCAACTAGCTGTAATATGAGTCAAATTGATAATATACGAGTAGAATAAGCCTGCCAGATTCTAATATATTATAGAATAAGCATGCTGTTTCATAACAAATTAAGTAAATATTTGAATAAAGCACTTCTTAAGTATGAGTACAACATGAATTCAGGTGGGTGAACTATGGTCCTGAAACAGATTAAGTCCTGATATCACATAGAATCAAACCAACAGTGCCAGATTCATCATAATACTGATAATTTCATTCAAAACCTACTATTATCATGTTTGTTTCTTGAAAATCGTTCATTGAATTGGAAATAAAATTAGAAATATTTTTTATTGAAAATTATAATAAAAATCACCTTCAAATTAATAAGCATCTTCTGGAAATATAACGGTGAACTTGTGACCAGGTTATTTCTGTCTGTGAAGTGATCAAAGTCCTTAATCATAATTGTTTTGATCAGATCAGGATCTCGGATCAACAGTAGCGGTCTACGCCCTTCAAAATATCCTAAAAATTAAAATAAATGCAGTTTTTGTTCCCTTGCACAATTGCCATAAATAGAAACTTAATTACACTATTTCTCAGATGTTTCAAAATAATCTACTTAAAATCACACATTACAAGTAAATAAGCTATTTGGTTTGATGCATTAAAACAAACTATGGCAACAAGAGCTAAAATATAAAAAAATGATTATTTTGCTAACAATATTTGCAGTTTTGAGTTCTTGTTTTATGATTGTTTGGCTTAATAAACATTTTTTTTAATAAAAATTTATGGTATGGAAATATAATTCTTATTGCCATGTTCGTACTTTTCTTTCATTACAGAGAGTTTACTTCTTTTTTAGATTGGCGGCGAGCCCTCTCGACAGGAAAAACAACCTCGATACAACCTAAAAATTCCTTGTCCATCGCACCACATAATTTCTTCCTGCTTTAACAATAATGCAATCCAGTGAAAAGACAGATGACGCCTGTATAAAAGCAAAAATCAACCAACCTATATAAAAAAAAGAATCTTCAAAAGTCCAATGAAAACATCTATCCGACCCACCGATAGGCCCTCCACCACTGTTCTTTGATAAACAAATGAATGATATTGTTGACCGCCATTCATATCAATTCAAGAAGCACAAAGTAGTTTAACAAGTAACTTGTTTTTATTTTGTTACTATGATGTTGCTTTAACTATTTTCTTTTTTACATAAGACTCATTTAAGTTCCCTCAAACTGTAAAATTGAATTATTAAATAGTCAAAAATTGATCAAAAACCAAAGTTATTCATACGACAAAATATAGGCTACATACCTCCGTACGGCAATCCATTGAAGTATCTATAGACCTTTATATTGAAGTCATGAAATGACATTTTCATGAATACTCTGTCTCCAATATTGCCAACAACAAGAGTAGGTTTTATAAATGGCACTCCTTTTTCTCGGAAATGGTCGTATGTGCTGGTGTAGTAATTGTAAAGGATCAATACAATAGTCAACAACAGGATAAACTTCCAATTTTGGAATAATATATCCAAAAGAGATTCAACTGTTAAGAAATCCATCATATCCTGTGTGTGATTAGTGCTGAAAATTAACATTACATACATTAAATAAATTAGGATACCAAAACTTTAAAAAACATAATACCTGAATTATTTTTCAATAATAAAGTGCCTGATGATAATGAGTTTTATCTCTGTAACGTTTTAAAAACAGTCTAACTTGATGATAACAATCAGCAGGGATTCAACAAATTTTTTTGACCTTGCAATATAGAGTAACAGTTTCTATGCTAAGTAACTTGTTCTATTTACACATTTAGTGATAAAAATCTCTATAGGTGTTCACATAAACTTTTCCTGCGTAACATACTTAAAACGCCTATCGACGTTCTGTTTCGAATTTCTTTAGATACATTAAAAAACAAGCGGGCCCAAAGAGGTCTAGCCGTGTTGAAATGGATTATTCATGTTTATAACAATGATTTATACCTGCTTTCACATTCGTGATATTATTAAATAATTTTAAAGATAGGCAAATTTTTTAGCAGTGCCAAGATTTTAAAACCATTCAGCAGTCAAAACATTAAGGTCACTTCTGGTACTCATTAACAGTAACTAATTACTAAAGCAGCTTGAATCCTCAAACATATTCTTTCAATGATAGCTGTAAAGTAAGTTTAGCCTTTTTGTTCAACTCAAATTTTCTTCTACAAGAACTAAAAGCGGAATATCAATCTTCTTAGATGATAAAGCTCAAAATTGAAAAATGTTGACTAGGTAAGTTATAAAGAGAACTCTGATAGAATAAATTAAATTTGCAAATAAAGAAAGAAGGAAGCAAATCTAAATCATTAAGAATGCATCTATGGTAGTCAGCTCTTATAGTGAGTCTGAGCTGGAGTCGAGAGAGTTGGATCACATTTTTATCAACACTTAGAATCAATTGATATCACATTCAGTCCCCCAAAGGTTAATATATGATTTTATATTTATTCTTGATCAAACAAAATTACCTCTAAATAAACTATTTGAATGCTGAAAATCCTTTTGTTAGCTACTAATAGTTCAGATGCCACCGTTTGACAAACGAGGTTATAGGAACTAAATAGAAATGTTTGATACAATCAAACTAAAGTGTCGTAATGCGAATTAAATGTTTAATTAGGGTAATTTTGTTTCCACAAACTATTATGTATACATCATTATTAATCGTACATTTTGCATGAATAAGTAATTACGTTTTTTTTTTAGTTTTTCAATTATAATTTAGATAAAAATGATCAATCTCAATTGTGACAAGACTTCAAAAAACTATCTAGCATTGAATAGGTTTTCAACATATTATTTTTCGCGAGCAGATCATTGTTCCCATATGAATTTTCTCAAAAAAACTTTATTATTAACCGGTTAACAATGTGAATTAAACAGCGAGTTAGTCAATATATTGTTTTTTTTTTATTACAAAGGATTTTTTAGGCATATCCGCATATGTATTTAAAGTCATTGTTAGATTTATTGGTTGGCCCAGAATTTCGTAACTTCAGGTCAATTATTCGAGAAGATATTAAATTCAAACACGAAATCGCACCAAATGCTCGTGGATGGTGGTTTTTGATATTTACAGTATCAACGATCTCTCGTATCGTAGATCATTTTTTATCAAAAAAAATAATATTTCATTATATTGTAATAAAAAAATACAAGGAAAGAAACATATAGTTATATACTTATAAGTTTCTTATATAATTAATTTAACACTAGATATATTTTTTTATTTGTTCACGTATCTTGATGTTTTTTATTTAAAAAAACTGTTTTTATTCCGAATTTCCTCGTTTCATAAATTCGATTCGCGCCTTATTCTGCGCATGCCTCATTTACGTCAATGTCACGGCAAGAAAATACGAAATGATTTTTTATTTATATCAACCATAACTAATATACAATATTTTCATAACAAAATATTAAGAAAGCATTTCATGTTATCTCGTAGTTAAACATAAAATAAACAAAATACATTTTCACTCACAAAATTTCTCAAAACACAGAATTTAAAGCCCCTTTGTTTAGTAAATAAAGCAATGTAACAAATCAAGTGCGCATCTACGATCGACCGGATGCCGGCAATTTATTAAATAATAGTTTGTCTCGAATACAAATTAAAATACGATATGTTGTTTTGTTTAAGGTATATTTTACACTATTTGTTTGAGCACATCGAAACAAAACTGCTTTAATTTTATATTGCTTTGTACAAATCACTCCTAAAATGTCGAGGACGTTCGGTATTCGCACGACAAAAGTCGAATAACAAACGCGCGGTTAGTCCGCTTAGCTTTGAGAAAATACAACAAATTTTCCCGCAGCCTAATATTTTAAAACGCAATGATTCTCAAACATAACTTTGGAAGGTTTCGAAAACAAAATATTTTATCCCAAGCTATCGAATAATTTTGATAAACTGAACTTCTTGATTGTTATTGTTTAATTGAACCCAAAATATAAAATGTCAAATTAATCAACTCGTTGATGTAATATTTTCGTGTTTTGAAAAAATACGCATTAATTTATACACAATTAAAACTATCATATTTTTGATAAACTCGTAATAACTAGATAATATACTAATATCCATTACATATGATACTACATTCCATACAATATATATGTCGACAGCTTCAGTTTCATTAATAGATAGCATAAAAAATGTAGAAAGTTTGACATTGGCCATGGATAAAATTAACAAATCAGTATAGCGTAGCGTGTAGCGATAGGAAACCAAGTTAATGGTGCACTAAAACATATTTACTCGAACCGATTCTAAAAATCTGCTTTGACGATAGTGCACAACAGTATTAACTTTGATTTACAGGATTGAAACGTAGCATGGAAAAAACTTAAGAAATCTAACAAATTTAGAACTTTATACAGTGAGAAGAATACATGAAGTGACAATGTGTGACGGAATGCGAAATAACTTAATGTGAACTAAGACTAATGCATTCAGTAAACTGAAGAAGAGCTTTGTGGGATAATTCTGGCACGTAGAACGAATGAGTGAAAACATACTAACAAAACTAATACAGTGCAAATGTGAGTGGACGGCGTAGTAACGGGAGACCATGGAAAAAATGATTGCATCAAATGAATGATATTTTGAAAGATGCAAATGTAAAAAGTTAGAGAAATTGTAAGAAATGTAAGGATGTAGGTGAGGCAAAATATTTGTTTCGCAATAGGAAAATCGGGTGTTATGTCCTCTCTACCTACCCTGACAAGGAAATGGAGTGAAGATTTGCATGTATGAATAATATTAACGTGAACTCTACAACAATATATGTACATGTAAATGAAAATTTTATACGATTTTTATATAGTTTCTATCAGCCATAAGCATAAACCAACCAAAAGTTTTGGAGTTGTTGATAACAATGACGTAATCATTTTTAAATATTTGCGTTCTCAATTTTTATCTTTGAATGATGAACATTACAGTACAAAAAAGTTAAACTCACTTCGACTCAACGATATATAGTATAAGTTTATCTCGCAAAACAAAAATGGTTTATTGTACATTTAAATAGAATGATTGCGAAAATAAGATATATAAAGTATGCAGTACACAAAATGACTGCTATTAAAGAATTATACGAGTCTCAACATGGCATAGAACTCAGTACTTAGGTATTGTAAAATAAAGCGACACACACACGCACGCATACAAAGGAAACGAGAGAATTACAATCTTCCCATACAATGCACCAAATGGTCAACATTTCTATCATACAGGACGTCATTGTTAATGATTATAATATAATATATATATGTGTATACAGACAACAATAAAATAATCATGTGGGAACAGCTTTTGCCGTTTATTACGAAAACAAAGTAATTATGGTAAAAAATAAACTAGCTCAATACTGCTCAAACAACCAAACGAAACAATAGTAATATAAAAACCAATAGATAATATCCTAACACGTGGAGTTTATGTGATATAACATACATATATGGTATATTCTATTTTATGGAGTTGAGACATGGACCATGAAGACCAGAATGCTAAATAAGCTGGAAACATTCGAAATGTGGACTCATTAGAAAATTATCAGAATCTCTTAAACACACACGCACGCAAACGCACACACACACGCACGCACGCACACACACGAACGCACGTGCATACACGCTCGGCGTGCGCATGATCCATAAAATAAGAAGTAAGATAAATCGTACGAGCTGTATGAGAAGGTGTACTTATGACTTAAAAGGAGTTCGTCGTCGTTGCCGGGCCTCGTAGTTGAGGATCGCCTCGCCCCTCCAACGTCAATCTTGAACCGTTCTTCCACGTCGATCGTGTGATCTTCTGTGAGAAAACAGCCCGCTCCTAGATGCGCACTCCCTCCCGCAGGAGGAAAAGGTTACAGCGATTAAGTGTAACTCCTTAAAAAGAGTTACATTTAATCGCTGTAACAATATAAAGGATATAGGTATTCTTGCGGACTATAAACTTACTTTCCGCTAATATATTGACTATATTGTCGATAGGACCAACAAATTATTTGGTTTTAGAATACGGATATACAGGTCGTTCTTAGAGTTTTCAGTTGTAAAACTGTTACTGTACAGCACTGGTACAAAGACTGTAGAATAGGTGAATGGTGGCCGCTCAATCCTAGGAGATTCCGGCGTGACTTCAATGAGTCTCGGTGAAGAGCTGGGGGAAGGGAAGAGATTCCTCGTGGCCGCTAGAAGTTCATAGAAATAAATACAGTATGACGTTGCAGAAGACGATGCGATGATTTGTACTAGTCTGAGGGGAATACCGGTCTTGTGCAGCTTATATACGAGTCCGTTGTGCCAGACGGCGTCGAAGGCTTTCGCCACGTCTAGTGATAGGAGGGTCGTGAGGCCTTTGGTTCTGAACGCGAAGAAGCTGGTGGTTGGTCGAGTGTAACGGCATAAATCCGTGTTGCGATTCTGAAATGATATTACGCGAGTATGTTTCTGTCGAGAGACGGTCGAGGATTAACCTTTCGAGCACTTTACCTAGGGTCGAGAGCAGGCTGATCGGTCTGTGATTTTCGGGGATAGCGTGACTTTTGCCCGGTTTGGGGAACATGATGACGTTGGCGTTTTTGAACGGGGTTGGGAAGAATTTGTGCCGTAAGCAGGCGTTGAAGATGGCGGTAAGGGAGTATATGGCTTTTTTCGGGAGTTTTTTTATGGTAAGGTTGTTGATTTTGTCTGGGCCGGGGGCTTTTTTGTTGATGAGATTTTTTATTATTGATTGAATTTCTCGCGGTGAGAAGAAGTCTGTGGTTGCAGGGGTTTGCTCATTTAATATGTCGGCGACTGCATTGTTGACCGTCATTGTGTGAGAGGGGTCTGAGAGGTCTGCGTTTGGCGAGAAGATATTCGCTAGGGAGTCGGCGAAGGTCTCTGCGCGGTCGCGAGCGGAGAAAACGGGGCCGTTTGGTCCTTGAAGGGAGCTGGGTCGGGAGGGCGTATTTCTGAGGATACGCGTCAATTCCCATTCGAGTCCTTCGTTATATTCGAGGGACTCGACGAAATCTGACCATTTGTCATTTCGGAGCTGCTGTAGGTGATGCTTGATTTTTTTGACTAGTCTGTTGTAGTCGGTTAGGCATGGCGGTGGGGAGGGGGAGCGATTTGAGAGGCGTTGCTTTTCGGAAAGCGTGGGCAGCCTCTGAAGTTGGCCGTGTGTGGGCCGCCACAGTTGCAGCAGGTGGCGGGCGTGTCCGCGGACTTCCTGAAATCCGAGGTGTGATGCGGTCTGCCGCACTTCACACATGTGGCTGGTGCGTGGCAGTTGCCGGCGGAATGGGCGAATTGCTGGCAACGGTGGCATTGTCCCATTCCCTTTCGCTTGTTTAATTCTTCTACAGTGACTCGGATATCGAGTACACCGTGGAGTTCAGTGAATTTTTTTTTCCGGAAGGGTCCCTTGTCAGCTTGACGATGACCATGGGGAGTTCTACCCTATTCCGGTTCTTCATTCGATATACGTTAAGAACCGGATATTCCATTGATTTTAATTCCTCCATGATGTCCTCGACACCGATAGAGGTTGGTAGTCCGCGAATGACGGCTAGCAGGGGCTTTTCATTATCTAGGTGGAATGAATGGTACGGGATGGAGAGGGAATCAGTGACGTGAGAATACTTTCTTCCAAGTGTTGAATAACTTCTTCGGAGTCTCGGTCCAATGGTAGGACGCCTTACTTAATTCTTATGTGCGGAGCGCATTATCTAAAAGTTGGGTTTGGTAATTTGGAACCCCTATCTTAAAAATCTAATTAACAGAGTAGAACGTATGTAAGCAACGTTTAGTGTGTAAATTAATCGCCAAAGTATGAATGAATACCTCTTAGTTCTCGTAGATCCAAAATATATATTTATTCAAAATTAATAATAGACTTGTAAAAAGATTACTTGGCTTTACTTGAAAGAATGCGTTTTCTTTGCTCCATTCGTTCAACTAGATCGAACGAGTTATTCAATGTTCGCAGGGCGAATACAAATTATGTAATGAATTCATTTTCCAATCGAAGTTGCTCCGCGTTCATTAAGGAATTCGTCGAGTTTGACATATTTGTGATTTCAATCGCTACATTTAAAATACGATTAAATGAGTACTTGGTTACATGCTGACTAACCAGGTGACGAGTAACACACACTAGTTAGAATACTTTTAATTGGTACCATCGGAAATCGAACCCGAAGCTCCCGGGTGGAAGTTAAGTGTATTATAACTAGGTTTCTGAAGTCCTCAGAAAGCAGAATGAGGGCAGTTAAAAGCCTCGTATCTTTTTTAGTTAAGTTGCTTAAGTCATGAGAAATATTTATTGATCGCACAGGATAAAATTTAACGATTTTATTGATTATCGACATTTTTTTCCGACCAAGAAAAAAAACCTAAAACCCCTTCAAGATAATAAATCAAAGGGGAATTTAAATATAATTAAGCTTTATCACAAATGTTCGTAATACACTATGTTCTAGATATATTTTATTTACAATTAAAAATTAGTGAGATACGACAGGCAGACTCGAATACTGTTCAGTCATGGTCAATATTTTTTACAAGTGATCAAGGAGAGGACATTTACTGACGTAACAACTGCAGAATTAATTTGACGAAATTCTGATAAAAAGCGGATTTCCAAGGTGTACAAGTTCTTGAATATTGAGGAAAAAAATATGATATAAAAGTGAAAATACTTAAAACCATACATATTTTCAACAAGTTATTAATATCGGTAAATACGTTTTTTCGGCGTTAGCGTGGATAGTCTAATGCAGTTTGCTCACTAATCGAACGACGATAAATTATAACAAATATAATTATAATAATAAGTATGAAAATATAATGTATTTCAATAATGTATTGTATACAAATATTGAGATTAATCATATTCTTTATTTTTTATATTGTAATTTGCTACAAACATTTAAGTATAGGAAAAAAGCAAATAAAAACCTCCAGTTTGGATGATTATTTTAAAATGAATTTTTCCCATATAAATAATATGTTTTTGCCGATATGATTAAAAAATATTATTATTCTTGCGATAGACCAATATGGCTACCTTAAGAGAACGATCCATCTTTTTGGAGTTCTTCCTGGACAATAACTGCCAGCGGGTTTTTTACGCATAGCCATGTAGGAAACTCTTGTTATTCATTTTTTATTCTGCGATTTGTACCCCATTTCATAATATCTCCCACTTGACACATTTTTTGTTTATGGAAGTTCATAACTCTATCTTTAAGTATGATTTCTACAATAGATCTAAGAAAAAAGTGTAGTTAATTAAAAGTTTATTTCATAATCAAAATATAAAATACTTGTTTTTAAAACAGGTTCTATTGAAATGTTACAAATCTCCTCAACATGTTGCCAGAGAGCGAAAAAGGATTTATAAGTATTAAAATAAATATGAAACATATAGCTATAAGGTGCGTTTTATGTTCCAGTCCGATGTTTTTTTAATAACTTTTAAATGAAACACAATTTTATAATTTATATTAAATTGATTGATTATATGGTATTTAGCATTATGTATGGAATATAATGTCGTTCAAGTGGCCGCCTCTGGCCGTGGCGCAAACGCGAGCTCTTTCAAGCATATTTTTCATAACATTCTCGCAAACTCCTGGTGTTATTTCAGCTATTTCTTTTCGAATGTTATCCCTTAAGCATCGGGATTGTGGTTGGTTTGTTGGTGTACACCTTTCCCTTCAAGTACCTCTATACGAAATAATCGGGGGCGGTCAAATCAGGGGATCGTAGAGGCCAGTCGATATCACCACTTTTTGACATTATTCGTCCGGGAAAAGTTTCTCGCAAAATTTACATCGTAGCACGAGCTGTGTGTGATGTGACACCGTCCTGTTGGAACTACATGTGCTGCAGGCCCAATTGATCCAATTCGGGCACAAGAAAGTTTACCAACATTCCACGACATCGATCACCAGTAACTGTTACAGCATTGACTCTAGCATCCTCAAAGAAATATGACCTAATGATGCCGCCGGCCCAAATGGCGCACCATACAGTCACTCTACGAGGGTGTAATGGTCGTTGGTATATCAATTGAGGATTTTCAGTGCCCCAATCGCGGCTATTCTGTTTATTAACAAAGCCAGCCAAGTCGAAATGTGCCTCGTCGCTCATGATGATTTTTTGCCAAAAATGGTGATCGATTATACCGACCTGTAAAACCCGAGCACTCCAATCTCGCCGCCGTTTATGGCCATTTTCCTGTAGCTCTTGTGTCAGTTGAATTTTATACGGATAAAAATGCAAATATTTTTTGATCATTTTTAACATACATGATGGAGACATTCCCAATTCTTGTGCACAACGTCGATGAGAGGTGCACGGACGTTCACCAGCACTGTCTCATCGCATCAATATTTTCTGACGTACGTTGGCTACGTTGTCGCCCAGACTTTGCTTTATCTCCCAGTGTATGCAAATTTTCAAAATTATTAATTACACGCTGAATGGTTGATTTGATTTAAACAAAAAAACCCGCAATTTTCTTCGCTTATTCAAAATTGAACAATTATTTAAATAAAATATTTTAATAATTTCAACACGTTGTTGCGGGGTTAGATGCAAATTTAATATTCTCAAAAAAAAAACAATTCAGTCAGTCGTGAAAATCAGCTAAACAGATAAATGAACTCGGAATTCAAATGACGTATTAGTATGCAAGTACCCGGCAGTAAGTAATACACATCGGGCTTAAGAAAGAGACTGTCGGCCATAATCGGCTAACTTCGGCTTTGTAGAGCGTCGTTTCTATCATTCATACACATGCTCCGTGGCGATTTGTCAGTCGTTGTCAAGCATTCTAGGGACAGATACGACGCTCTACAAAGCCGAAGTTAGCCGATTATTGCCGACAGTCTCTTTCTTAAGCCCGATGTGTATTACTTACCGCCGGGTACTGTATGTGCCGTTCTATTGGATGACCTTTCTCCGTCTCTCGGGTAGCTGCACAATCCCGCACTCATAGAAGCTTTGAGGTTTCTGGCTAAAAAACTGATCCAGGTGATTTTTCAAGTCTTGCAAAGAAGAAAAGTTTTTGCCATCTAAGCTGTTTTGAAGCGATTTAAATAAATGATAATTGGAGAGCGCAAGGTTGGGAGAGTACGGTGGATGGACCAAAACATCTCAGTTAAATTGTAAAAGTTTGTGTCGGGTGGCCAAACACACGTGTGGTCTAGCATTGTCTTGATGGAACGCAATACCCTTTCTGTTGGGTAATTGAGGCCGCTTCTGGTCGATTGCTCGCTTTAATTCACATAGTTGTGAACAGTATTTCTCCGAATTAATGGTCTGGTTTTCAGGAAACAGCTTATAATAAACTATTTCCTTCCAGTCTCACCAAATACATATCATAACTTTCTTCGGATGTAAAGTTGATTGTTCTATGCTGATCACTTTCAATTAGCGCCAATATTTCGTCGCCATCAGCCTCAGCAGGTCGTCCAGAACGTGGTGCATCGCTAAGATTAAAATAGTTAATGAACTTAAATGTATTGTTAGATATTCAAACATTAAATTATAAATTTTATTTACTAGATCGATTCGCATTTTGATTCCAAAATATCTATTCCCACTACAACTACCGCTCACACCCTCAGAACTCAACATGCAGAGGCCACAAATCCTCTTCACCCGATTCAATCGGTTACGTAAGGAACCGATTGAATCGGGTGAATGGTCACGGTAACGTGACCATTGTAGGTAGGGTGTCGTATGTGTCTAGGCTTTTTGGTGCCCTTAGGTAATCGGATTTTAAATTTTTAGAAAGGCTTTGCGCACCCCCAAGGCCAGAAATATGTTAAAAATATTGTATGTGAAACAAATAAGATTGTATTATGTTTATTAACTTGTCATGGTACTTGTTGGAAAAGCTGGATATACTTATCTTTTACTCAATTATTTGTATATCATCAAGAATCGAACCCTAAACCACCAGGTGGAAGACCAGCGTCTTAACAACCTGGCTACGGACGTCACCTGTATATGTATTTGATTGTAATTTATTTTTATCTTTGAATATTCCCGATTTCTATGAACCTGTTGATCACTCAATACAAATTCGAATGCAACTAAGGCAATTCTCAAAATTGACTAGTACTTAGATTTTAATATGTCTTTTTCGTATCGCTATTTTAGCAGTTAAATGGCAATATACAAGTATGTATTAAATCGCTATAATCTATGACGAGCACTCTTGTGTTTGCTGCCCGACAATTGGTCTCTATCGCCATCTCTCGGGCACAATACAGTATTTTTTGGACAAGTTGAATAGTTGTTGAAAACACACATATTTAAAAATATGGTGACATGATAAGAACTTTTAAAAATGATTATTTTATTAAAACAGTGAGGACGCAGTAGCTCAAACTTGAATAAGGAAGAAATTTTCATATTTTTTCAAACAATATGTAAGGCATTTGCAAAAGCTTATTTATTTTTGCAGTTAAATATTTGTAAAAAAAATTGGTAGCGTATACCCATCAGATTACAGAAAATTAACCCCTTGTTTACCAATATTTTATTCCCATCTTATTCTCCTAAATCATCGCATAAAATATGTGACAACGTCATAAAAATGGAAAATATTCATTTTAGGTTATACGTAGCGAAATTTTCCCCCGCTTTTTGACAGTAAATGTCGCCAACATGAAGAACGAAAATCAATGACTCATGAAAACTCAAATGGAGGGCGATCGATGTTGCCTTTCCCTCCCCCGCTTTTCATGGCAACCCCGCACCCCTTCGCAGAATAAATTCTAGTTGCCATACACAGCTGTTTGCCGTAAAGACGTTTCGCGAAAGTAAATATTTACAAAGAAGTGTCTTTGTATCGAAAACATTGCAGTGTAAAAATTTGTTTTGAAGTGTACATGAATTGAATTGTTTATTGAAAATTTATTAATACGTAAGTTCATTGTCAGTTTGATTAAACTACGAGTATGAACTTTTGTCACACGGCATTGAGTTTCTATTTGTCATATCATGTACGTGATTTATATTTTTGTTTTGAATACAAGAAAAGTGACGTAACGTATTTTTTATATCATAGTAAATAGGAAAATAAATTAAATCCTTTATATTTTTTTATAAACTGTTTAGTTCGTATTGATGATTTGTATTAAATGCTTTGTATTTTTTAAACAAAAAAAGTTAACGCCTAAATTAAGAAATTATCAAATTTAAAGTAATGAAGACAAAACAACGCGTACCCCTTATTTAACAATTAACGTATTGTAGAATAATATTTTACTTTCAATGATAGTTCATTCTTTGTGTTTTTTTTTTCTAAATTTAAATTTACAGTAATTTCTTATATAACATGATTTGAATTTAAAGGATTTATATTAAAATCGTTTATTTGTCCTTACCATAAATAATTGTTTAGTAATGAATGTTTCTATAAAAGCTGTTTTTATCTTTAATTCTCACCAGAGTTCTTTTTTAAAAGTGCATTAAGAAAAGTTTATATTTGAATTAAGTTCACTGGAACTTTGAATTACTTCGAAACAAACAGCAAGTAGCTTTACATATTTTTTTAAAACCATTATCGGGGATTTTAAATAAAAATTGTAATGAATAGACCAGAGATTTCTGATTTCCTTTCATTAAATTACATATTTTTGCAACCTGAAAACAAGAGTGTAAGTATGTAACATTATTATAAAAATGCATATATTAGCGGTAAGATGACTAAGTATTAGTCGATTGCGATTTTTCTTTTTTTTTACATGTAAAATTTCTCCATTCCAGTGATTAATATAGTATGTCAACCTAGGAAAGTTGGAATCTCGCTAGTCTAGAAATGCAAGTTGAATAACAGCAGTATATTTAAACGTATAACTAATATTTTTTTATATACGATATAAGGTTTTACGAGTATATACTATTTAGAAACGAATTTTCCTCAAAACACAAATATTTTCACTTATGGACTATCTCACTATTTTAATGTGACAATTTCTTGAAGAAGAAGAAAACATGTGTCGTCATGCAGTCATACCGATGTCAGTTAGAAATCTCTCAACCCACATTAACAGTACATGATGGTTACAATTTTATATAGTATCAAAATCGAAATTTATTCATATTATTACATATGAAAATAAATCATACATCTATAAAAATAACGAACAATTGATACAAGTTGATATACTGTAAATTATACCTTCTTGCCTATTTTAACATATATTTCAAGATGTAAACTTTTTAATCATAGTTTTTGAACTTAGTCGTTTGATAATCTTAGAAAGACGTTTCCTGTAAAGTTACATATAATAAATAAATTGCATTTTGAATGACGATATAACAAATAAACAATGAGTATTATTTTTTTATTATCATTGGTTTGTTCATCCCTTCAGTTTATATCGCTTTGAGTTTCATGCAAAAACCTTGTTTTGTACAGTGTTGAAAATGTCGAATTTCGTGTTAACCAAGCAGCATTTGCGGGAGGTTTTAATTTTCTGCTTTAATTGGAAGAAAAGTGCCGCTGAAGCCCATCGAATGCTAGTCGAAGTTTATGGTGACGCTGCTCCAACTGATAAATCATGTAGAAAATGGTTTCGACGTTTCAAGGATGGAGATTTTAGCGTCGAAGACAAGCCTCGCTCTGGACAGCCAAAAAAAGTTCGAGGACAAAAAATTAGAGGCATTACTCGAAGAAGATCAGAGTCAAACGCAAGAGAAGCTTGCAGAATCATTGGGAGTGACTCAACAAGCCGTTTCCGTACGATTGACAGCCATGGGAATGATTCAAAAACAAGGAAATTGGGTGCCTTATGAACTGAAACCGAGAGACGTTGAAAGGCGATTTTTCACTTGCGAGCAGCTGATTCAAATGCAACAAAGAAAAGGTTTTTTGCATCGGATTGTAACTCGAGATGAGAAGTGGATATTCTACGACAACCCCACGAAGAAAAAATACTACGCTAAGCCCGGCCAATCGTTGCCATCGACCTCAACATCAACACCAAAACTGAACATACATGGTTCGAAAATCATGCTCTGTATCTGGTGGGACCAAAGGAGTGTTGTTTACTATGAGGTGCTGAAACCTGGCGATTCCATTACGGGCGATCGGTATCGGCTACAATTAATTCGTTTGAGCCGTGCATTGCGAGAAAAACGGCCGGAATACGAGCAAAGACATGATAAAGTTATTCTTCTTCATGACAACGCTCGGCCTCATGTCGCAAAAGTCGTAAAAAATATTTGGAAACGCTCAAATGGGATGTTTTACCGCACCCGCCGTATTCCCCGGACATTGCTCCTTCTGATTACTGGTTGTTCCGAAGGATGCATCACGATTTGGCAGGTCACCGGTTCACTTCTTTCGTAGAAACCGAAAATTGGCTCCAAACTTGAATCGCCTCAAAAGACGAGTCATTTTTTCGAGATGGAATTCGAAAATTGCCTGAGAGATGGGAAAAAGTAGTAGCCAGCGATGGACAATACTTTCATTGATCTGTTCATTCATTAAACGAATTAAGTGAAAACCAGACTCAATAATTTTTAAACAAATCTGAGTTCCAATGGGAATCGAACCCGCAACCTTCGGCCTGGGAAATAAGCGTCATACCAACTAGTCAACGTCATACGTCCATCGCGAGGGATTACCTATCGTATCAGATTGAAAGGATTGTTTTGCATCGAAAGAGAAGAAAATACTAAATTCTGGCAAAGATATATACTTTTCGTGCATTTTACTGAGTTAAAAATATATATAGCCTTTTTTAGATCAGACATACTATCTTGTATAGCCTTTTTAGATCAGATATACTAAATTTGTTGTCTTGAGACTGTGATAACTTCACAAAAATAGTTATTTATCTTGTTTACTTCGCCTGAAGATTACTAAAGTTAAATATTTTTTTATATTTTGTAAAAAAATATTCAACGTTTTATTGCTCACTTATTTTTGGAAAGCTAAATAGTATAAATAGTGAACGAAATATAATGTTTAAAGTGTCATTTTTATTTTAATATTATTTATGGAGCTCTACAATAGTTCTACGATGGTTCTTCATACTATTGGAAAAAAATACGAGATATCATAACATATATAATATGTTACTGTGCGGTAATGGATGTCCTAGATTTTATGTATTTTTTTCAAACAACTACTCGTATTATTGATATTTAAATAAACCCATATAATTATTACAGAAGTAGCTATTGAATAATAATTCATGAATCTCGCTTAACTTCCGTCTTATATCTTGCCCCTAGCTATTTGGTAACTAGACAAGACTCCAGACGGAAAGTTTTCTTCTCAATCCATATACGACATGAATGCCAAAATTTAGGGGGGCGACGATGTGGCGCCGGACTATTGTTATTTGTCATTTGATAGTTAGTCGATATAATATACACCATCACGCTATATCCCTTTTGAGGTAGCCAAAAATTACAGATCTCCGCGCCATTCTGTTCATGCACACAACTCTCGCCCACATCTCGTCATATATGCTCTCACCTTACTAGTTACCTTACCATCAGTTAAAATTCTCCAACTTTACGAGTATTTATCCACTCTTTCCTCGATCAACACATTTCTCGGTCTACATTAATATCAGACGTATATATATAATATTTGTTTCGTAAATCTTTCGCAACTCATTATCTAAATGTGACCAAACCATCTTAAGATTTCTTTAATAATTGGGTTAAACCTGTATCAAATATAAAATAAAATAAAGTTTCTTGATATAACGCCAATGTTCAGTTGGACCATTCATATCTTTATTTTAGCACTTTCGCTAAAATATGTGGCATAGATCAAATCGTTATAATCTATTATACGTTTTCAATCCATAAAATGTCGCGCGCAATACTACGGTATGAGGCTTTTAATCAAAGAAAATATTTCAAAAAAGTTCAAATACTTAATTAAGGCAACGACACAATTTTAAAACAAGTTATTTTATGCAAACAGAATGTCATTGAATAAATTTACATAGCAAAAAACTCATCAGCAAATTTATGAAATCTATATACTCGTATTTGTTTCTTTTCATCACAATAAATATCAAAAAGCACATTTTAAAATCGGCTTGGAAACAATCCAAAATATGGAATCTTAAAGGAACTATGAAGATATCCTGTGCTTAATTTTAGAGGTTAATCAGTTTATTGAGAAAATGTTAAAAAAACTTAATCAATTCATTGGTAAGCTTTCCTGATAAACTTGGAGTAAACAATTCCATACTAAAAGCGAATTGCAAACATGATTGTTACTTACTCGTGGCATTCAATTAAATTTTATTATATTCCTTATGTTGATTAGAACAGGTAGATGAGTTTTTTTTAATCTGGGCAGTATGTTTACGTGTGATGGGTGAGTTGTAAGGGGCATCGAAAGAAGGATAGCAATTGGGAAAAAGGTCAACGGAGTACTTAATGTAATATAAAACAATCGCGTTATATGAAAAACGTAAAAATGGCAATACATAATAGTGTGCTGGTGTTCCCCTTGATGTATGGAAGGGAAGTTAGGATTTGATAAACATAAGCTTTAGAGATGTATATTATAAGAAAAAATTGTGGAGTGTCGATGTATAAAAAAAATGCCAAATGAAGACATCAGAAACAAATCTATGGATAAAATGGACATTTTGTGTAAGATAAAGAAAGAAGCTTTAAGATGGTTTGGACATGTGGAGAGAATGAATGGCGAAATAATGACTAAACGAGTATTTAATACAGAAATGCAATGTGTGCGTGGAAAAGGTGGACCGAGGAAAACGTGCCTGAATCGAGTGTTCCAATCGAGTGTTAATTTTGAAAGAAGGCAGTGAGAAGTATGAATAATAGAATATTGCGCATGACGAGATGTGTGAATGTGGAGGAGGTTAATTTTGTGTGTTAGAAATGTATGTAGATCTGTTATCTCTGCCTACTCCACAAGGGACACAGCGTGATTATATGTATGTGTGTGTATTTTTCCGGTTTTTCTCACCTCGAAATAAAACAAACCATATAACGGTTTTGACGTATGCTGAATATTTTAAATGTTTATTTGAGAAGTAACGTTAATAATGCTGAATTCATATATAATAATTCGAGAATCATGAATAGAATCATGAATAGTGACATATTATGTCCATATGAAGTATTCCTTCTCCTATATTTTAAAACCTTTTAAGTTAGACTGGATCTCCACTTGGTCGTGCTCATACCACACCGAGTTTGCCTTTGCGTCGACTGTGAGTTCGAGCTCATCAAAATAAACTAGCATAACCTTTTTTGATTGATAGACTTTTGTTCAATGTATCAGACAATTATTTACGCTATCGTGAATTGAGATTATTTTCAAAGTCGTATTGATCTGTTACGAGCATTACCACTCGCACACGGAATGACCTTGTTGGAGGAATTTTACGATATCAATATTTTCTATACTCCTCAATAAGCTTTGTAGGCTTAACTGAGCCATTTCACAGGGAAACATTGGCATAATTGTTCCTGTTTCATTATATTATAGTTAAAATTTAAATGTTTTTCTTTTCTTTTTGTTTGATGTATTATATTGGGTTAAACCTGTATTAAGTGTAAAATAAATAAATGAATAGTTTATCCAATTCCAAAAGGGGACAAATAATGGAGCAAAATTTTCATCATCAATTTGCATAGAACCAAGCGGAGAATAAAACAAAATGCCACATAAATATTTGTCGATGAAAATTGATTTTTGTGAATGAGCAAATCCTCAAATCACATTTTGAATCTTAACTTTAGTATTGTTAAATATTAATTTCCCAGAGGATACTAATTTTTCGTTAAAATTATTATTCGTGACGTGACAGTATTTCCCCCTCCGGGCTTTTCTTTTGTAATATACAAATAACAAGGACGCAGTGTGAAATCCTCGAAAACGTCCAAGGACGTGCCGTATCTGGGACACGGCCTCGGAAATGAGGTCGTTAGGTAACTTTAGAGCTGTATAATATCAAAATGCGACAGTTTACCGACGTTTGTGGAGTTTTAGCTGAAAATTTAATTGAAAAGTTTAGTTCGTTAACTAAGCGGGATGAAGATCTTAAAAATACTCGTAAGTTTGAGAATGTTTAAACTTGTTATAATTTTGGATGAGTGATGGAAGTTGTATGCAAACTTTCTATAGCGATATTAAACAAAGAAAAAATAATAAAGCAAAAGTTTCAGTTTAAACTTTGAGGAACTTCGTATTACAATATTTAATAGTAAATTACTTTATTATTCCACTAATTATATTAATTTCCGCAACACGTGTTTCTATCTCCTAGGTTTCCGCCTGAAGTCCGGATATAAGAAGTAGAAACACGTGTAGCAAGATTAATGTAATTAGTGGAATAATAAAGTAATTAATTATTAAATAGCCCGTCAATAATGACGGAAGTGCTTTTTTTTCAATATGACATTGTGCTTCTTCATGTTGTCGCTTTGCAGCTTCTCTAGTCTCGCTTGCTCGTTGTGATTGACGCGATAGCACCTGTAGACTTTTTGCAGCAATTTTATCATGCAGAAACAATAAAAAACTTATATTTTAATGTTATTTTTAACAGAATTATGGGTTTCCGGAATAAAACTGGAAATCTTGAATAATGCATATGATGAATGAAATGAAACTCAGAACAGAGTATATTATATCTTATTGATAGAAACCTTAATATAAACTATTAAAAACCAAATTCATTTATTTAAATATCAACAATGGAATGAGAGTGATATATGAATGTTATAATTTAGTGTTTATATTATAAATGTTTGAAGAATCAAGCATTCTCACTCATTATAAACTACATTATCGCTTTAATGTTAATATTTTTTTCAACAGTAAAGTCATATCTTCTTAATACACACATTTGCCATTTATTTGCCATCGTTATTTTATCTCTAATAAACATATCAAGAAGTGATAACTTTCAAATAATATTTGAATAGTAAAAACTTTTTGACTTATGGCATACATTCAATATAATTATTAAACCGTAACTGTGAGAACACCTAATATTATTGTACATACGGGCGTAAATACAACCGATTTTATATTCTTGAACGATAATGATGACTAGACGATTAACCCGTGCCATACACGTTTTCCTAGTTTTTTTATAACGTTTCTGAATTCTTATAAAAGTTATGTTAAACAAAACCGACCCGACACATTACTTGTCAGCTGAATGTCAAAACTATAATTGATTTTGTTACGCTAATTTTCAAACTTTTTACTAGACATCTCATCTCTTATAAATGTCGTTTATCATGTATCTTAAATCGCCTTCATTATCAGCAAACATAACCATATCAGTATATAAAAGTACACATACATATATTTCATTCATTCTTACATCTTTCCCATCATTTTTCAAATCACAGAAACAATCTATAGATAGATTAAAGAACCAAGGTGACATTACACACCCTTGATTTATGCATTTAATAATTTTAAATCACTCAGTACGTCACATATTTATTTATTATTACACTACTGTCACATATTTATTTATTATTCACGCCATAATCTTACAATATGTGTACGTCTCACCTTTTATTATCTTCTCACCCTATCGTACACTTTCTGTAAGTCTACAAATATGTAGTGAAAATAATGCGACATCAGTTATTTATTATGTATATAATATTCAATAATGTGATATAGCGACACCTGTTTTTAAATTTTGCATATTTTTTTTCACTTTGGACGCATTTCAGAGCGTTCTGGATAGATCTGGGTAATTATTATTGTAATTCTAAAGAAATAATAAATAGAAAGCGAGACGTGCATTCTATATATCTACACATGCATACATATCATCATGCCAAGTTTATTTTGTGGTAGACAGAGAGAAGATAGATATCCACAAATTTATATCCATGTATACAGCTTCCACGCGTCCACATCCATACATTTTGTCATAAATGCTATCTTGTTTCTCATACTATTTGCCTTTCCCTCAGTTAAAATTCCTTCTTTAACTTTTTCCTCGGTCTACCCTTTTCTGGATGTCGATTAATTCCAGACAAATATATTTATTTTGGAAGTATTTTGCTATTCATTTTCCCAATGTGGTCAAACCTTATCAAGATTCCTTTCTTTATTCTAATTATTAAACCTATCTCTTTCTTCTATATCTAAACAATTATAGTAAAAATATAAATTTTTGGGCGCATTTCATGATGAAATATCATCTCAACCTCTCAACATATCTGAATTGGTGACACGTATCGGTTAAAACGCACGTTCTTTAATGTTTGGCTTTTGTTTTTTTTATTTTTTTCGGCCTCAATTAATTTACAGCTCGCTAATGTACTATATATATTTGAAACACTACTGCACGTGTACAGGCAACAAACATTCGCACATGCCTAGTGAACCCGAAATCCCCTATTGGAAGTTAAGTGTCTCACTAACTAAACCTATTGTCTTAATAACTAAACCTATTGTCTTACTAACTAAACCTATTGTCTTATTAATTAAACCTATCGTCTTACTAACTAAACCTATTGTCTTACTAACTAAACCTATTGTCTTATTAATTAAACCTATTGTCTTACTAACTAAACTGCGGATATCGTCGTAGTTAACATTAAATCGCAGAGTTAGTAATGCCTACACTCAAATGAATATATAAAAAAATGATACTTTAGAAAAGTAGATAGCTTTCAGGAGGCTCCCTATTAAGTGTGGTTTAGTATAAAAATCTTTTTAGTAAAATAAGAAAAAATATGTTAGCATAAAAATGTATCGACTCCCTTAGTGTATATATTATTATATCGGTAAAGCAATCTGTAATTTTATATGGGATATCAGCTTAAGTAATTGATACCAGTGGCTTTCAAACTTTTTCGTTTTACAGCGCCCTAAAAAAATTACGACTTAATATGATGGGTAGGCTTGTTGTTCACTACACAGTTTCTCAAATCTTGTAATCAAACAGGACACAGGTAACATTATTCCTGTTCCACGTTTGAGCGATACTTGGTTTCAATTACTTTTAGATATGATTTTCTTTATAGGGTTATTGAACTGACATTTAATAAAAATGTGCTTTTGAGGTATTTTTCAATACAAAACAACCTTTTTAATAGCATAAAATTGGCGAAATAAATCCTAAGATTGTATATACGTTGCAAGATAAATCTTCAAAGTGTATACAGGTACCAAGATAAACCCTAAAAAGTGTATACAGGTACTAAAATAAATCCTAAAGTATGTACAGATATCAAGATGTGCGAGTATTAACTGCAAAAAAAAATTAAAATAATCTCATAGTTGAAAAATTATAAGGACTATTAAAGCAATGTTTTCAAAATATGTCACTCAAAGAGCGCACCAAGTATTTATGTAAGCACCTGCTATGCGCCAGTGAAATATAAAATTCTAATAAAAATGGGACTATAAGTAAAACCAATCCGGAAAGGAACACTAGGGTGCTAAGCAAACATGTTTACCAACAATTAAAGGATTTGAATACGATAAGACATCACTTAAACTCCACACATTCAGGACGCTTCAACCAGAGAACATCATTAATCGCAAATTACTTTTAGCTAAATTTGCAATTATCAAAAATCTGGCAAGTCGTTACGTTTTATTGCGAGGTTATGTAAAACTTCGGTTATCAGTTTACCGCAGCAATTGCCATCGGGAGCTATTTACCCCTGGGAAGATTTTCATTTTTAGGGGGCGTTGAGGTGTACATAATTATTAGGGGGCGTTAGGGGTTTCAAGGGGTCCACTTTCGTATCTTGTTAAAACGGTTTTCAGCACGGTAAATTAGGTACTAAAAATTAGAAATCGGCTAAAAATTGAGAATTGTGGAAGTTAGATACTTCTTATTATTAAATACTTCTTATGAAAATTCATCATGCACAAAGCTCATATTAATAATCATAATATTTTTTTATATTTATTTTAGATTTTATAATTGTTTTTAGATAGTCTTATAAATAGTCTTATAAATAACACAATTTAATATTTTAACAAAACAAATTACCCAAATTTTTAGTACTATTGAACTAGTTTTTTCTCTTTGCACGCTGCAAGACATAAAAATACCCAATGTTGCACAATTGAGGCATTGACTTATCTTAAGATGTTCCAAGGGGGCATTGGTGCACAAAAGGTTGGGAAACCCTATTGTAACATATTTCTTCAAATTTCCTTTCCTATTTTGAGGCTGGCGAGAGTATCATGGCTATCTTGACCTTTTAGGCAGCAGCTCTGAATAAAGATATGGTACCACAGTGATTTACCTAGACCACTCCTGTAAGTTCTTCAATCAGGATGCGTCTTCTTTCCACATTTCTTCTGTCTGGCAATTTCCCCAGTAATGTCAGTTAAACCTCATATTTTCTCCTTGTATTATATGTGCATTGTACTCTTTACTTTCTCTTTATAATGCTGGATAATACTCCTCTATATTTATTCATCCGTTTCAAAATGTCATAATTACGAACTTTGTCAACCCATGAGACTCTCGTTTAGCGTTTCTTAAAAAAGTATTGTGAACTAATATTAATTTCATACTATCTCAACAGGTTAAAGAAAAGAAGAGCCACAGTAAATAATGAAGTGAAGTGAAGTATGGAGGTCATGTGAAAAGGGAGGGCACACCGAGGGTGCTTTCTCAACTGTCTGCATGAATTGCTGCTCGTTTCTGTAAGTATTTTACATTAAATATCTACAATAAATATTTTACATTCGCATGATTTTTTTTATCTAATATTTACAAGCTAAGATGACGACCTCTGTGGCTTAGTTGGTAAAACACCTATCCTCTAGCTCGGGGATTGCAGGTTCGATTCCCGTTGGAACTCAGATTTAAAAAAAAAGAATTCCAGTCTGGTTTTCTCATAAGGTCTTTTTAACATCTCTTTGGTTAGTTGGAAGAGATTGCCACGCGTCAATCAGCTCGCCAGGTTGTACTGTATACAACGAAAGTGTAATGAATTACAATACAATATTATTTTATTAAAACGAAAATTTATTATTGTCACGTTTATCTATCTACGTTTAATTTTGTTCTACATACGTGTATGTGTATGTACATATGTGTACCTACACTTCCAATTGGGATATTTTAAAACTAAAGTATCTAGTGTTACAGTAAATAATAGACTAAGGAATAATCGGATAAAAAGTGTTTGTGAGGGGCGGATATTCTAAGTAGACTTAAAAAAGGAATCAGGTTTGGCCACATTGAGAGAATAAAGACGCGATGAATAGTCAAACCGAGATAAGAGTAAATACACATAGTTGGAGATCGTTGAACTGTGAGAAACGGAAGAACATGAATGACGAAATGAATTAATGCGCGCGAGGTGAAAGCTGTGAGTTTGCAAACCTGTCCTCTCTGCCTATCTAAAATGGGACATGACACGATCGTATATATGGATTTGACTGTAAAATTCACACTTTACGAGCTGGGTGCATTTGCATTTATTGATTGGGAAAATATACGATATTTAAGCGTTCCTCATAAACCACACCAACATTTACTAAATAAAAGATAAAATATCAACAACTAAAATCAGCACATTTTAGAATATGTAAGGCGCATGAAATCATTAATATATAGTACAACACTGCAAAAAATACTTAAATACAATCAAAACAAATAATAAAAAAATAAAACTACAAACAAAAATAAAGAAGAATAAATAAAAGAAAATAGTTTACCAGTGAATACTTAAGGTTAAGGAAATACCAAAAAAAGACACTCATGAAATCAATAACGTGTACATTAAAAATATTTCATTTACATTTAATGAAGTATTATTTTGGTATATTTCATAATTCACTAAAAAATACATTTTGTTTTGCTGTATCTTTTTTGCAATATCTAAATATTATTATTATTACCCCCCGTGTAAACACTCCTTTACAAGTCAATGGCTTTGCGGTGTTGCGAGGGACGAGGAGGGGTGAGTCGCGCTGCTCGCCCGGACCCCGCCGTTCTCGCTCTCAGTGCAGTCGTCAGCTGTCGGCTGTTGCCATATTGTTGCGCGCGCCGGTCTATCTCTATTCCCTGTTCGTTTTGACGTTTGTTTTTATGCTCGCATCGCTTTTCTTGTCAATAAAATAATATTTATAACGAATTATATTGATAAACGAAACAATGTAAATATAAAAACAGTGATTAAATGTGCAAACAATCGTAAAAATTCCTATATTAGTGCCAATTTCAGTTATATTTTCGTTTTAGCACGTCTCAGTCTTGACGTTTTGTTTTAAATTACTTATTTTTTTATCGACGAATTTTTAACATTCCGGTGTGACAAACGTGCGTTCTTCTTTGAAGCTTAAAATAAGTTTTTTTCCCTAAATGAAGTGAATTTACAAATGTGTTTTTGTGTTATACGTACAGGACAAAACTGCTACGGAGTTGAATGTCATCTAATCACAACAAAGCATTCGCGTATGTATTTTGAGTGAGGAGTAAATCAATTTCGCGTTATCACAGCATTGTTTTGTTTGGCGCACATACACAGCACGCTGTTTCTTTTTTATTATTATTTGTTATCACAACCATTACAATTGCGTTTATGAGAAGCAAGTAGCACGTGTACGTTGAACCGGTTTTAAAACATTGGGAAGTGTACAGACAGCTCGCAAAATGAATGCTTCTTGTTTGGTATGCATCTGCTGATTCGTTGACTGCATTTTTGTTTACTAAGACATGGAACAACTTCGCAGAG
Organism: Odontocerum albicorne; assembly: GCA_949825065.1. Lineage (NCBI taxonomy): Eukaryota > Metazoa > Arthropoda > Insecta > Trichoptera > Odontoceridae > Odontocerum > Odontocerum albicorne. The sequence goes on along the minus strand of OX463847.1, from coordinate 18,298,107 downwards.
CCATACAGTAAGTTGAATTAATTCTAGAATAAGATATTTTATATTGATGTATTTTATTTGAAATTATGTAATTGTTTTTAATATAAACGAAGTTGGCAAATATAATGGAACGTATTTTGCAAGGTTGACATTTGAGGTCAGCGATCCCTGGGGGTGCATTAAGGCTCGTGCTCACATGAACGAGTTAATCGCAAAATAATTATTTATGACACGTTTTTTAAAATAGGCTTAAAACTGAGTAGCCATTTACGTTACATAAAATTAGTATTTTTTAAAGTAGCAAATCTGTATGTTTATGCTAAGCTTTAAAAATAAATTCAACAATGAAACATAATATATACCTACTATAAAAAGTAAAATTCCTACATCATCAATTCATTTCACTATATCTTATATATTGTATATCAAATGCACATGTGATAATCTTTCAACGTCTATTACTATGCCTCTTTCCTCTGATAATAATGTTCGGAGATGATTTCAGGTGTTCAAGATTTCAGAGAAAACTTTTTGTCGCAACAGTATTTTAATACATTTAAAAATGTCGAGTATCAACAGTGATACGTAAATATTTATCGCAAAACAGGTTTCATGAACCATTATTTGAATTGAACACTAATTCGTCCTATTATCCATACTAACGTTCCAGCACGTAATATATTTTCAGCAGTAGTAAGAAAAAGCTGGATTCCGGGTTCTGTCAAGAATAACAAAGCAGATAAAATATTTATAATATGAATGAACAAAAGAGTGAGATCAAAAAAATTGCTGATTATAACTAAAATTGAAAATATGATAAATAGCGAACGTAAACGTCCAGGCATGGTGTATGGTTACTGTGTGTTCATGTGTTTCGGACTGATGGTGTGTGTGGTTGTTTCTTTGCTGACGCCGTTCCAAAGAAAAACATGACCAGCTACAAGGGGAGAGAGTGATAATCACACTACCCTCACATTTCTTGCTGATTCGGTTTTCTTTGGACTAATCTACACATGTTATACTGCCACAGGTTATATAGTCACTGGCTTGTGAAGTATGAACACACATTGCGCACATACTTAGGGTAATACCAGCGTGTGTGACGACTTCACATGATTGAAATTTTGTTCTGTGTTATCCATAAAGCTATTATAAATATATTCTGCGACCTTCTCTTCGTAACCGTCGATAGATGAATGCCTTTATTGATTATTGCAGTATTCGTATACCACCCCCAATATTTTTGGATATTTCATAGATTTGATTTTACCTTACCTTACTATATTGTTTAATTTATTATTTACATTTGTTCAGCATTGTGTCAACCTCTGTGATCTAGTAGTAGCATGAAGTGGAGATAAAAAGATAATTAAATAGTGAAATAACAAAGTATGGTTTCGTAAATATTTAATATAAAGCTCCGCAAATTAAAGACTTGATAAGTATATTTGACGACCCTCGTGGCCTAGTTGGTAAGACGACTGGCTTCTGACCCTGAGGTTGTGGGTTCGATTCCCGCTGGAACACAGATTTAAGGTTTTCAGTTTGGTTTTCACTTAAAGTCTCATAAATATCTTTCTGGTTGATTGGAAGAAATTGCCACATAGAAATAGCATTTTTTTCCAATCCATATAACCAAAGGTTGTACTGTATACACAAATAAAGTATTATACGTAATTCGCTCGGGCGCTGCTATAGCTGTTAGATGTGATTAGTTTAATAATTGTGATGTCAGAGTTAGAACGTCCTTGATGAGAGCTTGCTCTCTAAACGGCGCTATATAAAATTGCTCATTGGAAAAAGATTTTTTTTTTCTTTTAATCTTAAATCAAATGCTCTGGTTACTAGATGGTGCTGTCAAATTAAAGGAAACATTGCTATTGTTCTACGTAGGTGTATCCGAAATCATCGATTAAATTTCTTAGGTGGGTAGTACCCGTAGCACGTGCCCCAGTGGGCGCATACCTTTAGTCCGTCTGGAGCTCGTGGCTTGTCTCGTGAAGGGCGACTTCGTTCCGCGACATAACCTGTTTTGTCCTCTTGGCTGGGGGCAGGGTTGCCAACTGCCCCTGATTATCCCAGATAATTCCGAATTATATTATTTTGATGGACTTACCGTACATGAGATATAAAATATGAGCAATGATAATAAGGAAATCCTGGGAATCATATTCACGAGAATCTAAGCAACTGTTGTACCCTTGTATAAGGGAAAAGCCTCTAGAATGGAGTGCAACAACTAAAAATTCACCAGTTCATTAAGTGTGTTAGGTAAACTGTATGTGAGGATTGTGATAGAGCGAGGGAGGAAAAACGCTGAAATGAAAGTATGAGATGCGCAAGGTACCTTTTTGGCGGTCGAGGATGTAAGGACTAGATTTTTGCGTTACGGAACATATCTGAGAAATGTTTGAAAAGAGGGATAAAGGATTTTGTGCATTTGTAGACTTAGAAAAAGCGTATGATCGTGTGCGAATGGAGAAATTGTGGAAAGTATTGAAAGAGCATGGTGTGAATGATAAATTACTAATCGCAATTGCTTTACTGTATGAAGACAGTAGTACATGCGTAAGAGAAAATGGAGAACTCACTGAGTAGTTTTAAATTACGAAAGGTGCAAAGCAAGGATGCGTGATGTCACCTTGCTTGCTTCTAGGTGTGCGCGATCTAAAATAGATTCATGTGTGCGAGATGTATCAATGCGGAGGAGGCGAAAGTTGTGTGCGTTAAATAGAAACGTTGGAGATCTGTTCCCTCTGCCTACCCCGCATGGGACACTGCGTGATGATATGTATGTATGAAGGAGTATTTCGACACTTGAGAGAAAGTTATAATAATTATAATCTAATATTTATTTCTGTTTTTCTTGACTTCTATGTTTATTTGAGAGAAACAAAGACTCGAAATTCATAATAAATAAGATCAAGGGCCAACTACGTGTTGACAGAGATAAAAATTCTGATTTTACAATATTTTCGACTAGACTAAAATAAATAGAAATGATTTGGATTTGGAAGCTTTCACGTGGGGGACTTCAAGCATTCACGTGGGAGATGTCAATTTCGTGAAAAACCAAAAATAAAAAACATAGTTATTACAGAGTGTCATATATTTAAATTGAAGCGTGTGATGCATTATCAAAAAAATATTTCAATTAACTGTTTGAAATATTCCTTGACTTAACCATTCTCTCTATGAGACGGGTTACTTATTAAGATTAAAAAATAGAATGCCGGACATGTTACATATATTTACCTTAAGATAGAAAATATATAGTATTTAGTCTTTATATTTTCTTCAATCGTTAATAGAGAATTATGTTATAAAATTAATCATCATTTACAATTAACGTTAAATGAAATTCAGTATTATTTCAATCACTAGTTTCTGGATTTTATTTGTTCCGTAATTATTTCAAGAATGGTTGGAATCCTTGATATTGTGGGGTTTGGTTATGTTTGACAAAACGTGAGGACAGATGCTTAGTTTACACTAATTTATCATCGTCATCACACCATACACGATTTTTGGGAAAACTTGAAGTCCATTTCTTCTTTTCTGAAATAATTACAGTGATACATTTATAGGTTGACAATTAATGTATTAAAGAACTTACATACATATATACAAACCATCACGCCATTTCCCTGTTGCGGTAGGCAGAGAGGACAGAGCGCCAAACTTTCATATCACGGCATACTTCATTTATCTCCACATCCATATCTCTTCTAATACAGTTTCTTATGTTTCTCTTACTCCTTACCTTTCCTTATTTTAAAATTTCATTCACTTGGTCCAATAATATGTTTTTTACTCGTCCCCTAGCAACGACTCGCACTTAAGCTTGCATTATACATTTGTTTAGTCAGTCTTTCGTAACCTATTCGTTCAACATGTCCAAATCACTTCAATGTGTTCTTTTTCATCTTACTTAACACACCAGCTTTTAGCTCATCCTTAATAATTACATTTCTTATTCTGTCATGCGTCGACACACCACACATTCTTCTCAGTACACGCATTCCCACCGCATTTACTTGGCACTTTTAATTAATTATCCACTTCAATGTTTTATTTTCATAAATCAATGTTCGCATTAATACGATCTTGTAAACCATCATTTTACAATAATATATCTTGATATTGCTTGATTGGAATATACGAGGCATATCCAGAAAGTAAGTGTACTGAATTTTCGTAGGTTATAATTTTTTTTATTTAAACAAAAAAGTTACGTGGTTACCGTAGTACATATGTAAGCTATTTTTCGACATAGTCGCCATTCCTCTCAATGCAGGTGGTGAAGCGGGGTATCAACTTTTTGATGCCTTCCTCGAAGTAGTTTCCCGCCAACCCCTCCGTCCACTTCTCCACCTCCTCATTTACCTCCTCGTCGGTCGAAAACCTTTTCCCACCCATGTGCAGCTTCAGGGAGGTAAAGAGATAGTAATCTGAAGGTGCTAGGTCAGGGGAATGCGCGGGATGGTTCAGGACATCCCATTTAAACGAGGCGAGCAGTTCCTTCGTGGCGTTGGCCGTGTGTGGTCTGGCATTGTCGTGCAGCAGGCAGACTCCCTTTGTCAGCATGCCTCTCCTCTTGTTCTGAATCGCCCTCCGCAATTTTTTTAGGGTCTCACAGTATCTTGCAGAGTTGATGGTCTCCCCTTGAGGCATATATTCAATTAAAATTATGCCTTGACAGTCCCAAAACACGAATGCCATGATTTTCTTGGCTGAAATTGTGGTTTTGAACTTTTTGGCGGAGGGTGAAGAGGTGTGACGCCACTGTTGAGACTGCCTTTTGGTTTCAGGCGTGTAGTGTGCAGCCCAAGTTTCATCTCCAGTAACGATGGAGCGGAGAAATTCATCTCCATGGAGTTTGCAGCGCCTCAAAAACTCTTGCCCGGCCTCCACTCGATTCAACTTGTGTTGGTCTGTCAGCTGTTTTGGGACCCACCTCGCGGACAGTTTCCGATATCCGAGGGTTTCTGTGATGGTTTCGTGTAGTAGAGATCTGGAGATTTGCGGAAACATCGCAGAAAGTTCATCCACAGTCAATCTGCGATCGTCACGGAGCGCATTTTCGATTTTTTCCACAATTTCGTCAGTCACAATTGAAGGTCTTCCGCTCCTCTGATCATCATGCACAGACGTACGACCGTTTTTAAACTCGCGACACCACTTGTACCCACTCGTACGATTCATAGCTTTATCACCATATGCAGTTTTCACCGCATTATAAACCTCAACCGGAGGTTTTTCCTTCCAAACGAGATAACGGATGACGCCGCGTATTTCGCACTTGGCGGGAGATTGGATTGACATTTTTCACGAAACGTGTTTTCGCGTCGACACTTCTCAACGTACTGACCTCGAACCGGTCTCGTTGCGGAGGGGAAGGGTCAGGCTACACGGAAGTGTAGCCAACATGTCGAAAATAAAATCCATCCGGTCGTGAACCAACAAAATTCCACTATAAATAGAATGCATGTTTTGGTAAATTAATTAGCTAAAATTGCCGATATATTTTTCCATAGTCTGTCAAGCTATAAAAGTAGGCTGATTGCAGAGTTGATGAGGTTTTGAATTTATACTATACTATACTTTTAGCATTAGTGTCAAATTGGTATGGTGATGTGCGGGCAGCTGACTAGAGACGTCTGGATATCATGTGATCAACAGTGTATGTTGTACATTTTTATAGTTCCCCTTTTTTAATTTTAAGATTATTTTGTAAATATTGTTAACGAAGCACAAACTGTTTTTTAATGATTTTGTAAGATACATTGTACAGTTGGTTAAAAAAAATAGTAAAAAAGACCCCAGTTCCTCGGGCACTTACGTAAGGAACGCATCACTAATCGTAGACACAGATAGTCGATTCATTAAGCAACGTTCCTCATTTTGACATGTCCTTGGTTCTCCCGATTCCTGTTCTAAGTTACGAGTATTTTTATATTCGAACGACCAAATAAAATGATCGTGTATGGTTCAACTTTATGAGTACTTCTCTTAATTTGGAGAGTTGCTCTGTAATAAGATTAAAAATGAGATGGCATCTCTATTACTATGTACTATAGCTAATAAAAATGGCATTTGCATATGTTTACCTGCGACGTTGGATTTGTTTTGTCATAAAATACTCATTCCTCGCTCATTTCTCGTACATTTCCGCTTGCGGCCATAACCTATCGTTAAATTGTAAACATTTTCACATACAAAACAAACAAAGTCACAATGATAAATATTGCACCTTCACATACTCGTATGGACATATACGAGTATAAACATAACCAGTGTCCAACCCACAAAACATTTACTTCGTGGCCTAGTTGGTAAGACGCATGTATTCTAACTCGGATATTGCGTGTTCGATTCCCGTTGATAGCGGATTTTATTAAAATGGTTTTAAGTTTAGTTTTCACTCGAAGCCATCTTTCTGGTGAGTTGGAAAATATTGGCATATGGCAATAAACCCGCCATATTGTACTCTACAACAAAGTGCAATAAAAAATATTAATTTGCATACATATACCTAAATGGGTTTTTCACGGTTCAGTTTCGTCTTAAAAATGAATGTCCCGCTTGATGTTTCCTCAATTATTTCGGGTAAAATGTGGGTTTTGTCGTTTCGCATATCAGTAGTAGCCCGTTTTATAACTGTTGCTGAGGGCCTCCTTAAATGATTTCCATTTTTGCGGTTCTCACCCTTGCATATATGGTGTATAAGGGCAATAGCCGGTCAGTTTTATCATATAAAATGTTGGTTTACGGATATAAGAATTTTATAAGCTATGTAGTGATTTGTTCTCAGCACAGATTGTTTCGTTTTCAACGAGATTGTTCTAGTATTATTGAAATGCATCAAATGGTTAAGAATAATGCTTTTATACAAATTACTACTCAGAAGTTTCCGAAATGTATGCATAAAAAAATAACGGATGCAAAAAAGGTGGCACACTTTTATCACCCTCCAAGCAGTCCCCTGCGACATTTATGTAATGATTCTAACACGAATTCAACAATCGGAAGTACCGCTGAAAGTCAGTCTTTATAATCGTTTTCAACACATCCTGTGATATGATTGTATTTGCAATAAAAGTGTTAAATAAATAAATGTCCCAGGGTTGTGGTCGGGTGTTATTATGGGGAGGGGGGAGACAATCGTGTTAAAAATTGTCGCACAACGAGCGACATGTGAGCCGAAGCGCAAAACGTTCTTTCGATGCAAGACTTCTGATTTACAGTTCTGCTTCTTAGTAAGTTTTCCCCGAAGATTTTCTCGCAGCCGCTTCAAACCATCGCAATAGAATTTGATAATTCATTGTCTGGCTGGGTGGAACAAATTACTAATGAGTATTTGTCCTTTTTCTAAAAATAAAAAATGCAACTCGTAGAGATAAATCGAGAAGGTAGAGATGAGATCCAAGCAGTATCGCAAGAGGTGCTGAAGACACTGCCACACAATGACTTCCAGCAGTGCTTCCGATTATTAAAATGGCGTTGGGATCGTTACACAAATGCCGCAGGAGCAAATTCAAAGTAGCACCTGTTACATCCATATACTCGTATTTCCTCATTTTTCCTGGTGATCCGGTCGCTTTCATAGTTTCACGCATGTTACATTAACGAGGGCCAATTCGGCGGACGGGTTGTCCGAGCCGACACAGGCACGATCGGCCAATAGCGGAGTACCGCCCGATGAGATGCTGTTATTGATCATGTTCACGCCTATATTCTATCGATGCGTATTGCTACATTGAGTGGGCAGCTGTTGCCAACTGGGAAAATCTTGATAGGGTATAATTTTACCAATTTTCACATTTTCTTTACCACTATTATTTTATTATTAAATGACATCACCGTGGTCAGAGTGCTTTGTGATGCCTCCATTTCATAAGTATATTTATTGAGATTTGGTTGTACTAGCAAACCAAAGACAGTTCACATTTATATTTATTTATTTTTTTGGCGCCATTTATTAACCAAATAACACTTAAAGCGCACTTGCATTAACAGGTAAGGAACTTTTTTTTAAATGTAAATTTTTTTCTATATATTTTTTTTGTTTTTATGGACACATCTATTGGTGAAATGATGCCCCTGACGTTGGCGATTATTTTTGAGAACATGTCTCTGTTTTTGGCTGCACGGAACAGGCCCTCAACTGTCTTGTTACCTATATATTCGCGAATGTTGCGTAACCAATAGAGGTACCTCCTACCGATTACGTGTTATCAATTATATTTGATCAAACCATAGATTAAATATTGTGGGAAAATAAAATCAAATGATTCCAATGTCAAATTCGAATGATGTCGATCTCCGTGGCCTAATTAGTATCTGTCTCTTAACACGTTCAGTGCTGAAAACGTCTAGGCGTTCATATAAACTTTTGCTGGGTGTTCAAAATGCCTATCGTCCTTCTATTCCCAATTTCTTTGGGTGAATTAAAAAAACAATTGAGCCCAGTTATATTTGCTTTTTTTTTTAACAGCACAGTAATTATAAAACAAATTATTCAGCAGCCAATTTTTAAACAGTGTTTTGGTTGGTTGTAAGAGATTGCCACATGGCAATAATCTAGTCAGGTTATTCTGTTTCCAACAAAAGTGTAATACAATACAAATATTTTTATATGAATGTTGCTGATTTTAATTTGTTTTGGTGTAACTAAGATTTGGCTATACGAGTAGATAATTTTGCGTTCAAATGTTAGTTAAAAAACGTCTAAAATTGTGAATCTTGGCATATGCATTCTATAGCTATAACCTTCAATTGAAGCCTAATGAAAAAGTGCCTGTGTTTACTGTTATTGAAATATTTTAGTGTTGATTATTTTATTATATGATGTTACAAGGAAATCATTATAAAATGATGTCATAAAATTCAATGTTTACATCGATCATGAGCCACAACTACTCGTAAATTGCGATTAATATTTTATGGATATAAACATACTCTTTTGTTGCATAATTTTCTAATATTGAAAGATTTTTGGTTATACTGTTGAGTTCACAAAGATCGTTGACTTTATAACAACAACAAATGGGTTACTTGTTTAGTGCAATTAAGTAATAAAGTTCAACTTATGAGCGTTTTGTTTTTTAATAAATATAAGGAATCTTGGTAAATTCAGATGGAATTATGTCTTCTAGTATTTATTTATTTAACACTTCATTGTATAAATAATCTGGCAGGCGTATTGCCAGGTAGCAATCTCTTCCAACCAACCAGACAAAAGTAAATAATGGAAGTTAGATGGCCGCCAAAAAAAATCAAATTATTATTCGCCTTTACAAAATTTATGAACAATATACGTAATATGTATGTATGTATGTATGTATGTATATATATATATATAAAATTTAAAAGACAATGAGTGATCAATATCTAGCTATGTATGGTATGTACTGTAATATATAGAATTGCCCCTCAAGGTGAACACCGTGAACCTTGATTTCCATGAACACAATGGTAAACAACACGGTTATCCTTCAAAAGTTGCTACCATAGGAAAGCTGTTAATTAACGTCAACATTAGGAAAATGACATACTTGCGATATGTTCTATGTGGTTCTAAATGCCAAGTCCCGCAGTTCATTTTTAAAGGAAAAATTGAGGATCGGTGCGATGGTGGGATAAAAATATATCCTGGCTCCGCAACATTAGAATGTGGACCAGAATACAAGGAGTCTAAGAGCTTTTCTATAAGGTGCAGGACAGAGAGGTCTTTGCCCAATGATTGCCTACGTCGCGGGGACTTGACATGGCACAAGAAGTATTTCGTCGCCTATCCATTCAACATGTCCAATCCCCTGAACGTGTTCATGTTCACCTTACTTAACACACCAGTTTTCAACTCCCATTCATCCATAATAATTATATTTCTCATTCTGTTATATATCGATACACAACATATTCTTCTCAATACACGCATTTCCACTGCATTTACTCGGCTCCTTTCATTAGTTTTCCACATACACGTTTCACTCCTATACATCACATTTGTTTTAATATTTTATTCTTCACCCAATACTAAACACCTGTTAGATTATTCTAGCATTCAATCAGCTGACATACTCTTCCCGACTTCCTGTATCCATTATGTGGGTAGAGTATATACACTCGACATAAGAGGGTTGCACGTGGGCTAGTGCAATTAACGGAAATATGTCCCTCGCCCTCGAGTTCAGACGGTTTGAGGGGTATCAGCTTGTTGTAATTTTTTTAAATAATTTAGGGCTATGTTAAGTCACATTTATCCCTTTTGGTAAATAATGAATTTAGTCTATCGATAATTTATCAACAATAAAGGTCGATTTACACACATCAGTGAATGACGGTACCGTGACCGGCCCGGGATGAAACCGACATGGTCAAAAATATTCTTCTATGGATTTGAAGGGTCTTGTTCACACTTGTCCGGTGTGTGACCGCGACAGTGCAAACAATGCTGTCGCCGTCAAGGTCTATTTACACGCATTAATGACGTGACAATATCGTGATCAGCCCATGTTTAAAACCAACATGGTCAAAAATATTCCTCTATGGCTGTGATCTCCAAACTTTTTTGACCGCATACCTTTTTATGACGAAAATAATCATAAATTGTACCCCCAAATTATATATTCTCGTACATACATACATACATACATACATACATACATACATGCATGCATGCATGCATGCATACATACATACACACGTACATACGTACGTACGTACGTACGTACATACATACATACATACATACATACATACATACATACATACATACACACACACACACACACACGCGATAATGAAACACACGCGATAATGAAACAATATATGTACATGCAATTGATAAATTACAAGAGAAATTTAAAATTATAATTTAATGGGAACAACGTGATTGAATTTGTTGACTAATTTCGGTAAAATCTGTCTTGATTCCCTGTGTTAATTCTATTCCAAGATCTGGTTCTAATTCTAATTTATTTCTGTTTTTGGTTTTAATTATTGTCATTGCCGAAAATTAATTATTGTCATTGTTTTTTTAAATTATCGGCAATAATGTCGATTCGCCTGGCAACGGTATTTGCCGACAAGGGAATAGATTTTAGTTTCTGAGCATATTCCTCTCCGTGAATTATTTCCACCCTTTTTATTGCTGCAGGAAGAAGAAGTGTTTCGCCAATTGTGTGTGGCTTTTTATCTTTCGCTATTAAGTAAGAAACCTAAAGAGAGGCTCGGAGTATGCGTACCCCACTTTAGGGACCAGTGCTCTATGGATTTGAAGTCTCGTCGGCGCGCGAACGTGCAAACAGTGAAACATCAAATTACTTTCGGACGATATTTTTGGTATTACGGCCGTGATTTTGATTTACTTTTTTTAGTGTTTTTTTAAGTTTTCATTTTGTTTTATTTGTTTTATTTATATTGTTTTATCAGAAACATGAACGAAACATAAAAAAATATATCATTATAAAAAAAACAACTTTTATTATTACTATTATTACTAAAAAAACTACTTTTGTTATTATTCCGAGTCAAGTCTTGATCCGAGTGATTATCTTAAGGTTTTGATACTTTTGTAAGTATTTAAAAAAATATATCATTATAAAAAAAAACTACTTTTATTATTACTAAAAAAACTCCTTTTATTATTACTATTATTACTAAAAAACTACTTTTGTTATTATTCGGGGTAAAGTCTTGATCCGAGTGATTATCTTAAGGTTTTGATACTTTTGTAAGTATTTAAAAAAATATATCATTTAAAAAAAAACTACTTTTATTATTACTATTATTACTAAAAAAACTACTTTTGTTATTATTCCGAGTCAAGTCTTGATCCGAGTGATTATCTTAAGGTTTTGATACTTTTGTAAGTATTTAAAAAAATATATCATTATAAAAAAAAACAACTTTTATTATTACTAAAAAAACTCCTTTTATTATTACTATTATTACTAAAAAAACTACTTTTGTTATTATTCGGGGTAAAGTCTTGATCCGAGTGATTATCTTAAGGTTTTGATACTTTTGTAAGTATTTAAAAAAATATATCATTTAAAAAAAAACTACTTTTATTATTACTATTATTACTAAAAAAACTACTTTTGTTTTATTCCGAGTCAAGTCTTGATCCGAGTGATTATCTTAAGGTTTTGATACTTTTGTAAGTATTTAAAAAAATATATCATTATAAAAAAAAACTACTTTTATTATTACTAAAAAAACTCCTTTTATTATTACTATTATTACTAAAAAACTACTTTTGTTATTATTCGGGGTAAAGTCTTGATCCGAGTGATTATCTTAAGGTTTTGATACTTTTGTAAGTATTTAAAAAAATATATCATTTAAAAAAAAACTACTTTTATTATTACTATTATTACTAAAAAAACTACTTTTGTTATTATTCCGAGTCAAGTCTTGATCCGAGTGATTATCTTAAGGTTTTGATACTTTTGTAAGTATTTAAAAAAATATATCATTATAAAAAAAAACAACTTTTATTATTACTAAAAAAACTCCTTTTATTATTACTATTATTACTAAAAAAACTACTTTTGTTATTATTCGGGGTAAAGTCTTGATCCGAGTGATTATCTTAAGGTTTTGATACTTTTGTAAGTATTTAAAAAAATATATCATTTAAAAAAAAAACTACTTTTATTATTACTATTATTACTAAAAAAACTACTTTTGTTATTATTCCGAGTCAAGTCTTGATCCGAGTGATTATCTTAAGGTTTTGATACTTTTGTAAGTATTTAAAAAAATATATCATTTAAAAAAAAACTACTTTTATTATTACTATTATTACTAAAAAAACTACTTTTGTTTTATTCCGAGTCAAGTCTTGATCCGAGTGATTATCTTAAGGTTTCGATACTTTTGTAAGTATTTAAAAAAATATATCAATATAAAAAAAAACTTTTGTTATTATTCCGATTCGTTAAGTAACAACAAAGCATACTCACAAGACATGTCAGAGTCACCTGTAGTGTGTCTGTAAACCTTGAAAAGATGAAACGCTTTGCCCAATCGATACCGCCTCTACTATATTTAAAAAAAACAAATAATAATTGGATCACGAGAATTATTTTTTGAATTTAATACAGACATCACGCTCTAACTGAATGTACAGAAATCACTGTTAAGATCACGGCCGGTGGAATCATGGGACCGTCATGGCACTGTCCGGCACTGTCATGGCACGTACCGGTCACCTTCACTGATGTGTGTAAATCGACCTTTAAAGGGATAACTCGAAATAATGGATATACGGACAATGTAATATATAACATACTTGGTAATAAATCAAAGACTCGATTAATCAATAACTATATTTGCCCCAAAATAAAATCGAATTGCAGAGACATTGACAAAATGTTAATATTTTAATGGAATAACCCCGATTATCTCACGCTCACGTCTAGAAAAAATAATACATGCACATTACACCAACAATAGTACAGTAAAACTATTTTTAATGTCTAGTCAAATGAGATGAACTAAAAAGCAACATATATGAAATAGAATGTGCTTGTAAAGGTACTCGTACTCGTACATATATTGGGATGACAGATAAACATATGCAATACAATTCAAGAACATACTCGTATGTTTTGTCTGTTTAATAGCAATTTTTCAGAATTAGCAAATTATATAATAGAGACAAATCATAATTTTAAAGAAAGTAGAGATAAAATTTTACTTACGTCAGAAAAGGTATACAAAATTAATGAATTTAGAAACATTAGATATTCACAAAGTCATAAGTAGAAATAAAACAGTAATAAATAATCAAAGAATGCAAAAAAAAATCACTCATAAAAAATCCTCTTGGTCAATAAACCACACAATGAAACATGACACCAGTTGGACCTAGCATTGCTCTCGCAACAAACCGGGATAATTTTGTCTGAAGAGAGCCTCGAGATAAGAAGAACAAACACGTAGCGCGAGGATTAATGTATAATAAGTAGAATAATTAAGTGATTTATTGTTAAATATTCTATATACATTTTAATTTAGTCATTTTTAAATGTGTTAACTCCGTGCGTCAGTATTATCGATGCCTATAGACGAAACTCCAAGTTTTGCTTAAAAATCCGCATCATTGCTAAATTAAGCCGCACGAAGAGAAGGATTTTATATGAGAGAAGAAGAAGAATAATATTAGCTATCCATACTGTAACTTTACAGGTCCGTACGCTGGACCGCCTCTGGACTAGATCGGAAATTGGAAACGGCCCGCACCTTGTATGTGAGAATGCACACTTTTCGCCACACGAATAACCGCCGAGTGCCGTTAAAATTGTTTCACACTGTGAGACGTGACCATTTCGTTGCATTATCTACTTCTCACCATATGGGTGTTTAAAATATATTTTCCCTCTTTAGTTAGTAATAATAAAACGAGACAAAAGCGGTAAATGAATCGTAGTAAAATACTGCCAAATATCGCCTTTTGAATTAGTAACATACATAACATTTATAATGCAACACAGCAAAACACGAATCATAAGACTTTTCCTTAATTCTTCTGCGCCCTTGAGGAGAGTCTGCTCTCTAAACGGCGCTGTATAAATTGTCATTTTATTATTATTAATTTTATTTATAACATCAACTTCTGTTATACAGTTAGTCTTTATGCGATCATTTATTATTATATCAAACGTTGAAATACCAGATATTATACGCAAGCCATGCATTTCTACCGCATTTATTATGTTCTTATCACTTCCTTTCAGTACCCAGGCTTCGCTTTCATACACCAATGTTGGTACTTATTTGGGTGTGACCTTTGATTTAACCTTATTATATACAGCAAGTCTAATTATAATACATTTTAAATAAATATGTATATTTCAATATGAAATTTTAAATTTTCTGCACTTTCTTCCCTATATTGACGATGAATTGTATTACGCATTAAAAAATAAGGGAAATAAATTGAATAATAAAAATATGCAACTCATACGATTTCTCTGACTTTTACGTTTACTTCTTTCAAAATATGATTAACTTGATCCAACCATACTTTCTTTGGTTTTCCTTCACACGCCTTCCATTCACAATTGCATTATCATCGTCGTTGCTGGGCTTCGTAGTCGAGGATCCCCTCGCCATTCCAGCGTCAATTTAGTTAAAAAGCAAAGCTGTGCCGTGGAGTTTATTGCGAAGTGAGTGAGCCGTTGCACACCAGCAAATTCACCGACCGCACCGCTGTACTAGATCCGATGGCACACCTGAAGTGAGACGATCGGATTACACCGGCGTGTTTATTTTCCTTTTCTTTTTTTGAAAGAATAAATATAACCGATGTCATAAATAGGTATTCTTGTACCCCCGTATACTAGGCAGAAAAAATACCTGTATCATCGAGGGGAGTAGCACAGAGCAGGATTCAAGTCAGCAACCTTCCGCACGGATGTCCAGTTTGTTACCGCGTGGCCATGCATAATTTCACTGTATATTTGTTTTATTAATCTTTCTTGATTCATTCGTTCTACTTGCCCAAACCACTTCACAATGTTCTTCATCTTACTCAACGCATCAGCCACAAGTTCACATTCATCCCTAATCATTTCATTCCGTATTCTGTCATAATTGCTACTCCATGTATTCTTCTCAGTGCACGCATTTCTGCAGCATTTATTCGGCTCCTTTTACTATTTTTTACATTTGTTTATTGAAAGCAAAAACAAAGTAATACAAAAAAAATATAGGTGTTCAAATGTTTTATAAGGAAAAATCTAAATCAAATGCTATCAAAAGGCCTGGGCTCGTCTTGTGCGACCCACCCCACCGATCAGGTATCACCCCAGTATCAATAGTAGAAGCTCGACCGGGGGGCAACATATATTATATTATATGTGCATGATAGTTGTTCCTCTTTTTCATGTGCAACAACAGTAGTTGCGCGTTATAATAATATTTGGGACCTTTATTGATAGAATACAGAGGATAGCTTTGAATGAAAGTTCGTCCAGAGAAGATAGATAGTTGGCCCACCAAAAGTAGCATTATCATACATAAGGAGTGGATCAAAAATAATCATATTACGAATCTGTTTACTTAGATTTTAACCTATATTTTTATTTGTTCTTCCGGAAACGACTGTGGTTTATATGCAACAGTTGAATCAGTTGAATGTATTATGCATTTTATTATTTAAAACACACGTAGTTTAAATTTTGCTTCACTTTACATTCGTTATGCAAAAACACATTTAAATTTTGAATGATATTTTCTTTGTTCCCGCACCTTTCTTTATTCCAGGAATTATTTGTTCGTTTCAGTAAAATTTAAATAATATCCAGGTCGGTGCTTCATTGAACGTGAACATTTTAATAACCGACATATTTGAAAGTACTGCAAGGAATGGGGGAGCTTATATTACAATATATTGTCACCTAACTTGTAATACATCGATCAATAAGTCCCGGGACTAACCAACAGATGGCGCCTCTAATAAAAAATCCATACGATTCTCAGTTAGTACCAACCTTTAGAAGTTACGTGTCAAACTTTCATGACATTCCGACATTGTGTCATTGAGTTACAGTGGTTTTAGTGACGCTACTTTTGCTATTTTCAAAACAATGGAAAAAATCGAATTTCGTGTGTTGATAAAACGTTGCTTTTTAATGGGAAAAATACCGTTCAAACTCAGCGATGGCTTGAAAAGTGTTATCCGGGCTCTGCTCCGTCGAAAACAACCATTTGTCGGTGGTATGCTAATTTCAAACGCGGTTGTACAGACACAAATGATGCAGAACGCTCTGGTCGTCCAAATGAGTCTATTACACCAGAAAACATAAAAAAAACCCTCAAAATCGTGATGGAAAATCGCAAAGTAAAGTTGCGTGAGATAGCTGACATCCTGAAGATATCATTTGGTAATGTTTACACTATTTTGCATGAACATTTGGTCATGAAAAAGCTTTTTTCGAAATGGGTGCCGCGTTTGCTCACAATGGAACAGAAACAACAACGCATCGATGATTCAGAGCGCTGTTTGGCACTGTTTATGCAAAATAAACAGGAGTTTTTTGCGTTGGTATGTGACAATGGATGAAACTTGGATCCACCACTATACTCCGGAATCAAATCGGCAGTCAGCTGAGTGGAGAGCAGCCGGTGAAAGTCGTCCGAAGCGACCAAAAACTCAAAAGTCGGCCGGGAAGGTTAGGGCTTCCGTATTTTGGGATACGCATGGTATAATATTCATCGATCACCTTAAAAAGGGAAAAATCATCAATAGCGAATATTACATAGCATTATTTGAGCGTTTGAAGGCAGAAATTGCAAAAAAACGGCCCATATGAAGAAGAAAAAAGTTCTGTTTCATCAGGACAATGCACCGTGTCACAAGTCGATGGTAACGATGGCCAAATTGCATGAGTTGAACTTCAAATTGCTTCCGCACCCACCGTATTCTCCAGATTTGGCCCCCACCGACTATTGGCTGTTCGCAGACCTCAAAAAGATGCTCCAGGGAAAGAGATTTGCCTCCAGTGAAGAAGTGATTGCCGAAACTAACGCCTATTTTGAAACCAAAGATAAATCGTTCTACACGGCTGGCATAGAAAAGTTAGGAAAGCGTTGGAATGAATGTATCGCTCTTGAAGGAGACTATGTTGATGAATAAAGAAGAATTTTGGCAAACAAATGTTGTTTTAGTAGTTAGTCCCGGGCCTTATTGATCTATGTGTTATTTTGTAACGAAAACTAAATTACTTTTATAATTACGATTTATAATATTTTTTATATTTATAAATTACTTATAGGAAACATAGGGAACTCCTTGTTGATTGACTGACTTTTGTTTATTGTACCTGACAATTATTTACGCCATCGTGAATTAAGATTGTTTCTTGTACCACATTCACGAACTCTAGGTTATTAAAAGCGTCACCACTAGCACATGGAATGATCTTGGTGAACAAATTTTACGATAATGATATGTTTCATATCTTGGTGGATACATTGAGGATTGAGCTTATCAACAAACGTTGTAGCATAACTGATCCACTTCATGGGAAAGGATTTTCATTGTTCCTATTGTTATTATTTTTAGATTTTTACTTTTGGCCTAAAAGTGTGTTACAACCGGGATGCCAAACATAGTATTTGCCAGTAATTAATAACAAGTATAGTACGAGTGTTGGTACTTGTAATGTTGACTGTGATGTTTGAGCTGATATCTAGATTGTATTACGATTTCGTTGTATACAGTACAACCTGACGGGTTTATTGGGATGTGGCAGTATCTTAATCAGGAAGATGGTTAGTAATACAGTGGAAAGTAGACTGTTACCCTTTTTAAAAAAATGGGTACTAACGAGTATAGAACCCACATCCTCCGGTGGTAGAAAAGTGTTTTACTAACAAGGCCACCGAGGTCGTCTATAAATAAATCATAACTAAAAATGACGTTGGATGATAAATCCAATATGGCAGATTAAAAAAACTGAGGCAAAAGTCCCGCTGCATCTGGTCAGATTTGTAGATTCACATAATAAAAATGTATTAAAATAGTCTGCAGCGTCCTAAGGGGTTGTTAATCAGTCAGAAGTCTATTCCCAGCGAGTCCTACATCCGGATGTTTTCACCTTTAGACCTTTTTAAATTTTAATTAGCGTTCTTCTGTAGCTTATAAGTTATCTTAGATAAGTGTTAAACGTTCTTTGGAACGGTAAAAGCGCTTTAATAAAATGTTACAGCATATTGATAATGTCTGATTTTTTCGATATTCATCATCATCACGCCACGTCTCTATTTGGGTAGGCAAAAAGAAAAGATCTTCACTTCTTATATCCTAATTATTTCGCTATTATGTCCTAATTATTTCACTTCTGCCTATTCCATTCACCTTGTTACGCCCATTAAGCAGTTGTCTCTCAGTCCGCAGCTCTGAAATGCGATCATTTGGGTGATTTGAAACTTATAAAGAAAAGTATCTATCTATTATCTTCCTATTTTCTTTACCTCCTCCCCAACTTCCTCGCCCAATATGTCACATGCTGTGCGTTGTGACTTGAGTTCACTTTATTTGCACTGTTAGATTTACTTTCTGTTTTGCAGATTTTTTATTTATTTTTAATTGTCACATAACTGTATTATTGGTTTACTGTTAAATATTATAAATACCTTTCTTATTAAGTTCATGTTCCTGGATAATAAAATTATATAAAAAATAAGGATTTTTCACTCTTCTTTAAGAATTTGATTTATTTGGTAGTGCCATATTTTTAGAGGTCTCCACAAAATTTTCGTAGCGTCTGTACAACTCGAATATATTTTATTCGCAAATCTATCATCAATTTTTATTACAACAATTAGTATTAATACGCAAGTGTAGGATGTTGTTTTAGTTTATAGTCTTAGTTATGAAATTAAATTTTTTTACATGTTCACTTTTTAAAAATGAGTTTATTGCACTTTAGTGTTTCTTAAATAAATAAACGCCTGATTATGAATGAATAAACGGTAAATTATTGCATTAACATGCATTCATACCCTTACCGTTATGTCTTGAATGAATATTATGGACTGGCGATATTACCTCGCTGAATACGCGCATAAAATATAATAGTTTACGTTTCAAGTCTTAATTATTTATACTTATCATTCGTTACAAAAAATCTGAATTATCGCCGTACTTGGTTTATTTATAAGATGGTCTTCGCTTCGAAGGCGTTGTTGCATTCATCTTCAAGACAATGTTGTCAAAACGATACCCAATATCGTTTTTAATGTATATTTACAAATTTTTTAACATGTTTATTATTTTCTGTCAACCTTCTGGTTCTCAATTTAATATTTTGAACTTAGGATAACATTTTTTGTTAAAATCTGACGTACTTGCTTAAGAGTAGGGCATAATATTGTATAAATAATGATTATATTTTTTCAGCTTTTTACAACAATACATTTTTGTCGTTTTTTAATTTGTCTTTGTAAACAATTCTTACTAATTATCTAAATAATTAAAAGAAAATATGGCCCTTGATCCTACGTGATATTTCCTGATTCAATGTCCTCGCTTCCCATCCACGGATAAGAATTGAGAAGATGTAGGAACAAACCATACGCTTTCTTAATTCCAGGATCAGGTTTATAAAAAGATTAAGTTTGTTTTTTTTATTGATAAAATCTGAATTAACTGATTACGCCACATATTTCAATTTAATTCGCGCGAAACTAGGGTTGATAGCCGATGTAAGACACGGTGGATAGTAATGATGGTGATTATCTTGTTTTATTGATTCGCTGTAATAAAGTTTTTTTATAAAATTACCATGTATTTTCTTGGCATGTATCACCCTCGAGGCATCTTTCAGAATTTATTGCAATAGTAAAAAAATAATCATACTAAGCGTATGTGCATGTATAGAAATATACAGGTCGTCAAACTAGAGATTTGATTTTTGTTACTGGTAATTCTAACTTTTATGCCGGATTCCCACTTGACCGTGGTTGTACACCGTGCGAACTTTACAACGATCAACTAAAGGCGCAATTCCACTGAGGCAACATGTAGCATGCGGCATTGACGCATGCTACACACAGTCTTTCAATCGAAGGAACACGAAGCGACAACAAGCAAGTATCTTTGTAGCATGCTACATGTTGATTGTTGTTGCCGGGACGCATGCGTCATATTTCGACATGTTTCAGCGTGTCGAACAATGTCGTCGTTATCCTAAAGTCAGCGGATCGGGGCGGCTTGTACCGTGCGACATGGAGTGGAATATTGATAAAACTTCCTTGTTTATTGAAGATTATCATAATTTACCGGAGTAATGGAATAATAAAATTAGTGATTCTAAAGACAACAGGATAAAAAATGATAAACTGAAGCAGTTAGCGAGTAAATACGATTGCACTGTAATCGATGTGAAAAAGAATTTGCGTTCAGTTTTTCATCATTGTGAGCTTCTTGACTACCAACATATAATTCTCTTCTCCAACACCGTGGCTTTATTTTTTTTTCTACGATTCAAAACTATTACCAAATATGCAACCGCCTCGATTGTTTTTAAATACATAATGTACCAAACTGACGTTGCCTCCATGGAATTGTTTAAGACGCATGCTACACGTATTGACGACAAAGCGTATGCGAATCGGGGAGTCAAAACCCGCATGCAACATTGTTAAAATTTGTGGCACATAGTCGCAGACCTAGGAACAGGCAACACTAGGAAATATGTCACATGCCTGATGTCGTTCAGCGTTGCCTCAGTCGAATTGCACCTTAACTGTCAAAAAGACTGCAGGAAACCGACCTTTCAACCTGACTTGACACACAGTGGCGGACTGGACTGGTGAGCCACTGGGAATTACCCAGCGGGTCGAAATATACTGTGTACAGTTTAAAATAAAAAATAAACGAATATTGACAAAACACTTCGCTTGATAATTCCTCTACGGGCAAAGAAAGATCACGCAGAAGTGGAAAACTATTTACTCTACACTTGATGACGAAATTCACACTAACAAAGCAAGGGGGTTCAGTAGCGATTGTGAGCAAACTAAAATTACATGGGATTAGTGTATCGATTGCGAGGAAACTGTGCTGAAATCATATAAAAACTGCACGGCGCGTTGCTTTTATGTTCTGCAGACGTTTAACTTGCATTCGTTGTCCTATACGGACGTTTTTGTAGCTAATAAATATTTTTTATCATTTTGCCAATACAGGTATCTTACGAGAGGTATTTTTCAAAGTTAAAATATATCCATAACCGATAACGAAATTCTATAACTCAATTGCATCTCAAATCATTCAAGATAATGGGTTGCGAAAAATACTTTTGAAAAAGATTAGTAGTGATTATGTAATAAGCATTTTAGCATCAAAAAGCAAATGATCAAATAACTATGTATTATGTAAAAAATGCGAGGTAGGGGATGGGAGTTAGTGACACATAACATAGTTGATACTAAAAAGGAGAAAAGGGGTCAATATCGACCCATTTCCCGGGTCTATTTGAATTGCCAGTCCACCGTTGTCAACATGCCGTCAAAAAATGTTTTAAGTCCTGTGATATTGTAAGCCTGTCGACCCAAACGCAGTTATTGAGCAGCTAGAATGCGAATCCTTACTTGTCATTCTTTAATTTAAATAACTTGAAAAAATGCATGATCGTATTTGACATGCAATGCCATAATCGTATTGTATACTACACGTATTTGTGGGTCGTACAGTAGAACCTCGATTATCCGAACTAAATGGGATAAAGGTGGTCCGGATAGCGAAAAGATGGATAATGAATTTAGGAATTTCTGTGACCTCCTCGATGAGCCTAGTAGACGCACAACGATAATTCCGAAGAGTTTCAGCCGCATATTAAACATTTTCTTCAATTCGAACTGTCAATGATGGTCCAGGCCATTGATCATCTTCAATGCTCTCTCTACTATCACGAAATCTTGCATACCACTTAAAAACGTTATTAAGACTCATTGCTTCACTTCCCTAAACAGTTTGAATAATTTTAAAAGTTTATGTGGCACTTTTACCCAAATTAAAACAAAAAATTATGTTGCCACGTTGCTCCATTGTTCCTTTTACAATTGAGACTTAGAAGGTACTGCCAATTGTTACGTTATTACGAATGAACCAGCGATACCAGCGCTTTGAAACTTTTATGGAAGATAGTAGAAATATGTCACTAGTTAACTCGTTTATTCGTCCACAAATGGCACTGGTGGTTACGCGAAAATAAAATCAGTCACCTTTCTCATTGGACAGATCGTGTATAAGTTGTCTTGAGTCACAGTCTTGCTGTCTCAAGCCATTTCTAAGCATTGATAGCTGTCATCATCGATCATCAGTTGATTACGTTACGCAATACATGCGTATAATCCGCTATTTTTAATTTATTTTGTTAAATCCAGATAATAGAAGTCCGAATAATCGAAGTTTTACTGTATATTGCTGATAGCACACGCAACATTTACAAATCGGTAATACAACGTAACATTCGGCAAATTTTTCAAACGAAAAACTCATTTTGTGTACATTTTTTGTTTCCAAGGCCATACTCATGTTTATTACTGTTATCTTTGAAAATCAAAGTCGTAAGTTCCTGATCATATCGATTTTATTGAAAAGCTCTGTCAACTTGTATAGATCCTTAAATTATCGCAATTTCAATGATATCTAAAGGTATGACGTTAATATGCATAAAAGACCCAACCCACATTTTATCTGTTCTGAGATAACCGAGGAAACATTTTGCCGCTCTGCGTGGGGTTGTATGTAACAATTTTTCTTTAAGACTGAAATGAACTATGAAATATAGTACCCATGACATAAAAAATACATTGCCTTGATTTTTTTCACATATAATTAAAGTATGCTTATCCTATATTTCAAGGACTCCAAAAAATGTATTTTGTTGTTTGGGTCTTTTTTGCAAATATACGTCGAAATATGTAGTCTATGACAGTTGTCGATAATGAATAACTAATTTATGTCTAGTATACAGGGTGTCCCGTAACTCGATGTCAAGCCGGTATCGAGGAAAAGGCCAGCTTATGACGGTTCAGAGTTTAAAAAAATCCTGCAAAAGCCTTATACGTTTCGAGTAAATAAAATAGTATTTAATGATGACACTTTTCAATGAAGCGTCATATTAACTTACGTCGAATGGTGACTATCTGTCTCACTGTAGTTCATGTCAAATGGCGACACTAGCTGTCTTACTCTAACTCGTTCATGCGCTGTATCGTTTGTCTCGGTCAAACGTGTTGAATTTGATCTTTGATTATTGAAAAGTGTTATCATTGTACAGATATTATTTTTTAAAATTATTTTTAAAGGAGTATTAGGTATATATTGTACCATTTTGAAATCCTGACTAAACAGGTCATCTTTTGATGTAACTTGCCTTGTTAGCGTAGTACATTATTTTTACAGTATGATGAGTTCAAGTTAGGTGATAAAAATTATTAATTTTTATGATCGGACAAAAACAATTTTTTTTTCGAACGTGAAGGTTTATTTTTGGTTTTATATCGGACGCCGACTAATAGCAGGGTATCTAGGATTGCGATACAACCATGAAAATCATAAAATATGGCAATTTGTAGTCACAGCATATAAACATTTGGCGCAGGGTAGCTACTTTCACAATTTTCAAAAAAATGCCTGTCACTCGAAAAGTATAAGGCTTTTGCAAGATTGTTTTTAACTCTGAACCGTCATAAGCTGGCCTTTTCCTCGATACCGGCTTGACATCGAGTTATGGGACACCCTGTATAAGCGTACCGTAACGCCATGCCAATTTTTAAGTTGGAAGAATGAATGATCAGTGAGTAATATTCTAAATTTTAGGGTATCTACTATAATATCTATGATGTTTAGTAAGACGCTACAAGTAGCGATATTCGTCTTAAGAGTAGCTGGAAATTAGCACCGCTATTTTGTATTCGGTGCTTGAGTAGCATGCTACTTTAAATTCATAAGTAACTATTGCAAATATGATAGCTTCAGATTTTAATTCATCAGCAACAAAAATACTATAAATCATTGCAACCAAATCTGCAGTTGAGCCCCTGGTTCAGCCGAACCAATCGAAACATCTACGATATGTCGACCAGAAAACATTCAGTACAAACTTGTCTCTCTCCATGTGCAGAGTGTTACGAAAGTTTATAAAATTTTATAAACTTTCGTAACACTCTGAAAATGAAGAGACATATAAGTTTTTAAACTATAGTTTCTAATTAATAATATATATTAATATTCTTATTTCAAAAACGGAGTATTGTTACAAAATTCGATAGCGAAAGCTTATTGGACATATTATGTATTCTCAATGAACGTAATCAACTTATCATTGCTCACTGACTGGGAACACCCAAATATGGGTGTATATTTAAAAAAAACTTGTATTTGTTTATTGAAAACGTAATTCAACAACATTATAATCAGTCAATATATAAATTGAAGAATTTATTGCACAAAAATAAAAGTGAATGCGGCTGATAATATTTTCCTTGAGATTCTATTCCTTATTGCGCATTTAGAACCTGTAACTTGTCGTACGGTCATTTCCCATTGTGTTTTTTTATATCAGATTTATAAAGCGCGATAGAGCACGCTGCTGCCGAGGAATGTTGCCCGTAAAACGTACGTTCTTTTAATGTGACGCTAGATGAGATATTGAAATTGTTATTATGCAACGAAGTTTTTATGTTAACTACATATTAAGTCAATCAGCATTTCTTACTACTTCGACGGTGAACTTTTTTAATGAGATCCATTTGACTGATATAGGCATTTTAAAAAAATATTTTGTAATTAAAAGAAATTATTAGTCTCGAGCAGTAACGGCTTGAGAGTGAGAGATTAGATATTTTGGGAAGTAGAGAGACCACATTTATGGTACATACTATTAATTTCAGTATATTGTCATTATTTATTAGTTTTTTTTTAATATCTTACCGTGCTTAATCCATAAGTTAAACATTATCATAGGTGTTTATGTATAGAAAAAAAAAACAAAATAATATTCATATGTAGGGTGCGGTACTATCCGCGGTTTCAGGTATCCACAAGAGATCATGGAACGTTTCCTCCGCGGATAAAAGGGGACTTCTGCTAGCGTCCCATTCGTTTGAATGGGACGTAAGCAATAGTCATGCCAGCGTGCGCAATGGGAGATTTTCGCTAGCGAAAATTTGTATATATGTCACATAGATCAGTGCTACTCGAACTTTTTCGTGGGGTGGACCGGCATATATATTTTAGTATCACCTAGGGACCGGATTTGTTTAAGAAGGGGTGGGTATTAAAAAAGAGTTTGTAAATATAATTTTGCGACCAACTACCACCAGTTCACAGACTGGCTACCGCTGGCCGGACCGGTTCGCGGATTACTATTTGAGTACCACTGACATAGAGCAAACATTCGAACTACATTTTGAAAGCTTGACCGAATGCTAAAGATCGAATGCATAGTAAAAAAACAATTTTTTTAATAGTCGGAAATTAAAAGAAAAACGTTTTATATTTTGTTTTAGACAAATAAAAGTATGGCTAGACACTCTCGGGAACATTTTTGAAATTATTCGAGTGCTTAATGGTGCAGTCACTATTTGAATGAGATATTTTTTCAATATACGACATGCTTTTTCAATATATGAGATGATTTCAATCATTAATTTGATTTCCGGTTTTGCTATTTCCGTCATTCGTTGATGTATGATTTTGGTATGGTATGGCGCTCCAAATGAATTGTCCTCTGAATGTTCTTGAACGACCTAAGTTTATAAATTCGTTCAAAAACGCGCGCGATATTTAAATGGATACTTGTATTTGTTCAGTTATTTATTTATTTGATTTAAAGGCAGTTAAACTTGGCTTATAATATACCATAATCTATGTTTCAACATCAAAGTGGAACTTAGACGTGTCAAAAGCTGATGAAAGTAAGACGACTGTGGTAGAAATGAGAGCGTTGTGGAAATATGTGGAAAACAACATATGCCAGAAAAAATAATGAGGACATTAAGAAATAATGCGCATTAAAAGACGATGCAGTGCTTAAGGTGAAGGAAGGATCATTGAGATGGTTCAACCATGTAGAAAGAAAGAATGATGAACGATTTAAAAAACAGTCTTCATGATTAGTATAGAAGATACAGAAGTTTTGTAAAGACCAAAATAAAGAGGCACATCCAAATTAATCAAATTCTCTAAGAAGGAAGTGTGAAAACCTTTTAACATTACGTAATAGGAGAGTAAGTATGACGAGGTAGCAGAAGCGAACGATGTGTGCCAGAGCAGAATGAAGGGAATATATTATATGTTTGCCTATTCCAATAGGGACATGGTGTGATAATTATAATGATGAATTAAATTTCGTGTACAAATTTTTATATTTGTGAGCATTTAAAACACGAGTGGACTTAAAGATGCACTGCCTTTGATTTCGTGAGATGGTATTTGCATAAATAAAACATATAACTTACCGATAAATAAAATAATCGTTGGTTATATTTATATAATTGACGATTTTACATAAAAAAGGCTTTAGTTAAGGCGATTATAAAGACGCAAATTAATGAATATATCCTAATATACGAGTAGTTATTGAAATGACAATTTTCCATATTTAAATAACCTTTATGACTGCTATTTATTTAAGGGGCTGATCGATCACCTATATGTTAACTTACGAAAAACTTGAACCGTAGCACAGAGAGAGGCACGCTTCAAAACTGAACTAAAATACTAATAAATTACTAACCTCATATGGTTCCTTATCCTTCGAAATACGCTCAGAGGTTTGAATCGTTTTTACTTTTATTTTGATTCCAATTCCAATCGTATTGATAACACCAGATCAAAAACATGCGACTGTGAGTGCATTGGGACTTCCTTTCAGCAGATCTTCCGAGCAAATAACGGTACACATTGGACAATTCCATCAGGTGCGACATTCAACAGGGCAGGGTATTACGACAGGGCTTTTGCCGTTGTTGGTCCTGTAATTTTGAATATTCCGTCCCTAAGTTTAGATATATAGATGGCGTGTGCAGGTTTATAAATAATTTAAAAACAACCCTTTTTGGGAGGACTTATTAAAATTTGTGATGTTATATGAACACTACACTCCGAATGTGTAACTACCCCATATCGGAAGATCTACAAAGGTGTAGTTATTATTAAATTGTAGTTCGTTTTCCCTTGATGAGTTTTCAAATATTTTTTAAATATGCGCACATGCCAGAAAGTACCTTATCTAATGGCTGAATCCATCCCCTTTCTACCTTTATCATACACTCAATTTTTTTTTGTATTATTTAAAAAAAATACAGTGGGTTTGGATCCCGATTTAGATCGTTTTTGAGGGAAAAGTCTGCTCTCTAAACGGCTCTGTATAAATTGTCCCTGTTATTATTAACAGTGATGGCACAAATCATACTAGTGTTGTTTGATTACATACAAAAAAATGATTGAAAGACCAACAGTTCTATGTTATGGAGTATGTATTTATAAAAAAAAAATTATGTTGAAATTTGCAATTACTAAAAATGTCAACAACAGACTAACTACTCGTACAATACAATGCATTAGCATTATTTAACTAAATTTTTTCTTTGCATTTTGCAATCAAGTCACGTAATATTTTTTATTAGTGTTTTTTTCTTTATTTATTATTGTCATTAAAATAACCATTTCCTGGAACTGTCAAGGATATACAAAGTATTATTATCAAACATACTTTATTAAAATATTTGGCATAAAATAATTTTATTTTTTATTATTTTAATTTCATGGTAAATTAACAATGTGATAAAACCTTTAGATTCATTTACGACCATAGATTTGGTTATTCCGCAAAATGTTATTTATTTTGTTGTGTAAATGGTTATACCATACATGATAAATCTGGCTGGCTTATTGATTTCTTCCAACAAACCAGCTTATCTCGGATGGGCGAAGTTCTTGTGACAGATTTTTTTTTAAATTTATGTTCAAGTAAAATAATCTCTACACAAGAATGGCAGGACTAGAGAAAGGAATTCTTTCAAGGATAATGAAGGGAAACAAAATAAAATTAGTATGAAATTATATTCTGAATAATGTAATATTTGTTTCAAGTATCTCTTAAACATGATCAAAGATGGTGCGTATGTGATAATGTTCTGGACATTGTAAAAAATGTCATAGGAGCTCGGAGGTTTACCTTTTTAGACCTTCCTTTCAAAAATACAGCGGATGTGTGCTGTCGTACTAACTTTTTGTCCCTCCGTAACTATTTTGATATTGAGTCACAAAAAAATAAGAAAGTGAAAACATTGTTTTTTTTCACGAATCTCACTGGATTAGAAATTCGACATGTTAGTATACAACGTACAAAGAAAATTGTGAATAAAATACTACAGTTTAATTGTGATTAACAATGTATTAAGAAAGTTGCGAATTAGAAATTCTTCTATACTACTTGTATATTTTTTTTTGTAAATTTCTATGTACTTGACCGAACCACCTCATTGCTCCATTCTTCATATTAAGCACTGTATCTTTCTTCGATCCGCGTTCTTTCCTCATTTTAACATATATTTTTTTAAATTTCACTCATTCGTGTGATATTCGTCAACATTAGTTTGGTGATTTGGACATATTGAGGAGCGTAGTCGGGAGACAACATTGTTTTGGCCTCATAAATCGAGCCTTCGGGTTTAAAATCACTGGAGTAGGTGCGGAACTCGCGGTTTGTCGTTGCATGTGTTTGCAATACTATCGAACGCGAAGAGACAACACTCGCACACCTCTAGTGCGTGGTAACATTGTTGATAAACGAATAATTTTGCAACACTGGGATCCTTTTTTTTAAATGGGGTATGATCTCCAAGAGTGGAAATAAACAATTTTACTAACTAAACCACGAAGGCTTTTTAACGCCTTCGATGCAACGTTCTATAAAAGCTGAAATTAATATTAATAGTGGGAAATCTTAACTTATTTTATTTCAACATATTCCATATTCATGATGTACCATATTTGCATGTTGTGTTAAATTTCTTTCGTTGATTCTGCTTAACATCTGAAAGTAATTGAAATTGCTAATGCATTTGAAGCGAGTTATATTGGAGCTCGTAGTGAAATGCGGATTCGAATTACGTAGTTTATTTCTGATCAGAAATAACTCTGAATAAACTGATTGATATTGCGAAAACAATCAACGATTTATGTGATAGGTAAATACTTATCACTGATTAAAATAGCCAAACATATGTTTATTATATTATATGTTCTGCTTTAGAAAATCAAACCAGTTAAATATTGGGTGTACAAATAAGTCACCGCCGTTTGACAAAAGTTGGCGCCACCAGTAAGTTATGGTTAAAATTGTCAGATGTAAAATGTCATTATCGTAAGGTTGGACATCTGTCAACAACATGACCTTGAAATATTAGTGAATTTTTATCAGTATAACATATTTTTTTGTGTTCGAAAATGTCAAGTTTTGAGCCGAATAAGCGTCATTTGCGGGAACTTTTGATTTACTTCTTCAATTTGAAGAAATCTGCAGCTGAGGCGCATCGATTGCTTGTAGAAGCATATGGTGAGGCTGTCTTAAGTGAGAGAAGTTGTCGTGAGTGGTTTCAAAAGTTTAAGAACGGTGAATTTGACATCGAAGACAAAGAACGTAGCGGAAGGCCGAAAGTGTACGAAGACGCGGAATTGGAAGTATTATTGGATCAAGATTCGTGCCAAACGCAAGAAGAACTTGCACTTACATTAGGAGTGACTCAACAAGCAATTTCACATGGGTTGAAATCATTGGGAATGATTCAAAAACAAAGAAATTGGGATTCATATGAACTGACACGGAGAAACTTTGAATGCCAATTTTCCACATGTGAAATGCTGCTTGCCAGGCATAAACGAAAGGGTTTTCTGCACCATATAGTCACTGGTGATGAAAAATGCATCCATTATGATAATCCAAAAAGGAAGAAATCATGGGGATCCCCTGGTCATGCTTCAACATCTACGGCTAAGCCAAATATTCATGGAAAAAAACTCTTGTTGTGTATTTGGTGGGATCAGCTTGGTGTCGTGTATTATGAGTTGCTCAAACCGAATGAAACCATTGCTGGGGCTGTCTACCGAACATAATTGATGAGATTGAGTCGAGCACTCGAGGAAAAGCGCGCCCACTACTACGCCAGACACGACAAAATTATTCTCCTGCATGATAATGCTAGTCCACATGTTGCGGCACCGGTCAAAACCTATTTGGAAACACTCAATTGAGAAGTTTTACCCCACCCGCTGTATTCACCAGACATTGCTCCTTCTGATTACCACTTGTTTTGATCGATGACGCATGGCCTGTCTGAGCAGCACTTCACATCATATGAAGATACCAAAAATTGAGTCGATTCGTGGATAGCCTCAAAAGATGATGATGATGACTGACGCGGTATTCGTATGCTGACAGAAAGATGGGGAAAAGTAGTGGCAAGCGATGGGTACTACTTCGAATAAAACATGAGGTTCCGTTCTTTCACAATAAATGCCCATTTTTTTATAAAAAACGGCGGAAACTTATTTGTACACCTAATAAAATCTAAAAAATGTCATCATTGGATGGAAAAATTAACCGATACTAAAGATAAATCTCGATTGAGAATAAAATACGTGACTACATTAATTGAAAAAAAGCGTTTTTATTCACTATTTGAAGTACCTTAATTAGAGAGATAATCAGACTTTGGTTAGAAAATTTCAGTTTCTTAATAATTGAAGTACCTTAATTAGAGAGATAATCAGAGTTTGGTTAGAAAATTTCAGTTTCTTAATAATTATTCAATGGGTTTTAACAATTTTATGCCGATTATGATTGCTGTTATTCAGGGTTTCCCAACCTTTTTTATACCAACGCTCCTATAGAGCATCTAACGATAAGCCAAAACCCCACTAGTATAACTAGGTCACGGTGTATTCTTTTTATTACTGGAATATTTAATAAATATCACAAAACCTCCATTGAAAGCCCTATCGCCCTCCTAAAACTATAAACATCTCAACGCCTACTAAATTAAAAAAAACCCTGGGGACGATATTGTCCCTGTTGTAAATTGCTGACATAGTCTCATACTCATCTCAAATTCACATAACATATCCAAATTGGACAAAAGTTGATGTCCTTTAAAAATATATGGGATTTCGGTGTTGACACCGTGGCCCAATAGTTACTATGCTTGCTTAGCATCCAGGCGTGTTCTGGGTTCGATTCCCAACGGTTCCTTGACTGGTTTCACTTAGAGACTTTTTTCATTTGAATCTATTTTCCCTAGCGCTTAACACTTGCCTTATAAAAATTCTTGCAGCGTTCTTACGGTAATTGGTAAAATTTATTAGTCGATGTGAACAAATACGAGGGGGGATCAAATATAAACGAGACTTTTGTTTTAGAGCGCATTATTTTAAATGGAGCGCGCTGCCGCCTTGAGGAGTGTTGGGTGGGGATATTAGAAGTGGGGAGAGCGGACGGCCGGCCTCGACAGATTCCGTCATTAGTATGGCACACGATATCTGAGAAAGAGGTGCACCCGTCGATTGCACAACGCATAATTATCAAGGTTCTCGCTCGCGAGGGCGTCAAGTCGGCCGAAATTCTGCTGAGACTGACGGCACAGCTCGGGAATCAAACACTGTCCAAGTCCCGTGTGTTTGCCTGGCATAAGGAATTCATGAAAGACCATGAAGGGGTCGAAAACGAGAGCCATGATCGTCGCCCACGGACGAGTATTACCGAATAGAACATTAACGCCATTTTTGCACGATCGTCGCACCATTAATGCGGCATACTGCTGCGAGCTTTTGAGTGAAGTTATACTTCCTTATCGATGCAAAAGACGTGACCAACCGATACGAGAAGTGATTCTTCTCCATGACAACGCGAGGGCCCATACTGCAGCTGTAACATGCGAACAATTGGACGAAATGAGTTGGAAACGACTGGAACACCCTCCATATAACCCTGATCTATCGCCCTGCGACTTGCATCTCTTTGGGCCACTGAAAGAAGCTCTGGGAGGCCAACGATTCTACGACGACGATGGAGTAGAGGAGTTTGTGCGCAATTGGCTGCTGACTCGGCCCACTTCTTTTTACGATGACGGGATTAAAAAACTATCGATCCGCTGGGAAAAGTGCATTTCTAAAGCAGGAGATTATGTAGAAAAATTATGTGTACTCGGCCTTTTTCTTCCTGCAAATAAAAAAAATAAATCAAAAAAGTTCATATTTGATCCTCCCTCGTATATCGTAAGTTCACTGCCAAAACTTGGTAACTACCAAAAAACTAAGTTCAGCTCATTCAGTTATTTGCCTTGTTGTGCATTACACTTTCCTTGTATACAGTATAACCTCGCTGGGTTATTACCATGTAGCAGTTTCTTCCAAACAACCAGAAACATTTTAAAGTGGCCTTATGTGAAATCAAGACTGGAATCCTTTTTTTTA
This sequence comes from Odontocerum albicorne, assembly GCA_949825065.1. Lineage (NCBI taxonomy): Eukaryota > Metazoa > Arthropoda > Insecta > Trichoptera > Odontoceridae > Odontocerum > Odontocerum albicorne. The sequence goes on along the minus strand of OX463847.1, from coordinate 18,265,118 downwards.
AATCTGGGTTCCAATGGGAATCGAACCCGCAACCACCGGGCTAGAAGACAAGCGTCTTGCCAAGTTAGCCACGGAGGTTGTATTTTGTATTATTGAGTTAGTGTTAGAATAATTTGGGTTTTAGAATATTTTACTCTTATCTCAACTAAAACGGAACTTAGTTTTTAACCGAGGTCCTTTAAACTTTTGAATCACTTAAGTCAAAACTTATTGATTATGAATACGTATAACGTTACTCAAAATAAATATAATGTGAACACGCCGACTTCTGTCCCAGTAACTCCACGATACTTTTAATTACATTTTTCTTTCAGTTTGAATTATCATTCTGAAACAATTTATTTCCACAAAGCAGTTCGGATCACCTTTCCATTGTTCAAGTGACATGACTCTTATTTTTCACATTATTAACCTGTTCACCGCGTTAAAAATCAAATTCCACGAATCCTGTGCGCGGCATAATTTCAGCGTTTTTTAATTTCTAAGTTTAAACACATATTTTGTTTAGAACCACTGATATTTGATTACAACACCAAGTAAACATGACACTTAAGTAATTTTCTGATAATAAATAATAGTCATTACTCTTAAGGAGACTCATTAAATAAAGGAGATAAACTTAACATTACGTAAAATAAACAAAGGAATGCTACGATCAAATCAATGCTTCATGACACTCACCCAATCAAATGCATATAGCACTAGTAATGTTTATTTACGAAAGAGAGACTTAGTAATGTTTATTTAGGTAAGAGAGACTCATCGCAGGACTCGATCCGCGCGACAGGTCGTTAATGCTGGAAATATTGAGAAACCAAAAAAATTCGGCGCTTTGTTTATTCAACAATATCTCATAAACTAATATATTATTTGACAAGGTTTTCAGAGATGTCGCTAGAATAAAGATTATTTTAAATTTTAGTTTAATTTTTATTCCGGTTTTGTGTCATTTTTTTTAAGTATTTGTGATTTGAAACTTGGATTGTCGTCAGATCACAGGCGTTTGTGCTCCCCGCGGGGAAAGAGTTAAACTGTGACGCTGGATTTAACACTGATTTGCCGCGCCGTAAACCGCGACTTACAACATTTTTATTTGATACTCTGTAATATTCGTAAAAGCTGAAATGATTTTGATTTTCTTAGTCTACTCGTACAATAACTGAGCTGAGACAAGGGTTGGGTGATCAGGACACTTGCCCCAAGCACAATATCTCAGTCTGTTTGTTTATTGATTTAGTTTAAAACATAATTCTAATAAAATTTTTACCTAATTCCCTTTCGCCTATCAGTTTATATCCAAGAACTTACATTTATATTTTTTAAGTTAACAAAACTTAATTGTATCCGTAACATATAAAACACATTAATAGCGAAAAGTCCGAATGATGTCGATTTTTTTAATACTTTTTTGGCATTTCGTTAAGGGAGCCTCGGAATGGAAGATAGAAACACGTGTAGATGGGATGAATTTAACTAGTGGAATAGCAAAATAATTTATCGTTGATTTTTTAATCTGAAGTTCCACAAAGTAGAATATTTTATTACTTCAAATAGACATTGTTTTAGTTTTTTTCCGTGCGCATATCTAGTATATAAAGTGTACCGTAAATTCAAGTAAGTTGCCGACGAAAAATAGAAATTGTCTTATAATAGTAAAAAAACTAATAATTGGCTACCGAAAAGCACTGGAATGAAGTAATTTTGTGATTTGCATCCCTTACATCAGAAAAATAAAATGTTCTTCGATTGATTATGTTGATACGTTCCGACTGAAAAAAAAATCCACTTTGAAAATGAGAGGGAATTCTCACAGCAATATTGTTTCCGAAAGTTTTTAGATAATAAATGACACCTCATTGATTGAGTGGAACATCGATTGGGTGTTCCATGCATCAAAATACCTTGTCTCGGCTCTGGGCAATTGTATTCCTTATTGCCTGCCTTAGTTTACGCAGTTATTAATTTGATAACTGCGACCAATTAAAAGCATGTTCATGTTGTTTTTTGCATTTATGAGTTATATAATTAAGTGCCACTTGTACTCGTAGATATCAACAATTCCACCACCACTTATGTTGCTATGTGGAACGAAATCCCCATCCATCGCGATCTACAGAAGAAGACCGAAATCTTATTTATTTATTAAGAACGCGACTTCACTTAGTGACGAAGGATAGTTCACAAACATAACATTGAGAGTCCTAGTAATGTCCTGGTTTGTATATCACGTTGTATTTCACTTTCGTTATATGACAACCTGGAGGGGTTATCGCCATGTGGCAATCTCTTCCAACCAACCAGAAAGGTGTTTTAATAAACTTAAAGCGAAAACCAGACTGTAACCGTTTTAAAAAAAATTGTAACAACGGGAAACAACCGGTAACTTCCGGGTTGGAACACAGACGTCTAACCGGCTATACCTCAGAGATTTTTAATTTTCAAAACCAAGCAACTATAATATTATTGAAAGCTTCTCGACTAAGAATTTTTCGTGAAATACTATAATAGACTCCGAGGCCTTGTTACTATGATATTTGTTTCTAACTCGGAGGTTGCAAGTTTGATTCTCGTTGGCGGCAGCCAATTCTTTTAAAAAGTGTTCCAGTCTGGTTTTCACTTAATGCATTTATAACATCTTTCTAGTTGGTTGGAAGATATTGTTTCATGGCAATACACTCGCCGGTTTGTACTCGTAATAATATGAAATTAAAGAAGAAGTTAATTTGATAAATGTCTTCATACATTAAACCGACACTGAGAGACAATTCAACGAACCCGGAACTTGAAAAGATAAATTACACAAAAAAATGATATGGCAGCGTTCTATAGACTCTGAAAAAGTGAATACTTGTTAAAAAAGAAAGCTCAACTGCAAATTCTGCAGAACCCAACTTTTTACTGTTGATTTCTGTGTCCGAGGAATTAGCAATAGCTCGACCAGAACTAATTAGCCGTGTAACGGAAGACGTTTGTCTGGCTACAGACGTGATCAACCTACGGATGATCAGCTATGATAGCCTGGCGGAAAATTCCGAGTAGGAATTTGAAGTTTTAGTCCTTAGAAAATATTTTAAGTACTCGTATGAACACTTTTAACTTCAAATGATAATTTAGATTAAGCTGTTTTGTAATGTAATATAAATATCACTTCGATATTGCCGTTGTAAACAAACAATATGTAATGATTAATAATGTAAAAACTAAAATTGAGATATACATATACGAGGCGTGATAAAAGAGAACGAGAATTTTCATTTGTAGTGGCCTGAGTTAATGTCCATCCTTCTACACCATAAACAAGTGCGGAAAATATGTAGCAACGCAAAAAATTGCATGCGTAAGTGGTAATTGAAATCACTTTTGTAGTGGAGATCCTGCATTTTGAAAAATCAACATAGGTTGCCCTTTTAGTCAGCGTCGTATATACTCGTATATGTATATTATTTGACTAGCTAAATGATTTCATTATTTATACACGAGGCTTGATAAAAAACGAGAAATTTATTTTTATCAAAAAGTTTTTATTTATTTATTAATATGAAGTATTGTCCACTTTAAAGTAGTCTCCATAGGATAAAATACACTTTTGCTAACGTTTTTTTTCCAATCCGTAAAACATTTGAAGAATGCATTTTTTGGGACAGCCTTTAAGCTCACCCAGCGATTTTGTCTCTATGGCTGCAAAACGTTCTCCTGTAAACGTTCTCTCCATCTTCGGGAACAGGAAAAAGTTCGCAAGGGGCCATATCTGGTGAATCAGACAGTCTTTTTCCACGTTCACGTTTCACTCCCGTACATCCAAGTTGGTACTAGAATACTGTCGCGGATTGTTTATCATCTTAGCTGATTTTGAATGTTACAAAATCAATAAAAAAATATATTTCGCTGTGGCCAACTTTCATCTATTACCCGATCAACGAGTATCTGCCACACTTGTCAGTAAATCTGAGAGCGGACATGCGTCTGCGCTGGTTTAATCCGATCAGCTGGTCGCGTCCGCCCGCCCCGCCGCTGATGCCTGGTCGCCGACCTTGCCTCCGCTGAGGTCGCCCCGGCTCACTCCGATGCGCTCCACTGACCATCAGACACCGGAGCCACCTGCGTTCACACCGTGTCTGCCGAACCAGGTAGAGAGCCATCCAGTTACCGAATGTGCAATTCTCATTTTTATCTAAAAATCTTTGTATTGTATCGCATTACACATTTAAATAACACTGTATATTTGTTATCGTTGCATAACAAATAAACAGTGCAATTGTGAATGGAAGATGTGGTAGAGGAAAACCAAGGAAATTATGGTTGGATCAAGTGTACGATATTTTGAAAGAAGGAAATGTTAAATGTCTGAGGAATTGTAGGAACTGTATGAGATGTATGGATGTGCCATATTGTTGAAGATGTGAACGATGTATGTTACGATAGGATTGTATTGTGCTCTCTCCTTTCTGGTATGTATTTACACTAATGGTATGTATATACTCTTTCGTTATATACTCTACATACATAAATATTATCACTCCATTTCCATGTGGGGGAAGGCAGAGAGGACCGAGCGCCAGACTTTCTTATCGCGACACACATCTTTCGCTTCTTTTATATAGTATATATATACACCTAATGCAGCTCTTTCGATTTCTGTGACTTTTTCATTTTCTTATTTCAAAATATCCAACTTTTTCTAATTTCAAAATATCCACTTGATCCAACCATACTTTTCTTGGTCTTCCTCTAACACGTATTCCATTAACATTTGTTTTGTTAATTCTCAGTTTGATGAAATGTTTTCTCAGAAAAAAAACAATTACATTCATCTCATTAGTAGAGTTTATTATTATTAACATATGTTTAATTTGTTGTTCATTAATAGAATTTTTTTGTCTGTTTCTATAATTCCTTAATTAATAAATGTAAATATTTAATTTGTTTTTTCATATGTGTGAGCAAAATGTGTATAAATATTATCACGCCATTTCCATAAATATTATCACCGCCTAATAAAAAAAGGTAAACCTGTTTTTTTGCTATATAAGTAAAATTACCTATATAAATATCCTCGAATTTGCTTCCTGGCCCGTCGAGCTTTAATTTTTTTACGACCTGGCCCTTAACGAAAAAAGTTTGCCGACCCCTGCTCTATGTGATTATAATTTTATTGTAGCATGATTATACAATTATGAAATAATTCTCTGCGCTATGCCACTTTTAATTTTGTCTCAATACAAAACGTTATATTTTAAACTTTCCGTAGAATTAGATAGCCAATGTGATCCGACTTTTAGTGGTACGATATTGGTATATAGAAGAATTTTAGATTTACTATACAAGCTTTAAGATATGTTGCAAAAACTGGCTATAATCTTTGAAGGAAATGAGTAACGCTGAGTACTGCAGTTTAATATCTCCCTGTCTCTCTGTCTCTCTGGATAACTCGCTCGACATTAAATTGTTTGCAAGCTCACAGAACGAATACATTCTCACGGGCAGACCGGAAACAGGACGCTGGGAGAAGATTTTCATCTCGTAATTGATTATAACTATGCACGCATGCATAAAGTTAGATATAGTATTTCTTGTTTAGTCGGAGATCTTGAGTCCACCAATCACGACAAATGATACGCTATTTAATGAACTCGTATCCCAGGATCCAGGGATCTTGAAACTTTTTTGAAATGTTAAATGGAAATATTGTAATATTCAGAGGTCTTGAACACCACCTTTATTTCATTTCACATATTTGAATGGTTGAATCAAAATAGGCACTAAGTACCAAAAAAAAAACAAAAAAAAACTAAGTATGCAGTTTCATTATATATGACATATAGAACGAAACTACATACTTAGTTTTTTTTGTTTTTTTTTTGGTGCTTAGTGCCTATTTTAATTCAACCATTCATTTAATGACCTCTTACATTCCGAGAGCGTATTAGAAATATTGAAATCAGGAGAAGAACTGGCATCATTGATGTTATTAAAGTCATTGCAGAACCGACGTCGTTTTGAATTTGGCATATTATTCACCAAAGCGAAGATCGGTGGATCAAGAGGTTGTGTGATTGTAGACCAATATTGTCAAGAAGATCTCCAAAACGCTGGGTGAGTGAGGTTAAGAAAGTGGAGACATACAGATGGTACCTTAATGCTGACAAAGAGAAACATTTTTTTTGGAAGATGGTCTGTAAAAAGAAAAATATTGTCAACAATCATACATTACCAAAAAAAATCCGCATTTTCAATATTTCCTCAAGAGACACGTATTATAATTAATGTTTATTTTTCCTGATAATGAGCTTGGTAAATGAGCTCGAAACTCGAGTCACGGTACTAAAATCGTATTAGTGGAATTTACCTAGTAAATTTAATCTTAATAAACATTTTTTTTGTTTCATTCAAATAACGAAGAAGCATTTTTTAATTGTATATATGCAAACATATCAAGAAAATGAAGTTTGGTCCAACTCTGACTCAAAATTTAATTTCGTACAAGCGCATACGAAGCGATATTATGTTTCTTCAAATATCGTAAAACATGTTAAATTTATGGTGGATTTTTATATATGAGTATACTCGTACATGTCAAATAAATCTCTTTACACCCACCAATTTTTACTAAATTTCATTATCAGTATGTCACCGAGGTTCATATATATTTTTTCTTTTTATATATCGATTTTCGTTTCTCGGCTCACTGGGTTTAACCTGTTCTAAGAAAACAAACAATACAAATAAGTACAATGCCTATGTATAAAAATATAAATAAATAGTAAACTATATTTACATATCAGTTGGACATCTCGAATTTTGTTCTTTGAGCATTTAAAAGTAAGGTAATTTTTTTTCTTTTCTGTCAGGATGTATTTTGGTAAAATGTTCTTCTAATCGTGAAGGTTTCATGGCTTCATTTGAGAAAAATCTCTGGCAAATCAGGGTAATGTCTTGTTTGAGGGTGACTGAATGAAACCATATTTCAAATATTCGACACTATATTGTATACATTTTTTCTTTGAATCCGACATGGGTCTATCTGTAAAAATAAAAATTATAAAAAATCTGCTGTGGCCACCACAGGACCAACCGTCACCATACTAAATAAATTTATTATTATTACTAAATAAATTTTCGATACAGCTTAATATAAAAAATTATTAAGCTGTATCGAAAAATGTTAGAATTAAAAGTTGTTAGTTATAACTTTTTTAGTAACTTTTGATAAATTTTTTTTTTCAAATAATTTTTCTGTTGCAAAATAGTCGTAAAATAACTTACATAAACGTGACATCAGTAAACTGCCACTTCCGGTTGCCATATCACTACCAAAAGTTGATACAATTGAGATATTCACGTCTGAAGCTTAAATATGAAATTGCATAACAACCCGCATCTTTATATGTTAAAAAAACACAAAACGCTGTATTTAAGTACTTCCTAAAGCTACACACGCCGCCCATATATCTTATACTAAGAGGTTTAGACCATTCCACGCCACTGGACCAGCCAGTGCAAAAACTCTATCATAATACCCCGCCCTATTGGTTCGATTATTATTATTGCGTATTTTATTACTTAAACGTTTTGCACCACATCTTGAATGTATTGCTCTTGAAATAGTTTTTATATATTTTTGAACTTCGGCAATGGCATTGCTCTTGAGAACGCTCGCTCGAGTGTTTCTTTTGTTTAGTTTTTTCGAGTTCCTTGCTCCGGCCTTTGGGTGATTCCGCGAACGGTCGGACGAAATAAATTATCGCAAAAAAAAAACAATTGCTGTGCCGAATCGCACGACTGTTGGATTGTTGCTGAATCTTCGCGAGCGTGAAGGCATGCCTGAAAAGCAAACAAGTTTGTTGATTTAAACACCCATACTGAACAGTTTGGTCCTTGGTCAATTTGTCAGTGTTATTTGTTGACCGCGACTAAGATTACTATAAGATCGGTGATGTACGAGTGTTTTCGGGTTTCACTGCGGGCTACATCCCCTTTGAACACATTTCAATTACATCGTCCTCACGCGAGTGGCACCACCCTATGTGATCGACGTCAATATGTTGAATTAAGGTGTCTCAAGTGAGACGTCACAAGAGCGGCATTGTTTCACGTTATTGTGTAGCATGTCATGAATGAACGAAGAAAAATAACAAATAATAATAATCGGTACGGGTAGTATACAAGTTACGATAAGTTTGGGAAGACCTAGAAATACGTGGCACAACCAAATGTCTTCAAAACATGAACTCCGCCAGTCTCAAGTAAATTTGGAATTCTGGAGTTCACGATTTTTGTTTCCTTCTGTTCTGTTTGTTTTATTAAATAATTAACATTTACGTTGTAAATGATTAAACGTCAATTACTTCAGACGTAAGTTAATTTCAAGTTTTATTGGAATATGTATTTTGTTTATCAAGGCACTTCATTCCAGAGTTTTTGGAACCTTGAAAGTGTATTCAGTAAGTGGTACGACCAGGTGAATCAAATTCTGAAAGAAGGAAGAGTTGAAACGTTTATAAGATAGTATGCAAGACGCTGGGCCGTCGTTGCTGGGCCTCTTAGTCGAGGATCCCCTCGCCATTACAACGTCAATTCAGTTAGAAAGCGAACCTGTGCCATTTTCTGTTTTTTTAAGTGAGAGTTGTTGTACACCAGCAGACTCACCGGCCACACCGCTGTTCTGGATCCGATGGCACACCAGCATATATGTTTTTTTTGGAAGAACAGATAGGTATCCTTATTCTCCGAATACTAGAAGAAAAAAATACCTGTGTTATTCGAGAGGAGCAGCATAGCGCGAGGGGTTCGAACGGACGACCTTCCACACGGAAGTCAAGTGCGTTACCGCGCGGCCATGCATCTCAGTATGCAAGACAACGTGTATAGACAAGGCAGAATCGAAAATGTATGTTTGGACCGAATAAAGTGTAGATCTGTTATCTTGCCTATTCCAATAGGATCGTGGCGTGATGGTAATGATGCTAGTGAATATGTATGTAAAAGTATTCTTAAATGATAAATCGGCAAAACAAGCAAACGCTGACGATGTTCTGAGCTCATTAAGATTGTTCATTCTTTTATTTGTAACTAATCACAGCATTTATAATATACTCGTATTTCCAATCCATCTCGGAATTCCCTGATTTTTAAAGCAATGTCCGCCTTTGCCTTGCAGCAATTTAAAATACATTATCTTCTGAGTCTTGTCCCAAATGGGGTACACTTAGCCATATAGATTGCAAATACCATGAATTTTAGTTTTTTTCTAGTGGACCATATTTTTTAAGCCATATATATACACTCGTGGACGATTATTTATTGGCCTAGGAAGTAAAATGATGTCTTCTTAACCAAGAAAATGCGCTATTTTAGTTTTTACAACAGACCTTTGAACATTACTATCATTTTAGACAGGCAGTCCACGATCCATATTGTTTAATTTTAGGGTTATCTAACAGAAGGCTATCTCAGAAATTCCCAAATTACAAACTAATAAAAAATTCCCAAATGATACTCGTGATTCAAATAAAACCTCAATAACAAAAAAAATAATATCACATTACGGCTTTGACTAGACTATTCATAAATTTAATGGCAAAACGGACAATTATTCAAAATAAACGAAAAATACCCAAAACATTGTGTAGCGGATTTACTTCGAAAGCCTGACATCTCTGGCTGAAGAGCCAATATGCCAAATTAGGTTATAAAAAAGCGACAGATAGCATTGCTGCGCTCGTTGAGTCGAGTTGTCGTCATCGACTTAGAACCTTTTAATAGTGTTAAATATTGTATTTTTAAATAGTGTGTAAAATATTGTATATTTTTGTAAATAGTGTTTTAACGAACAATAAATAAAAGTTTTTTTTTCTTATTTCCTAATTTCATTCTGTATGCTTTCAATTCAATTCGTAATTCCCTTTTCTGTGATTCATAAAACGTAATACATACTCGCAAATGTAATGCAATTATAAATATAATTTTTATTTGTTTTTTTTCCCTTTTCTTAAGGGTTTGAATGATTTATTAAATATATTATTTATGATGATTGGGGTTTGACCCAAATATTATGATTCCAAAATTAGAAATCCCCTTGTACTGTAGCGTTCATCAAGCAACAGTGGTCTTTGGATTAATGCCATCAAATGCATTACCTAAATCAATATAAAGACAAGGAATAACAATATTTGAACTGAGAAGTAAGATACGTCGACAACCCTTCTCATTATATTACCGTACATATGATAATATGTCTGTTTAGAGCACTCATGTTGGAACTAGAAGATACTTTTCAACGATACCAATATAGGCTCGCCAGAGGTTTTTGACACTGATCATTGTTCTGTAGCTTGAGTGCAGTTTATGATTATAATTGACTTTGTATAGCCGGGTACGGGCGTCGCAGTTTTTTTGTCCGCAAATCATATTAATAAAGAGGTGGCATTAATTCTGCGCAGTGGATGACCAATAAAATGGCCGAATTAGTGAGTAATCCGACGGGAGAGGTCAACCACTATGGTGAAACAGCGGGAATACTGACTTTCTTCAAATGGTTGAATAAAGAGAGGCATTAAACATCAATAAAGAAGACAAAGTCTGAGTAATTTGGACTAATTATATTGTATTACTCTTTCGTTGTGAACAATACAATACAATAGCTGGCTTCTTGTCATGTTTGCAATATATTTCAACCAACTATACATATTTTAAAGAAGTCTTAAGTAAAACCCAGACTGGACCCCCATTTGAAAAAAATGGGTACGAAAGAAGTGGGGCTTATAACGTAAGAAGAAAAATATAGGACGTTTAAACTGACAATGCTGGGGAAAATTCAGAAATCGTAGGAGCTCATACGATATATATTATGAATGTCGAAGAGGCAGGCAAAAGGTGTGTGTGTGTAGTGATAGGAAAATATCATATCTGCCTTCCTCAGAGGGAAACGGCGTTATGGTATGTATGTGTACACATGGATATTAAATCTTGTTATTGAAATTGATTTTTTTGTATTCATCACAATAAACTTAAATCGATTTGCAAAACATATTCCTGTTTATGAAAACTTATTTTCGTTTGAATTAAGTTTCGCCAATCAATGAAAAACTTCCCAATCTTACAGACATTGATTTTCATTTTGCTTCAAAACACCCTCAAATTACTTAAGCTCTTCGATTTTTCAGCCTACGCGCCATTCTGGCGACATGAAATTATATAAATTCTACGAAATAGTCTCAACCCATATCTTGATTTATGAAGTGTTGAGAGATAGCATAGTATTTTCTTAGCTCGGTTAGATAGATTCTCCTCGTTTGTCTCTTGTGGCGTGGTTATAATTTGCTCATTTCCCTCCTGATTTGCTTATTCACATGGATAGACTTCACGGTGCGTGCTAAATTAGTTTATTGAGTTCAGGTCTGGCATTAGATGGTGTTGGCGTTATTGCATATTATTCATGAGCTTGTTTATACCAATAGTTTACGGGTTGAAAAATCTTAGTTGGTATTTTTTGAGAATATCAGAAGACGTGTTGGTATTTTTTGAGAATATCAGAAGACGTGTTCAGTGCAATATTCAGGGAAATACGACCTATGGGTAGACCTAAAAGAACGCGTTGTTGACTGATTAAAGGACTCTTCTAAGACTAGTGAACTGGGAGACACTCAGTTTTTTTTAATTGAAACAAGACAATCTTACCTGTTAGAGTACTGTGGAGTTGCAACTTGCAACTCCGACTCTGAAGTCTAAATTGAAGTGAATTTGGCGATGAAGTATCATTAACAAAATATAAATTGATTATACACGTATTGATAGGTTTTGGTCTCCACTTGCTTTATCTATTGGAGTTGTTTTGTATTATGAATCTTGTACCAGTGCACGTTTATTATCTTTACGCCTTGTATTGTAGGCCTTGTGGGGACTTCACTGTTGTACACTTTTGTCTTTTCTACGAAATTTAAACATAGGGTTATTTTACTTAAACTTAATTTATGCCAGTTGCGTGTTTTATTTTTCACACTTATCATATCCCCTTTAATCGACTTTCACTAATTCTTTCCTATCATTTTTGCGCCCTTCCTGTTTCGTGTCCCATTAATTTCAAATTTAAATATTTATCTAACCAAACTATCTAATTTCTTCACAATTTTTACTCATATAATATTTTGTTTCAACTGTCAAATGACCTTTATACAAAAAAAAATAAAAAAACAAGCAGTGTTATATTATAGAAAAAAACAACACTAATATATAACGAACAAACACGACAGTTAAATCAGTTAATCCCGGCCAAAACAACTTCTTCACTTTACTCTTGTAATAATTAGTTATATAAAAATCCATACAATGACCGTATTGAAATCCCAAGAGTTGTACAAGTAATTAATTACATCAATTTCTCCATGGAGAAAAAAATCACCTTTTGAGCCTACATGGAACGTGTAACATGACAAGTCGCACGCTTTGAATACACGTGCGATAGTCGAGAGTCGAACAAGAGTCGCACGCTTTGAATACATGTGCGGTGCGAGTGTTGTATCTTCACGTGTGGTAGTGTTACCAACACATGCAATATTGAACCGCGCTTTCCGTGCTTACTCCAGTGATTCTAAATTCGAAGATTAAATTCTTTGGCCGTAGACAATATTATCTCCCGGCCAAGCGTTTTAATTTATCCGAATAACCAATTCGGATATGTTGAAGGGTATTATACGAAAGAAAAAAGAAACGTTATTTTAAATGAGATTTCATCAAAATACGGTTCACCGTCACAAAACGGTGCTAAAGAATGAATCATCATCATCATGTTGGTTACATTAAACTCAACTTTAGAATACGCAGGAGACGGATCTGTATTCGATGTTATGCAGCTTAGATATGCATGAGTAGCCCTCTTAAAACGGAGGGGAAAGATGCAATCAGAGGTACCATATATTCAGTGGAAATATCTTTAAAGTCTAGTGATCAATTATCGTCTTGGCATCCGTGGCGTCTCTTACACGTACTCTTGAAAGATAGATGACTCGTTATGTTTTTTTGGATTTTGCATTTTACTTTGTTTTTTTTTATCATATCCTTAGTAAAATTAATTTACTGAATACAATCAGTGATGTAACATAATTTTTGTTTCGTAATTAAATATCACACTTATAAAGTAATGTTTTTGATACATACGTGTAAATGCCAAATTATAACCGCCGCGCCGTTTTGAAAGTCGTCATCATGGTAATTGCTGGGCCTGTTTTTTTTTTGTTTTTTTTCCCCGTTTTAAGTGAGGGATCCGTTGCACACCAGCAAACTCACCGGTCACACCGTTGTACTGGATCCGAAGGCACACCGAAGTGAGACCATCCGAGCACACCGGCAGGTTTTATATTAATCTTTTTTTTTAAAGTCAAGAAAGTTTAAATTGGGGAAATTATTAATAGATAACAATCTTTCAGACTGTTGTTGATAATGTTTCAAATCGTGTCACTATAAAAATATAATGATACATAACATACTTAACATCTCGGTGTTTCCCTGTCGAGGTAGCAAAAGGCACAGATCGCTATTTTTTCCTATCGCGACACACATCTTTCGTTTCCTCTACATCCATACACCTTCCCATATAACTTCTACTATTTCTTTAACTTTTTACATTGTCTTCTTTCAAAATATCTTTCACTCGATCCCACCATATTCTCCTTCTTCTACCACGCCTTCCACTCACATTTTCACTGTATATTTGTTTTGTTAGCCTTTCTTCATTTATTCTTTCTACTTGCCCAAATAATCTCAAAGTACTATTTTAGTCTTAATTAATATATTATCCTTAACAGGCGAACCAATTCTCTCACGATTTTTTTTATATAATATTTCTTCATAATATATCGCAGAAAAGTTGTGATATTCTTTCGTGAATGATATTCTCTCCATTATTTATATTTTAACGAACCGCTGTGCACTATAGCAATTAACATGAATATCGTAAAGAAATTCACGTTTTAAAATGTATCGGCTCACCCGCCGTTTTTTGACAGGGCATATTTTTTTTCCAAATTGTTCATTTTAATTATGGTGAACTCGGAATACACGACCGACAAATTTATTTTGAACTTTTTAAATCTTCCTTTTGTACGGTTCAATACACAGTCAAGGTCTTCTTTTCCGGTTATTTTTCGTATAACGTTTTTTGTCATATTTCACCCATGTGTTTGTTTTTTTCTCATCCTCATTTGTTTGTCATCCTCACTACTAATTTGATTACGTTGCTCAACCGCAAGATTGAATTGGAGATTTATAAACCTATAAAAAACAATAAATTTGATTAAATTCATCACATTTATTTTGATTTCATTCATTATAACATCACCATTAAAACAATTCTATGATTTCCTCCTTATTTAGATTTTGACTATTTTTCAGTTAGTATGACAATGCTTTTGTAAAGCGAAACAAGTCTCTCACTTTAATTTAAGTTATTGTGTAGATTATTTTCCCATTTAAGTGTCAAATCATTCTGTAATATTTTTAAATAAATTTTTGTATTTAAAAAATATATATTGAGTTTTTGTCTTCCGGGTTTACCGAGTTTACTAGTGTTTCTCTTTTGTCTATAGAAGACATGTGAATACATTTCCCAGCAGTAATTGTATGTTAATAATCTCTGACGTGTATCTACGTGGTCATGGAGTTTATTTGAGAGACTAATACCGCCATTATAGATATCTTCGTTTACTGTGCACTTTGTGACCTGACTGATCATTTAAGAATTTGCTTGCACACAATATATTATTTCTACCATGAATGATGAACATGGATAGTAAAAATTAAGCAATTACTTTGACTGGTTGGAAACGTTGCATACTATCGTATTTTTCACTCTAAAGAAAAAAAGTGTCCAATATATCACTGTTGCACTTGACTTTGTTGATTTGTAGGAATAAAATAAAATTTATGTATTTCCGCAAATCTGTCGAAACTACTCTTGTTGTCATTGCACCCCGCCCCGTTTTAGCGAAATTCGTGGAGAGAGGTTTGTAGTAGAAGTTGAAGCTGGACCCGAGAATGCGTTGGCAGAGATCGAGATCTGCGTTGACGATGTTGCGAGTTAGACCTCAAGAAAGAAAGGGAAGTTACGTAAGAAATAGTTTTTTTATAAACTTTTAGCTTCTTTTGGATTAATAATATATCACTGTATAATTTTCCGACAAGTTGGGTATCATTTGTATTTGAGTGCTGTATGTTGTGTTAAAATCTTTCTAAACTGATTTGAACTCAAGAAGTCTAAAGAGCAGGATAATAAAACATTATCTAACTCGAAACTTGTGAATAACAGGAATGATCTGGTATTGGACCGCAGAGACCGATAATGCTTTAAATTTATTATGTAATTTACAAACAAAATGCATTTGGTCTCCTTTGCTTTTAAGCCATCGCTGTATAAACAGAATTCACGTGATGAAAATACTTTGTTCCTATTTTTATCCAAAACATTATTTTAGTGTTCAAAATAACGCTTTCCGTCACGCGAACTCTTGTTTATATTCCAAAAGGAAACATCGCCCTTCTACGCGGCATCCTGAATACATACATAACAGGATCCCGCGAAGGATATTGCAGGACTATTTACCACACACGCAGGTTATTAATGGGGAGCACAGTTAAATATTGTACTTGTTGGTTTAATCAAATACAACATTTAATTTCATTCATGATAAGTTGCACAGTTAGAAACCCTAATTTGTTTTATATTTTATTAAATTACTGTTGTACCCATCTACTCGTACCTCTGGATACAACAAGGTTTCAATTCTCTACCGCCGTTTAGTGATCTACTCGTAAGTCGAGACAGAGAAGTTTCTCACACTATATTTGAGTGTTTGATTTACAGTCTTCTTATTCTTATAGTGTCAAACTTTCAATTATTTCCGACCACAATTTTGCCACTTGGTCAGAAATTCCACGAATCAAGTCCTCTCCGATGGACGACACTGGGCTCCTTGGGCACCGCTGCTGCTGTCGCATGGACTAATTTTTCCAAATTGTTCAACGCGGGTGTGATCCATCACGCAACATTCCCTATTTCGGCATGTTGTCCTTGGTTCCCCTAATTCCTGTTTGGAACTTGATATAAGGTCCTCTAGGACAGTTCAGAATCAATTGGTAAAAAGTGGTGTATTTTACATTTAAAGGTAAAATCCACTCCCCGCTTTCCCGATCTTTCTCTCCACTCGTTCATATTTCCTCTCCATTCGTTCAGTAGGTGGTTGTACCAACAGTAAGATACAAAATGATCTTAATGAAACTGTGCCTGTATTTCAACCTATGGGTCGAGGACTAGGGGCGTGCAAAGGATGTCTAGAGTCACCCATTTGGTTGGATCTCTCAGATTAATAATATTTTTATTTTATGTCATAATTTTTTAATATTACTCTCGAAACATCGTTAATTTTAATAACATAAAACCAGAAATTTATCCTCTGAAGACCTCATCGAACTGCTTACTTACTGTTCATATAATTTTCTTTCATATTCTTGGAAGCTCTGGAAACTGTCTACATTTCGTAAGATCTGACCTATTTCCAGTGACAATTTTTCTTCAAGTTGCGGTGTTCATATTAGCTTCGCATACCTTCTCTGTCCTCGTTTATTGGCCATTCACCACTGAAGCCAATAGCTGACACAGTCCAACTGCTGCACTGAAGGCGAAAAGCATTTATTGGGATGACAAAAAATTTATTCGTATACAGCTATAAAAAATAATACCTTTCATCTTAAATTTGTTTATAAATCTATTTATAAAATAGTATAATAATTTAACAATTGAGCGCTTTAAGACAATCTAATTATAAATTTAAAAAAACAATTGTGAAAGGTTTTTTTCATATTGAAGGTACATTTTGTAATGTATCGTTAGATTAATTTAATCGGTTCAAAGGTCGTGGCTATTTAAAAAAAAAAAATATTATAAAGAAAATATAAAAAAAGTTCATATATTTAATTTTTTTGGAGGAAAGTTCACATAAGCCGTCTATTTATTATTAGTACAAATTCACATGGAACCCGTATGCCCAGAACTCTTATACCGAAAATCTACAGGAATTATAATGAATGGTTTATTCACATCGATATCTTTATATATTTTTTTTTAATCTTTATATTGACTCTCAGTTCCTAAATGCAATCCTTTGGCTGGTTTGAGAAGTATGAGGAAAAGTTTTAACACAATATATCACATTCTTTACATTATGACATGAGTTAACTTGAATTATGTATATTTATAGTTTAGGCATTAACACTGTGGAGGTTTAAATATATTATAATTTGTTATATCATACACTGTTTATTCCACTTTTTGTGGTATTTCCAAAAAGTGGAATAAACAGTGTTTGATAAAACAAATTACAATTAATTTGAATTGTATTGTTTGTCTTTTGTTTCTGTTTCTAATTATCACGTGGAACTTTATTGTTGGTTTATTGTTAAATGTTATACTTTACTTATTAATTGTATTGCAATGTTAAGTTCGTAAATAATATGTATACAAAAATATACCAGACTTAGGGAGGGGACTACATTTTTAGGGTAACTGCATATAACGCTATATTGTTACAACTGTTATCCCAAAAGCGCTTCAAGAATTTAATTTAAGTAACTACTAAGTTAGAACCTTGTCTAGTTTGTAGAACGTTGATTTTTAACCTGGGGGCTTCGAGTTAGATTCCCAATGAAATCCGAACAAAAAGGTTCCACTCTAATATAAGGACTTTTTACATCTTTCTACTTCTATCAAATAAATTGCCTAGTGACAATATGCCCTCAGGTTGTGTTGTATTATACTTAGCGGGCTTATTGATATGTAGCAATCTCTTCTAGCCAATCGGAAAAGTGTTGAAACAAGCATAAATGAATACCAGACTGGTAACTTTTTAAAAATAAGTGTGGAAAACAACGGGAATCGAACCCGCAACCCCCGAACTGGAAGACATGTGTTTTATTGACCAGGCCACGGAGGTTGTCACGTAAATTGTAATATACACAGCGATTGAAAAATTATATTAGTCTTAAAACAAACAAAATGATATTAGTCTGGTAAAAAAATAATCTGGTAACAGTACATGTATGCACTAAAAATGCGCGAGTGTTGTTGCTTTTTCACACGCGGAATAGTAGTCGATTCGATGACGAACCGCGAGATCCGTGCTTCTAAACTCAAAGACTCGATTAATGGACCGAAGACAATGTTGTCTCTCGGCCACGCTCTTCAATATATCCGAGTCACCAACCCTAATACAATTAAAGGCAATTTATATTTCGCCGTTTAGAGACAAAACTTTCACTGACAGTACGTCTGCAAAAAAAAAAAAAAAAACAGTATATAATGATTTAGAAATAATAACAATAGGAACAACAATACCTCATGCTTCCCTGTGAGGTGGTTTTGTTATTCCTAAAAAGTTGATTCAGAAGCTTAATCATCAATTATCTACCGAAATATGGAAGATATCGATATCAGAAAATTCGTTCAACAAACTTGATATGTTGAGTAAGATGAACAAGAGTACTTGAGATGGTTTAGGGACTTGGAACGAATGAATGGAGAAAGATTAACAAAACAAATATAGTGCAAATGTGAGTGGAATGCGTGGTACAGCAGAACCAAGAAAATGTATGATTGGATCAAGTGAATGGTATTTTTAAAGAAGGAAATGTAAGAATTATGAGAAATCATAGGAGTAGTATGAGAAGGTCTATGGATATGGAAGATGAGTAATATGCGTTTCGAGATAGGCAAGTCTGGCACTCTGTATTATCTGTCTTCCCCAGTAGAGAGACGGCATGATTGTATATATTTATGAATGTACGTTCATCAAAGCCATTCTGCGTGCGAGTGCTGACACACTGAGTAACTCAGTTTATGTACTCGTACGAGTATATGATGTAGCACATAAAATAATCTTAATTGACGACAGCGTAAATAATTGTCAGGTATGTATGTACATTATAATAAAAATAATAACGACACCCCTTGTTGTACAGGGCTGTCATATGTGTGTTGAGCTGATGCTGGCGCTGATGCGGAAACTGCGCTGCATTGCGTAAGTATGTAGATTTTCAGCAGCGAGCGAGCATGCAGCAACACGTGTGAAAGCTCGGCAATCAATTACGTTGGTTCGATAAATAAACGTCTGCATGTCAGCACAGCCGATCAGGCGAAGCTGTCTTTGCATCTTATATCAGTGTGCCATTGGCGAAACAAATTTATCGATTGTTTGAATTCACATATTTTACAGCTGAAATTCCATTTGTTTTTTGTAATGAGTATTGTTTCTACTGCAATAGATGACAAGTTCGATGGGTAAGATACGAGTCCATTGCCCGAATGTCGAATTACTAAGCAGTTACCCTTCTCTGAACTTTGGTTAGGGAAAATAAACTAGGATGTCCCATAAATGAGGTACAAAAACGATCTTGAGTCCAGTCTCGCGCTTCGTGGTATTCGTGCCCAGAGTTCACCAGTATAGAGGTATCGTATTTGAAGGGGTGACACTTTTTGACTCTGCGAAACGCGACCGTGTAAAGGAAAAACACATGAAGCAGAAAAATCACCCTGCATCGAGTCACTGAATGCCGTTTGGAAGAGTGTGGACATGTTTCGGGAAGGTATGCTGATCCAGGATTGTCATTTTAAGCCACCTCCGGGTACGCACAAATAAGTGACAACCATACTCGTCTGTGAGGTATTTCCTATGTAAGTAAGTTTTGCAGTAGATGCCACGAACCACAGTATGCACTCTCTACAAGGTTGACTACAAGCGGTTTGTCGGAGGTGAGTGCATAGTACCGGGAGGAATGGACAAAAATATGAGTCATGTGCTCTGTAGTGAATTGATTCTGGCTGAAATGGTTGTGTTGAATCATTACTGAAGTGCTGAATTTTAGGGTCCGACGAGTATTTTATCTGACTTAATGTTGAAACTTTTGCGCCATTGATCGCATCACAGCATTCTGAGGACCTGATACGGGACTAGCAGAAAAAATATTAGTATTGTTCATTCGAACAAAAACAGTTCAATGTGCACAGTGGCCTCCGTTTACAAAGGCTCCCTATTTTAACTTTCCGCAGCTTCAACATTTCTGTGGTTGGTTGGAAGAAGTTGTCACATGAAAATAATCCGCCTGGTTGTATTGTAAACAACGAATTCGTTATGCAATACAGTTACACAAAGGGCGGAATCGTCACGTTGAATAAACATCGTGAGATTACGACATTTCTGGTGTTGGATCAGATGATCCTTGTATCCACTGTTTTATAGACAGGTGCGAGAAAAATAAATAAAAGTTGACAAAACACCACTAACTAATACAAGCGGAGAACAATAATTTAGCCAATTTTCCTTCGTGTACTTTCTTTGTGTTCGTATTCTTATGAAAAATTCTGATCACATCCTTACTTGTGTCGGTCCAAAATGTTTTTTATAATTATTCATTACACCCTTAAAGGTGCATTTATATATGTTATCTTCACTAATATCCTTTTTGGATAGCTTTAATGGGAAAAAAACATCACAGGGAATGTCCATAGAGGTTCTTAATACAACATGTTTATGGAAAACTCTTAAAGAATCTTCAGCATTTCATCAAACACTACATCTTAATCAACTAGTCTCGCCCTGACCATTTTTATATTGTATATTCCATATTTTTCACTAATCGCGTTAGAACGTTCTTCGGTAAAATTTTGTAGAGCTTCGTCATTGATTTACTGTACATTCTTAGTCCCTAAATAACTCCAGAAAACTAATATTTTCTATAAATGTTAATATCAAGAAATGTACATGATAATGGAATATTGATCGATTGTTTCACGATTACTATTTCCGGAGGAAATAAGACATTACACCAATAATAGTATAGGATAAAAATTAACGCTAATGACAACTCGGATAAACTACATAAGAGTGGCTGTATTGAAATGAAACAATTGTACGTTGACACTAGAATACTCGTACAAGTACAATACATAAACCTTGTCTATCCAATAACTTTTCAAAATTGGCATACCATAGTGTAGAGACAAATCATAGTCTCAAAGAAAGTACAGTTAAATGTTTACATATGTGACAATTGTTATACAAAACAATGATTTGAAAAACATTAGAGACAAAGTCAAAAGCAAAAATAAAACACTACTAAAGAACCGAGGAGTACAAAAAAAATCACCTTTAATTTTTTTTTCTTTGAGTCAATAGACCACAATATTTGGAAGCATTGCTGTCGTAACAAGCCTGGATCAATCAGCCTGACGAGAGCGTCGAGATGGAATGTAATAACACATGTCGCGGAAATTAATGTATTTAGTGGTGTAAGATACATATATACCATAACGTTATTTCCCTGTCTGGTTAGGCAGAGAGGTCAAAGCGCCCGACTTTCGTATCTCGACACATCCTTCGCTTCTTCTACATCCATACACCCCATACAACAACTCCTACGATTTCTCTGACTTTCTACGTTTCTTTGG
This sequence comes from Odontocerum albicorne, assembly GCA_949825065.1. Lineage (NCBI taxonomy): Eukaryota > Metazoa > Arthropoda > Insecta > Trichoptera > Odontoceridae > Odontocerum > Odontocerum albicorne. Next base: position 18,243,631 of record OX463847.1, on the reverse strand, counting down.
TCTTCCTCTACCACGCCTTCCATTCACACTTGCACTTTGCACTGTATATTTGGTTTATCCATATTTCTTCATTTATTCGTTATGCATGTCCAAATCATCTCAGAGTGCTCTTCTTCCTCTTAATCAACACATTAGCCTTAAATTTACATTCACCCCTAATCACTTCATTCCGTATGTGTGACAAATTGGGTGTTACAATGTTGGTAAATGCATTTTAAAATATTCTGATGTAATTTTTTACCACTAAGAATTTTTCATGAACAACTAATCGGCTTGCAGAGTCAAAATATCATAGTTAAATAATATGACCACATTTATTGTATCTCTTTTCGATTTTAGTTAATTTTGTTTCAGTTGAACTACCTACGGTACTATGTCGATTGTATTTGGGGTTTTAATGATGACCGACACAAAACACCCATTTGGGAACAATGACACAGCAAAGCCCGTCAGAACAAAAATGACCGTATTAATCTTAATTAAATTTTGTCATAATATTAACGTTTACTGCCGGCTTTTGTCCATGCGGGTATCACTGCTTAATGAACGACATGCTGAAATTACAATTCGAGTTGATCAAATTATTTTTTACTCTTGTTTCGTACTCATTTTGAAAAAACAAACAATAATAAACCCATTCGCATTATTTCATTTATATTTCACACTCGCCTTGCACATGGCGAATTATTCGTTTATATTTTCGGATCTACACTTCAGTGTGGATTTTAACCTCATACGGCAGTGGTATTTAGATAAATACTTAACAACCGGCTCATTGTTTTTTTTTTTGTAAAAACATTTAAAAAAAATTACAATACCTTGAATTATTTACTGTAAGTTGTATATCGCTGATTGATTTTAGCACATTCATTTACTTTATTTCGATTTAAATATGGTATCTGTTGCCAATTTATGTTTGATCATCCCAGATTTTACGAAAGGTATATTATCCTAATCTAGTAAATTCTTGCCCAGTATAGTTATTAGCATTAAATCTGATATATGCTTCTCTATTAAACTATTTCCCACTTTTGTACAAATTGTATACCGACCGGGAGGATATACCAGCCTGATATAACGACAGTTCGTTTCACATTTCACACTACCATTACGAGTTTTACTACGACTTCAAACAGCACATTAACCGTTTCGATGAATAAATAATGCAAAATTTTAATACACAAATATGTAAAATCACAACTGACACAAACCGGTCGAACCAAACTATCGTACTATTTCCCTTCGAAGTTAGCAACAAAACAAAGTCATTACACAATCTTTCTTGCTAAAAACATTTCATTGAAAAGTGCAGCTATCTCTTTTCCACTCAACAGCTATTATTGGAAATATATTAAATATATTTTATGATGTTACTATATGCAAAGCCATTTAGTCTTGTTCTGTCGCTGTCTTTCAAATTGGGAGTCTGCATTTTTTAATACTGAATTGTAATTTTAATTTTAATAATGAGCAGGTTTACCAACTGGCTCGAAATATTTTTATCAACCAGCTGGAAAATTCATGAAAATTTAACAAGGCCGGGGCGAGCCGGCGAACCTGTATACATTTCAGTTTCAGGTAGCTCCTGCAGTATTGGCATATTAACCAGTTGTCGTTTTTCAAACTTACTGGTGAAATTTTTGGATGGTCTGTTTTGGACCTCATACATTCAATTACATCAGCCTTTGGAATCTTGTGGACAAAATAGTGTTAACACTAATAATAGTTTTGAATCCGATGACATTTGTAAATCATTTTTGGTTTTGTATATAGTTACTGCTTTTTTAGTAACGACAGTATTATAGCGATTTTTTTACATAACAGTTTAATGTATTTAAATAATCTTAATTTTAATATGTCCTTATTTTCTACCATACCTGAAGAAAAAGGTAATTCATTATCTCAATACATTTCATTAGGCAATGACATATGGTCATGTTAATGATAATATCAGATAGATTTGTAAACTGTAGCAGTATAATTTGTACTATTCTTCGAAATATTGATCCGCTACTGAGACGAAGTAATTGATACAAAGCGAATTTCAGCGTGTTGCACGCACATTGATCAGAGCCATTCTTGAGTGAGGGCCAGAAATAGCATACACTCGTAATCTGAACGTCCAGCACTGTTCGATGCGTTTGTGCAAGATCAGATCCGTCCAGGATAGGTCAGGGCTGGCGATATTTCGTCACCTCTGTAGTTTTTTCTTAAATTTAATTTTTCTTCTTAAAAATGTAACTTTTCGGATTGTAACTACATGAAAATCGCCTTTAATATAGTTCTATTTGTGGGACAGGCCGATATCTTTGAGTGTCACCTAGGGACCGGTTTGACTTTTTTTATTAGGGCGGATATTAAAACAGTTTTTGTGAATATAGTTTTATTGAATTCAATGAAATACACTATGTAAATACTTCGACCTTACTGATGTTACGCTACGGCTACCGCCGGCCCACGGACCACCATTTGAGTAGCACTGCTTTTAATACATATCTAAATGTACCAGGCTTTTTCTGGGCCGTAAGATTTATCATCATTCTTAGATGTGTAATTTAATTAGTTCAATGTATCTTTGATTGTATTTTACCAATGTTATAACATAATAAGATACCTTGAATTAATTAAAAAATATGAATATATGTTTGGTTACCTTAGTTTAAATTGACAGATTATGTTGTATTAAGCTCTTGCAAATCTTCGGAATAAACCTGTATTTTTTCTCAAGTATTTTGTCATACAAAAATAAAACTTTCTCATGTGAATTGTATGCGTTTGCTTTTTTTATCGTGTTGGGGTTACGCCTTAAACTGTTCACACGTCAATATTGTTTTTTTATTGTTATTTTTGTAATTTTTTGTATCAAAAAAATCATTTGACAGTTTAAATAAATTCATCAAACATTTCCCAAATAGAGGAAAAGCAAATTCTAAATGTTGTACCTCCTGAAAAGTTAAACTAACATGGGCTTATTTGTAAGTCTAGGAGCTAAAGATGATGATGAAATATCTTAAGGTGTTGTTGACATATCAAACCATCCCAAGATAATTTGATTATTCTTTTTTTAAGACACTTACTTCCCACTTAAGTACAACTGCAAAAATCCATCAGAGACCCAGTAACAGTTATGTCGACATCAGCAAACAAATACTTCAAAAATATTGACGCTTCGATCTCTTGAACGTTCACGTGCTGGTTTGATTTCAGGTCTTATTTCATTTTATCTCTTCGCACAACGTTAATTATTTTTTTACAGAGAACTTAAAACTGTTTATTGACTCCAGTTTGTAAGATGACACTGTAACAATGGCTCGACCTTATTTCCTCATCAAAGTACTGCTTACATAACATATATACTAGTATGTACAATACATAACATCACGCTACTTCCCTGCTGGGGTAGGCAGAGAGGGCAAAACGTCAGACTTTCCTTTCTCGACACATATATTTCGCCTCTTCCACATTCATACACCTAATGCAGTTCCTACGATTTTTATTTTTACTTTTCCTTCTTTCAAAATATTCACTTTATGCAATATCCCTTCCTTGATCTTCCTCTACCACGCCTTCCACTCATATTTACACTGTATATTTGTTTTGTTAGTCTTCATTCATTTATTCCACGTGCCCTGATTATTTCAGTGCTCTGCTTGGTCTTACTCAATACATCAGCCTTAATTTCTCATTCATATCATTTATCCTTAATAGCTTCATCCCGTATTCTGTCAACCCATATATTCTAAGTTTACGCATTTGTACAGCATTTATTTGGGTCTTTTCAGTCCTCTTCCACGTCCACGTTTCACTCCCACATATCAAAGTTAGAAGTACTGCAGAATTGTTATAACCATTATGTTCAAGATATATGTACATGTAGCGGGTATCATTTCCTTCTTCGTAACTCCATCTTCCTAACAATTTTCTCTACTCATACTATTCTCTACTCTTACATAATCCAACAATATATTTCGGTATTATCAGTATTCAGTGCAGCCGTTAAACATATCTTGATAAGAAAATATAATTAATGTGTGGCACCGGATCTCTTTTTGGTCCCAGAGAGTGAACACGTTTGACACATTAAAATTGAATATAAAATTAGGCGTGTAATATCTCAAATGATTAAAATTAATGAGATTTCTGATACGTGAGAAGTGGGCGCCCCAGCCGACACGTGGTGAGTAAGTGTTTCTCAATTCAACTTATTGTATGATCGTGGATTAGGGATTGCAACATAAGAATACCAGACTTTCTAGCTATGATTCATACTGGAATACCTTACCTTAACTCCGATGGCCAGATGAAGAACTTAAGCCTCCGTGATGATATCAAACCACCCTGAAGATCTGGAACGTTTTCTGTTCTCAATTTTCCCTGTTCACTAAATCTTTTAGGATCTGAAATTGATGTTAAAAAATAATGTTAGGACCAGAATCAAGCATGTAAAACTGCGTGTGTTGGATATATTATAGAACACGGAATGAAGCTATTAAAAATGAATGTGAACAAAGACTTTTTATCAGTCAAGATAATCTCCTTATCGTGTCATAAGCACAAAATTATTTCCGTTCAGAATTCTACAACTTGGATAGCACAGGGCGTTCTACGAATCAAGTCCCCTTCGGTTCAAGACACCTGGCTCCTCGGGCACTGCAGCGAGTGTCGCATGGACTGTTCCTCACTGTAGGTGCAGTGATCGATCCATCACGTAATATTCCCCAATTTGACATGTTATCCTCTTTAGAACCTATTAAGAGATTTCTAGTTCCTCTAAGAGCGGTTCAGTGCCAAATGGTAGTGCCCCTATAGGCAAAATCCACACGCTGGTTCATCCTACCAACATCAGTTGTTTGTTCCAGAAGCTTAGTGGTCTTAATGAAACTGTTATTAGATTTTAACCTAGGGGCTGGGGATGGTGGTTATGCGAAGGATGTCTGAATTCATCCAGTTAGTTTGATCTCTCCGCATTGCTTCTAATATATTTCCTGGTTTTTGGTGAAGCGATTCTGGCGAAGATGTGCACCTTATTTAATGAAGGCAACAGGGCACTCATTCAGGCCAACATCCACCTAACAATTATGACTTGATAAACTCTAGACAGACAAGTACTACAATAACTCAATTTTCAATGAAGCTATTGAAAGTGAACATGAATGAAGACTGATCATGATGAAGTGTTTTGAAATTCTTACAGGCTATAAACCATTCGATCATTCACAAATGTGAACTAAAATAATTTAGTAGAAGTAAAATTGTATAATATCACACTTTTTGTCTGCTTTCATAATAGCTAAAACTGTGTACCAAATACTAAACTACCGGATTCTATCGATATTGCAATCCCTGATATTCGTACGAGTACAAATACTTCTTCATAGTTTCTCGCGTCAGCTATCAACACTGTTTTATAAGAAAAGGCTTACCATTCTTCGGGGTTGCATGGTAAAGATATATTAATGGCCCTTGATTTGGTCGTTCGGTCATTATAAATTTATGAAAACCGTTTCTTTCGCACGTGATGTTTTTAAGAACCTATTATTTGCATTATGGAAATAACGAATATCAGTTTCGGTTGATGTTTGATCGAATATGTATAGATTGTAACGGTTTTTAATATTCCTTAAAGCAAAGTCGAATTGAGTTATAAAGAGCGACACCACTCGCACACGGAATGACCTTTTTAAACGAATTTTCCAACGATCTTCATTTACAATGGTGTAAATAATATCTACGAGTAGGTGGATACATTTAAGATTGAGCTGCTAAATAAACTATAACATAAAATAGACATAACTGAACCACTTTACAGGGAAGCGTGAGCAATCAACATCTGTTTATTTTGTTATTTTTAGACATACATACGTATCATCACGTCGTCTACCTATCGGGGTAGGCAGAAAGAGCGTCAGACATTCCTATCATGGCACACATCTTTCGCCTTTTTTACATCCATACACCTTATACGGCTCCTACGATTCCTCGGACTTTTTTCATTTCCTTCTTTCAAAATATCGTACACCACAAAATATACATCAATACTTTACTTAGTCTTCCACGCACGTTTGTCCTAAATATTTGTTTTTTTTTTCAACCATCTTAGAGCGCTCTTCTTCATCTTACTCACCACACTAATTAACCTTAAGTTCTCATTCATCCCCGTAACTTAATTCCGTATTGTATCATACATTGTCACCCCATGTATTTTTCTCAGTCCACGCATTTCTATTACTCTTCCACGCCATCACACATTTGCACTGTATATTTGTTTTGTAAGTCTTTCTTCATTCATTCGTTCGACGTGCCCAAACCATTATTTTTAGACTTATATCTATTTTACGTTTTTCTTGTATTATACAAATTGTTTGATATAATTGTGTTACACCTGTACTAAATATATAATAAAACATAAGATGATTCATTCAAATGACCTAACCTAGTAAAAACGTACCCTTATTACTTCATGGTCCATGCATGACTCGGCTCTATACGTTACTTTTTCTTGTATTATACAAATTGTTTGATATAATTGTGTTACACCTGTATTAAATATATGATAAAATATAAGATGATTCATTCAAATGACCTAACCTAGTAAAAACGTACTCTTATTATTTCATGGTCCATACATGACTCGGCTCTATACGTTACTTTTCCCTCATTTTTGTTAGATTCGGCGTAAAAAAGTTTACTTTATAGACTAGACTTTGCAGTCTAAATATTCAACGTCCATAACATCTTGATATCACAATACTTGACCTTCCGGACATATGTTGACAACCGGACAAACTTCAGCGATTATAAACTTTATGTTAAAGATACATTTCAACCTTTGAAAATTTGATCACAACATATAGTACATGTATATCAGAAAAAGTTACATACGATCACTTAATTTCCCTGTTGGGATAAGCAGAGAAAAAAGAGCGCCAGACTTTCATATTTCGACACAAATCCTTAGCCTCTTCTATATTCATATACCTTCTCATACATTTTTTCTGACTTGACGTTTCTTTCTTTTAAATTATCATTTACTTGATCGAAAGATGTTGTCTTTGGTACTCATATTTGCATTATATATTGGTTTTGTCAAACTTTTTTCATTCATTCCACGTGCCCTAAGCATCTCATCTCGGAGTCCTCTTCATCTTACTCAACACATTAGTCTTAAGGTCATATTCATCGTTAATATCTTCATTCCATATTCTGTCGTACATTGTCACCCCATCTATTCAGAAAAAAATATATTTGGTTAACAATAAAATATCGCTGATAAGGTAATGATTGTTTCTTTATTATAACATACTAAATTGTTCTGCCACCTCTCAATGTTTCTTTATTATAACATACTAAATTGTTCTGCCACCTCTCAATATTTCGCCGAAAATATTAAGATCCTCCCCGATCATAGATTTGCGCTACGCTCAAGCAGATTGTTTCTTGGCATTTCCAGTTCATCGCTCCTTCTTTTTGCGCGTCTTCCTCTACTGTTCATGCCGTCAGACTCTGCAACCAGTTACCGGCTGCCGTTATACCGTGATTCTCGTTAACTTGTTTCAAACAGCGACTGAAAAATATTATATCTGTCGTCAATGACGAAATGTGTTTCTCCGTGACTCCTATTTTTTGTCCTTTCTCATCTTACTTCTACTTGCCTAGTATTTGTTGACATTAGCATTTGTTGACATTATCATTTATTGACATTAGCAATTGTTGACATTAGCAAATATTTTATTTGACTGTTTTTATTTCATTTTGTATTTTTAATGATCAAAGTAGGTTTAAGTTAACTTTTTGAAAATAATGTTGACCCTTTTCACCCCGTAATTGGCAATGTCTGGTTGGTTGGAAGAGATTACCATTTGTTAATTAATTCAATAAAATAAAAAAATAAAGACAGGCGGGCGATATTTGAGACGGATGCGGGTAGCCCCGCGATTTGAACAGACGCATCATTGGCCGACCTGCAGGCATGCACCTGATTGATCAGCGATTTCACGGATTTAACGACCCATCGTATGTTTCTGAGGTGGACCTGTCCTATGAATCAAAACCACCCGTCAAACAATCCATCTCAAGAACAAAAGTATTTTTAAAACATATTTTAAAGTTCCTTCTGATTTTTTTTTACAGTTTTATATTAAAAAATTAAAACCTTGTTAAAAACTAAATATTATATTTTATTACATACATATTTGCATATCATCACGCCATTTCCCCGTTGGAGTAGGCAGAAATAACAAAGCGTCAGACCAACCTGTGTCGACACACACATTCTTCGCCTCTTCTATATTCATACACAATCTCATACAACTCCTACGATTCTTCTCACTTTCTACGTTTCCTTCTTTCAAAATATCATTCTCTTCATCCAACCATACTTTCCTTGGTCTTCCTCTACGAGGTCTTCCACTCATAGTATCATTATATATTTGTTTTATTAGTCTTTGTTCAATTTTGTTCTTATGGCCAAACCATCTCAAGAGTTTTTTTTATTGTATTTAATCGGTTTTATTGTTTTTACCTACATCTATCAGTTTACATCCGAGAACTGAAATTTTCGACTTCTACTTCAAAAATATTTAAATCTAGTCATCACATATTGTATAAAACAAATTTAGAACGAAAAGTTTAATTGTGAAAAAAAAAACTTCTGTAATGTGAGTTATGACTTTGTCATTTTGGTTTTTGAAAGCCGAAAAACATCGCGATTTCTCGTGGGCCAATAATGAACCTCCTTATTTATACATCAGTTCATTCATACTCGAAATCTATCGCTGGGTTTATTGTGCTATAGCACAATATCTTACAACCAACCAGACAGAAGTTTGCGCCAATATATTAGGAAAGAATGCTGTTTGAAAGAAGATGCAGTGCTTACATTAAAATGAAGAAATGAGCATTAAGATTGTTTGGTCATGTACAAACTATGAATGATGAAAGATTTACATAATTATTATATACCAGTTGTATAGTAGGTATGAGAAGTTTGGGAAGACCAATAAAAACATGGCACGACAAAATATATCACATTTTAAAAGAAAGGAGAGTGTAAAACTTTTATAATATGATAATATATATGACGAGGTGTGGGATGTGGCAGAAGCGGAATATATTTGCTGAAGTAAGGATGAATTGGAGACCTGTTTTCTCTGTCTACCTCAAAAGAGACATGATGTGATGATTATGCTAGTTGATAGATTACAAAGTTACACACAAACAGACAAAACGTTAATATAAAACAGTAAACAATTGAAATCATAAATCAAAAGCAGAAACTAAAAAAAATAGAAAACGTAATATTTTTTTTCAAGGAAACTTAATTAGAATATCTGAATAAATTTTGATTTTTATAAAAGTTTTGCCAAAAGTCATTGAATTGTTTTAAATATTGTATTTTCGTCAACAAAATTAAAATTGTTTTATTTTTGTTTGCTTTCAGGTGAGTACATTATTTTATTTTCTTCTATTCATGGAAAACACATTGGGTAAGTGGAAATCTATTTCGATGATTGTATAGTAGTAATGCAATACAAAATGCGGGGTGTCTCAAATAAACTAGGTGCCGTTTCCTATCGGAGGGTCGTCACCATCATGGCAATCATTATCTTGTCCACAGCAGCCAAGCACAACTCTGTAGAACTGCACCCAAACGTCTCCCGCAAGTCCTTAAACCATGAGATGCGACGTCTCCCTATGCCTGATTTATTATTTATAATCTGTTTGGATAATCAGTTGTTTTTTCAGTTTGTTTTATGCCTAAGTAAAACGAAATGTATTTGGGTGGCTTCACCGCGTAGGCAACACCTCAATGGAGATGCTTTATCAGTTATGGGTGTTAGTATCTTTCCAAAAGATAGAATCAATTTTTTTGGTGTCATCTTGATATTAAGTTTTCCTTCGATACACAAATTGGATATATGGTTTCTTCAGTTTTCCATAGTCATATAGAGTCCAAATTTTTACGTCGATGTCTTCCAACAAGGGAGATAAAAACTCTTATTTATTCATTGTAATTTGTTTTATCAAACACTGTTTATTCCACTTTTTGTAATGGTATAACCCTACCGGTTTCAAGGTTTTCACCTCACCATCAGGGGAGCGCAAACAAGTGTACGTCTACATCTACTTACGTGTCGCAAACGGATTGATTTCAAACATTGTCTTTTTGTATGCAAGTCCCTTAATGAGATGTCTCCACTGTATCTTTCGAATCTGTGTCTAAACGATGTTCTTTCGGAGAGAAATAGAACTTTGATGTCCTTTGGAGTGGAATGGTCTGCCTCCTAATGTGGGTGGCGTGTGCAGCTTTAGAAAGCACCTAAGAAACATTTTTGGGAGGTCTTATTAAAATTTATGAATGAATTTGAATCCTGAGCGTTCTTGAGGAGAGTTTGCTCTCTAGACGACACTATATAAATTGTCCTTGTATTATTATTTACACGTATAATGTTGCCCGCATTATATAGTCGAAATGCTGTAACTTGGCAAACCATGACCGTTTTAAACAATTCACGGTCTTTATATATACCAGCAAGTTGTACGTATATACGAGCAAACTTGTAACACGATCTGTCCAGGAAATGAGGATCGTCTGTAGAACCACATCTTCAAAGCATCGATTCTTAATATGCAAAATAAAATAAAACAAACAGTGATTATCTATCTACTCGTGCTAGCGAGTATGAAAATAAACAGGTATATTTAGGTTATTTGAATGTTCAAAATGTTTATCCTAATTTTATATTTATTTATTTTATTCTTTTGAGTTCATGGTTAAACAAGGCACACCTGGTGGGTGGGCTTATTGATATACAGCAATTTCTTTAACTTTGAGATTATTTAAAACATAATGAAGTATACTTTTGTTTATTTTTTCTTGCACGATATACAGCTCTGGCTTGTTGTATGCAGTAATACAAAACAACATATTTTTTCCCCTTTTTTTTTAAAGAATAGATATGACCTAAGTCATAGGTATCCTTATACCACCGAATACTAGACAGAAAAAATATCTGTATCATTCGACGAGAATAGCCCAGCGCGGAGTTCGAACTGACGACTTTCCACAAGTCCAGTGCGTTACCGCGCGGCCTTGCTCCTCAAAGATTTTATTGCACAGGAATTCATGTTTTGTCCGTAGTTTCTTATTATAAATTCTTAAACTGCTACTAATCAACTCATAAATAATTTAAAAAAAAACAGCTTATTAAACCTGTCAATTCTCTTAAAACTTATTCTTGCAATTAAAACTTTGTGTTTGATCTGCCAATACTGTGTACTTGCTGAAGAACAACGGCTTACACACATTAAACCAATACACACACACAGGATTGCTGAAAATCATATTATTCCTTGGATAGGATGGTTAACAATCGTACTCGATCATAAGATATTCATTGGCAGTCCATTTTAACATGGCTCACGTCAATAAACTTTAATTTTATGAGAAGAAAAGTTTCGCATATCTAATGCTCTTGACTCATAGTAGAATGATGAATATAGCTTCTAGCTATATATTTTCCTAATCTTATAATGTTTTTTATGCTAATATATTTTATCGAATTACTAAAACGCAGACAAGCAATTATTTGCTCGGAAATAATAAATTACTACGTATTCGCAATACACAAAAAATGTTATTTTTGCATATATGAACTCGATTACACTTATTTGACATTAAAAACGGTTCTGTGGATCTTGCAATCGAGAGAACATAGAAAAGTTATGTTGTATTTTGAAAGAATATGGACTGGATGGCAAACTTATTCGATTGATGTCCCTGCATAGTGAACGCAGGTACGGCAGGTGTCAGAGTAGGAGAACTGGTGACTGAATTGTTTGATATAGAGAAAGGTGTCAAACAAGGATATGTAATGTCTCCATGGTTCTTCAATATTTATATTGATGAAATGACTGTTTGTTAGAGATGCATGTTATAAATAAAATTAAGAAATGAATCTTGAGTTGGTTTGGCGACATAGAGAGAATGACTTGCGAAATATTTACGAAACAAATATATTTGTCTGGAATGATTGGACGGATAGACCGAGGAAGAGTGAAAGGAGATATTTGGACAAATTTTAACCGATTGAAACGTAAACGTATGAAGAGCAGGAAAGCATTATGACGAGATATATGGATGCAGAAGAGAGTTTTGTGCATGGATAGAAAGACGTGAAGATCTTTCCCTTCCCCAATCCTACTCAAAAAGGCACATCGCGTGATCGTATGTTTGTATGTCGTATTAAATTATTATCACAAAAAACTGATATTATCCAGCCTGGTGATTTGGCAAGCGAACCTAACTTAATTTGTGATTACATGTTGCGATGAGTATGGTGTAAATATATGGAAAAATGTGGCGAACAACTTTCTCTGCCTACCTCGCTAGGGGCACGGTGTTATGATATACATGCATGCATGTACATTGTGTCTCGCATGATGTGTATTGCACACGCCTGATCATGCGTCTCAGTAATGCACAAGCTGCAGGTATCTCTAAGCGCCTTAGCAACTGGGTCACGGATAGTCCCCCTCTGCCCGTGGTGTCTGTTGCAGTTGGTTGCAGGCGCCGATACAACGCGCGCTGAGAGGGTCAATCCCCTCGACAACTTCATAAATATCATCGCCTCACCTTCGTGATTTGGACATGTATAAAATCGATGTATTATGGAGTATGTCACCGTGAAACGGAATGTAAATTATTACTTGTGAATATACATACACCTTCAGTAACAAAGTTATCAGTGCATGTGGAAGAAATCGTTAGTTTGAAAATAATAAATTCATATCCACTAGTAATTGTATACCTTCCTTTTCTAGTGTTGGTTTACCTTTACAAACTGAGGATGGAGAAAGTAAATTTAAAATAAAATGATAAAAATACCTCTTAATGTGCGTATTTATTTATTTCAGCAGTAAGCATTTATTGATAGTAGTGAGACACGTTTTTAGGTGCATAAAGTGGAAAAACCGCAGCTGCACATGAATATTCATATTCTGGAACGTTCACTAACGACGAACAGTGGAAGTACACTTCCACTCTTGAATATGATTAGTTAACAATAAAGTACACGTCATATACTAATTAGTTTAGTGAAGTTGTACGTTCAATAGTTAGTAATAGTCTACTTTCACTGTTTATACGCTTCCACTGTTAAATATATATTTGAAGTTATTAAATTTAACTGATTTCACAAACATTTAAATAAATTCTACCAACTTATGCTCCTGAATCGATTTATGCAAGTTTTCAAACCGTTCCCTGTTGGGGTTGGCAAAAAGAACACAGCGCCAAACTGCAGCTCACAACAAGAAAGTTGTGCTTTATGTACCACTCGTAAAGCCAAGAAATCATCTGTCAGGTCTGCTCTTTTGTTATTTACAGTACAATCTGGCGGGCTTATTTCCATGTAGCAATCTCTTCCGATCAACCAAAAATATATTAAAGAGGCTTTGAATGAACCATACTGGAATATTTATAAAAAAACATGGTTCCAACGGGAATCGAACCAAGGCCATACTACATAACTTGGTCTTTATCGTTAGCCTCTGCAACCTTCGTTTTGCAAAACAGGCGTCTTACCAACGAGGTTGCCGAAGTCGTCGTGCATTATCAAAAAAAAAAATTTCTTTGAATTATGAGAAAACTATATCCGATACTTTTTATGACTGGCCAAAGTAAGCTTTCAGACACCATTCCATTTGAATTGATTTAGTTGTGTATATGAACTGTCTTATGTAAATTAAAATAAAAAGCATTCGATACAATATGAAAGCATTCGATACAACGAAACAACCCTATATAACATCTATATTTTTTTGTTCTGTGCAGAGGCTTATTATTCGAGTATATGGTTTTCCTGTTGTACAGAACTTTTTTCCTAGTATTCAGGGATATATGGGATACATTCATTTTTTATTTATGTATTGACTACATAAACTCTCTTATGTGTCTCTTGCATATCAAATTTCAATTATAAAACAAAAGATAACTTATCAACATCATTGAAAAAACTAACAAATCAGCGTACATAATAAATCTTTCAAAATATAATGCATAAAAATAACAATGTATGTACAAACATAATTAATTAAATTCAATCAACAATACAAGTATTGAAGAAAAAAAAAATTATTTCTCTCAAGGATAACAATAATACGAAATTATTAGGCAAATAATAAAAAAAACTTAAGATAAAGTAGGATAACGTCTCCCGGTCAAAACCTAATTATGTAGTTAAAAAAGAGATCATAGTCAAACAGGGATGTCTTAACGCAAATTATTATGACTCATAAAAAATTAAAATAAATTGCTTTCATTGCCAAATAAAAAAATTACATGTTTATTGATAGCAATATAACATGGTATGTAACAAATTTTGAAATAAGGCCAAGTGAGAAGTATGAATAATAGAAGATTGTGTATGACAAGATGTATGAATGTGGAGGAGGCTTAAGTTGTGGGCTTGGATAGAAAAGTTTGGAGATCTGTTCTCTGGACACGGCGTGATTATACGTTTATGTATGTAAATATATTGTATATCCTTAAATTACACATACATGTTAATGCAATGGAAAAGAAAATACGTTTGAGAGAGAAGATCTGTGCGCATCTCATAATATCCTACCAGTCGAGATATACCCCCACAAAAAGAAGGGTGAGCCTGATCGCGATGACTCCAGGTGTTTTCAGCCTGCAATACATAATTCAAGAAAAAACAATATATGTTATTTCATAACGATTGTAAACAAAATAAATGTACAAATATTGTTAAAAATATAAACGCAATCACACCTACACACACACACACAACCCCAAATCAGAATTTTGTGGAACCAACCTTAGCTTTATACCGACTCTTATTTTGAAAGAAATTCAATGTTTTTTTATCTTAAACTGATTTAAATTATTTCGCCAAAAATTGGCAGCGTAAACAGAAAATCTCTGACTGAACAAACTTAGGTTGTAAAAAACCAAGTCCATCCGTGAATATAAATTGCTAACAGTAAATAGTACAGGCCCTAATAACATAAATAAATAAACCCATAGCAGATTAAAAATCCGGTCTTAACCATATCTCCCTTCATTCGGGCAACATCACGTTTATGGGCCGGTCCGCCCAGCTGCCCGCCACGTGGCGCGAGCTCTGCCCTGGCCTATTACGGACCATTAATAACTATATTCAATATCCCCGTTCTGCACTGCACCATTAATAGAATTAATTCCCTCATCAATTGGAGTCGTCGTTATTGCTGTGCTCTCTAGGATTTATTAGATCCTGAGCTAACATTGTAGCTGACTTATGTATGGTTCATTCATTCCACGTGAAATCACAATTTAAATACAAAACCCCAATAGATTTTTAGTATATGTACTCGTATATTATAGACGTCAACATTAAAAACCCCTATGGGGTGCATCAAAATTGTTTTTTTTTTCAGATCGTTTTGGCAAGTGCAAAAAACCGCGTGAATATTATTAATTAATATACGCGTATATGATTAGTGAATGAATTTTCACGTTTTAACCTTTCAATAATATACACGTAATAATAATGTACTAGTACCATATATTTAATATGTAATAATAATGTACTAGTACATTATATTTAATATGTAATAATAATGTACTAGTACATTATATTAAATATGTCATAATAATGTACTAGTACATTATATTTCATAGCTCATGGTCCAATACAAACGTTGGAAGACATATTCAAAAACGTGTAAATGAATAAATGATATCACAGTTTTATTTCAAAATTTAAAAAAAAATTGTTTTTGTGCAAGGGTGTGGACTGTGCAAGGGTGCTTAACATGTGCAAGGGTGTGGGCTGAAAATCATCTGATGTCCTCGCGGCTGGGCTCGCCCTATATTGTTGGGGTGTGTCTTGGTCAGGGAGATGTTATGAGATGAGCCCAGACCTTTTGATAATTTCTATCTTAAATGTATTTCTGCCATTTATGTTTTTTGGAGCGTATTTAAATGTATTATGTACATACTATGTTGCTATCAATAAACGTATATTTATTTATTATTTATATATTTATTTATAACAATGTAATTTTCGTTATTGTAATGTGTTTGTTTTGTTATTGCCACAGTTATATTATTGTTGCGTAATTGCCTCCAAGTGTTAAAGAAATGGGTGGCGTATGCAGCTTTAGAAAGCACTTGAAGACAAGCCTTTTTGGAAAGTCTTGTCGAAATTTATGGTTGAATATGAATACTGCATTCCACCTAAATCCGAATGTGTTACTATCACAAATCGGAAAATCTACAAAGGTTTCATTGTAGTTCGTCTTCCCTTGGTATGTTTTAAGCAGTTTTCTTACCCAATATGTTTTTTTTAAATATGGAGATGCGGGAACGTTCCTGATCTAATTAATAACCGCAGCCATTACCTTCCTATACTTACACTCAAAATGTTTTATTTTTTCGTTACATTTTTTTATCTGTCAGTAATAGTTGTCTCGAATCCTGTGTTATATCCCTTTAGCAATCTACTCTCTAAATGGCGGTATATAATTTTTTTATAATTTTAAACTAAACCAAAAACAAAGAAAATTTTAAAAAGTATCGTGGAAAGTGTGTGTTGAGTTGACATGTAATAAGTTATCTCAGTAAATGTGTAACGAGGGGAAAACCAAAACATTCATAAGATTTTGTTAATCTTTTATCATTAAACATAAAGATTTTTTTTGCTATCGTGTAATACTCACAACCACTAGACTTGAGTTAGTGTTGTCTCTTGACGTGCGACCTTGTATTACCAGCATGTGCGATAATGAGCTGCGAGTTCCGTGCCTCCTCAAGTAGTTCTAGCCCGAATTTTAAGATGAATGGGACCTAAGACAATATCTCCGTCCACGCTCTTCAATATGTTCCAATTACCAATTGGGATGTGTTAAAAGATAAATACCATACGAATAGATAAATAATAATACTTAGTAAATGTCAATTGAAGACCGTGCATTATAAACGAGGCAACAAATTCCTACAATACTTTCATTCCTTGCCACGTTTCAATTTTATATTATAACATATATTGAATCAAATGAACACAAGTAGTCCGCAGCTTACAGCAAATGAAACATCATCAGTTACTTGAATGTAACTAGAGTTATAAAACCATTTGTTTTATTTGATTAATTAATTTACGACTCTGTGATTTGATTGATTTTATTGGACCACTTTGTTTCGCAATGATTGTTACACTCTTGCTGTGGAGATCGTCTCAATAATATATCATCGCGTTTTCATTTTCTTTAGTCGGTTATTCGTTTGTTACTGTGATTGTTAAAACAATAAAACTTTCACTTTTTTGTTCGTAAGTGTTATTTTTTTAGTGTTTAATAACTTTTGATTATTAATTGTAATTTTTTTTCGATTTGACAGTGCTGTAAGAGTACAATCATACTTCGCTTCACGGAAGAGATACGTTCCTGAAAAGATGTCCGTAAATCGGAATTCCATATATTGAATTATTTTTACCCATATAAAAATATATCATATATTAAATGTGCGTGACGGGTTCCATGAAGTAAAAAAATTAATATTTAAGAAAAGTCTTGAATGTGTTTTGAAATATGTAGAACAGAGTAAACATATACGTATGTACATACACACCATCACGCCTTTCCCTGTTGGGGTAAGCAAAAGACAGAGCGCCAGACATTCCTATTTCGACACACATATTTCGCCACTTCCACATCCATACACCTTCCCATACAACTCCTATGGTTTCTCTGACTTCTTACATTTCCTTCTTTCAAAATATTATTCACTTGATCCAACCATATTTTACGTGGTATTTCTCCATCACGCCTTATAATCTCATTCGCACTCGCATTGCGAAATTCCCGTTAAAGAGGATTCGTAAAGCGAGACATGGGTGTAACTTTATTTATCTATAATAACATATCATGCCTTCCAAGTTCAATAACGTATTATATTAACTCTTTGAAATTAAGCAATTTATCAAATTGTTAATCCATTGAATCATACTCATTAAGATTACGAAAGTTTTATATGTATTCCTCCGTAAATAAAAATACTCATACATAGTACAAAGATTATATTAAAACAGGTTTTTCTTCATTTTAAACAAGTTTTGTAAATGTTATTAAGTCGGTTAAGGGCCGGTTGCATAACATAATACGATAATAAGATAAACATAAGCGCACTCAGATCAAAGGTACGATCATTCCCTAAACAAGGTTGTGAAGGTGTCTTGTCTTACGAGTACCTTTGTCGGTAGATTGTATTTCTCATTTACAGTTAAAGTGTCGCATTATTAATACGGTCGATACATCAAAGTTGCGGTTGGTTTCACTTTAACACATTCCACTCATTTGATACGCAAGATTGAGTTTAATTTATAGAAAAAATTAGGATGAAACATATTTATTTATCTGTTTCACTTTTCCAGATTATTGTATTACACTTTCGTTACAGTGCAACCTGGTTGCTTTATTGCTATGTGGTATAATCTTCCAACGGCCAGAAATATGTGAAAGGAACTCTATGTGAAAACCAATCTGAAACCTTTTTAAAATAATTGGTTCGCATGGCAGTATTATAATGTATTTAGTAGCAAATTTGATACATCGGAATGAAACGTAAACGTGTAAAGAGAGTGAAAGGAGGCGAATAAATGCTGTATAAATGTGTGCTCTGCGAAGAATTATTAGATGGACGATTTATGATAGAATAAGGAATGAAGTAGATAAGGATGTGTGTGAACTTAATTCTGATGAATTAAGTAAAATGAAGAATTAAGTAGAAGCACTCTGAGGTGGTTTGGACATCTATAACGCATGAATTAAAACTTCGACTGAGATGAATACGTGTATGTTTGGACTAAGTCAATGCATTTTGAAACAAAGAAAAGTCATGACTAAGAGAAACCGAAGTAATTATATGAGATGTAAGAATGTAAAGGAAGTATGCGCTCTGTTGTCTCTGCTTACACGACAGGGACACTGAGTGTTCGTAATTATGTACATAAAATTTGTGCCTTTAAAGATTATACGAGTAACATACATGTACGTCGATTTAACTCCGTTTGTAGTTTCTCCTGACTTCATATACGTGTATATTTTTAACAAATATTGTATTAACAAAATCTTAAAGTTAGCCTCCGATTGTAAAGGTAACAAACAATCAATGAATCACAAATTGTTTTCAATGGGCAAGTTCACAAAATTTATTCAGATTGTCCATATTAGGTAGTCCATTCAGACCTTATAATTAAATAAATATAGGTTTATAGCAACATAGTATATACATACATAAATACAGTTCGAAATCGCACATATATCAAGGTAAATAACAGAAAATACATTTAAGAGAGAAGCTATCAAAATGTCTGAGCTCATCTCATAACATCCCCCCGGTATTGATGGGGTGTACATCAATATAGGGCGAGCCCGGTCGCGAGGACATCAGATGTTTTTTTTTCTGAGCACACCCTTGTACATGTAGATTAAGAAATAAAAGGAAAAAATAGATGTCAGAAAATATAAAAAAGCAAACCCACAAATACCACCTCAGATTAACTGTAAGCGAAAAAATAGAAAACCTGACAGGAGTCCAAATTTTATCAATGTAAAATCACATATAGAAAATGATGTTCATACATACAAACCGCAATACTAAAAATAAATAAGCAGTAATATAAAAAATAATGAGAAGATAACTTACACACACGCACGCACAACCCCCGATTACCGCCAGCGAAAAGATAGAAAGCAAATAAGAGTTCAAATCACAACAAAAAAAACTAACACTTCGGCCAAGTGACTCGTCCATCCAAGTACTTGACTAATGTAAACATACCTCAAACTCGAGTGCCTGCTTTTGTTTTAACTGGCTGGTCACGACGAGGCCCTGAATAGCAGCATCCCTTTGTCTCGATACACCTCATATTTCCTTTCAGAACTTGTTTTCGTAAGCCATTGTCTGATTGTGAATACCTGCTTTTGTTTCTTCTATAAATCTGATACACTCGTTCAGTGTTTCTCAGCTGTAATAAAAACATTACACGATTTTAGTTTTGGCAAAGTTATAAAATATTTACGTATACGAGTATCATGTATATGTTTCTGCATATTGTTTATTTATTTATGCAATATTAGTCAATTTCCACCACTATAATATTTTCCCTGTCTGGGTAGACAGAGAGGACTGAGCTCCAGATTTTCCTAGTCGATACTTATTCTAAGATAAAATAAAATAAATTTACAGTGTGTCTGACCACAAAAATGTAAGATGTTAGTCAAAGCAAGAAATATTAATAAGGCTTGTACAAAATTACATTCAGAAAAAAGTCCATCATATATAGAGAATGCTATCATTCGCAGAATACTATCATATATGCAAAACACCATAGATCAGGGTTTTGTAGTACCAGGGCCCGCATCCAATAACAATAAAATGGCAAATACATATCGCCATTTAGACAACAGGCTCTCCTTAAGGCGCTCAAATAAAACAATATACACAAAAATCTAATCTGTTAGAACATTTATATGCTCGTGTGATTTACCTTCTCAACAAACAAATATCACACAGGTCTCGGAAATATTAGACATTTATGATGATGCCTTTATATTCGTACAATCTTGTGTCCTTTGTACCTGGTCTGTTTTTTATAAGCGAAGTAAATATCTATACGCAATCAATAGAAATTCATTTCAGATAAAATGTATACATTGATACAAAATCGCTTGATTGCGAGTTAAGCGGAATACCCCTCAGCTATGGTGGATTTGGTAAAGAGCAAAATGTTTTAATGGGAGTATTCCCATATTTCCTATATCGAAATAGAAGGTTTAGCTATTTCTGTTGAAAGTGGTGTTCAGATAAGGTGCCTCGATAGCTCCCGCGTGATTTATGCCCTCTATTGATGGTGAAGGGAAACGCCCCCTGTCGTGCCGTGCCTTATGGGCCCTTTTTATTACTCCGTTCTCCTCAGGCTGCTTTCTCTTAAAACATTGTTAAGAATATCTAAAATGTAAAATGAAACTTTGACATATTATCATATAAAAAATATTTACCTTCGTCCGATTATAAACAAGTTTGAATACTATATTTTTTTGTTAATACTTTCTTTAGTGATTCGTCAAAAATGATTTATTACATTAGCAATGGTACTTGTAGCACCTTTGTTTTTATTTGTTCGAATTTTCGTATCATCTCAAATACTCTGCGTTGAATATTAAAAGAAATGTAAATTTGTATTCAAGCATATACACTACTGTTTCTTAACTTTTTTGAGCCGTGACTCAGATTAGAGTATTGGTTTGGTATCGCTATACAAATAAAGATTAATAAAATAACATATTGCAGTGAAATAAAATTCAGCGAATTCCGAATACCGAGAAGTTGTTATTATTCTTTCGACGAGCAGTGGCTTGGAAGGTTTTCAAAATTATTTTCGTTATCATGCAATGGTATGGGCTGAAAAATATCTGGTGTCCTCGCGGCTGAACTCGCCCTGTATTGGTGGGGTATATCTCGGCCGGGGAGAAGTTATGAGATGAGCCGAGACCTTTGGATAGCTTCTCTTTTAAATGTATTTTCTGCTTTTTATTTTGAGATGTACGAGTGAATGTGATTTAGGAATATATTTAAATATGTTATGTACATACTATGTTGCTATCAATAAACCTATATTTATTCATATAATGTGGTATTGGCTCTGAATGCTCCGGATACCATGGACAGCCGTGAGAATAAATGTGTCCATCGTAGCCGAGCTCAAAATAAAGGATCGCCTCTCGTCATTGTGTATGTGACGTGTTTTGCAGTATTTCGGCCACATCATGAGAAGAGAGCCGAATAGCCTGGAGAAACTTGTAGTCGTCGGAAGCATCGAAGGAACGAGATTTCAAGCAAGACTCCGGACCATATGGAGTAATCTGATCAAAACTGCGACGGGATTTTCAATATTGGATGCTCTCCGATCGACCCGGGACAGATCCAGATAGAAATAGACCATTAAAAGTGCCATCCTCAGACATGAGGGACAGGACGACGGAAGTAGTTGTCATGCAAAAATATTGGTTCAATATGCCAATCGACACAATTTAGCCTCAAGACTCATAGGTTACAAAGCCAATTGGGCACTAAAGTGTAATAATTTATTCGAACCTGATATAATATCAATATCTGCTAGGATGATAGTCTACAAAAGTATTTAAGTACCACCTTTGATGTGTGGGAGTGAGTGATACGTTGATATGAAAGAAAAAGAAACGGAAAGTAGCCAAATAAATACCGTAGAAATACGTACACTGAGAAAAATAAACGGGGTGATAATGTATGACAGAACACGTAATGGAGTGATTAGGGATGAATGTGAACTGAAAGCTGATGTGTTGAGTAAGGTGAAAAAGAGCACTCTCTGATGGTTTGTTAGTAGATGTGGAACGAATGAATGAAGACTAACAAATATACAGTTTAAATGTGAGTGTAATATGTAGTAGAGGAAGACCGAGGAATGTATGGTTGGATCGAGTGAATGCTGTTTTAAAACGAGTAAATGTGAGATACTAGAGAAATCGTAGGTGTTGTAAAAGAATGTGTATGGATGTAGAAGAGGCGAATTGGTTTTTCTTATGTGTATCTTGTATAGTGGAAAATGCTGTAATTGTAAAATATGTAAATATTTTTTCGTCAAATTATTGGTTTGATAGCTATTTTACTATTGCTTATATTACAAACGGCAATCTTAGTGATTAAATCTATTTCATCCTTTTTAGCTTTAATGCTTATACGAGTATATGTAGCTATATAAAAAACTGAGGTTTGAAGAATCATTTTTAATAGTTGGTGTAGAAACATTTGACTTTCTCGGCAAATCACATATGTTATATTTGGTCCTTTCCTTAATTGATAAAACTGATAATTGTCTCCAGTACTGGTGTTACGCGACCTTAGTTTGAGATCGGGTGCGTATCATAAATGGTTGCGATATGATCTGACATACATTTGGCATAACTGCTAATATAGCGATACAAAGTCTGATCTAAAGCTATTCATCAACTGTATTGTGATACCATTGCTAGAGTCACGAATCCATCGCTCCTGTATTCATGCATCTACTCGTACTTATTTTCCGTATTCACAGCTTCGGAAATTGCCAACATTATTTCAGCCACAACTTTTTATTTGTTCAGTATTACTCATACCTATCGTTGGTGTGTAACACTAATTTCAAATGAAATATTTATTTGTGTACCTTAGGGTTATCAAACCTCTTCCTAATATACTCGTATATAAGGTGACGCAAATGTAATCAACCATATTGTTAGATGTCGTGAATTTTTTTATACGTCATTTATTATTATTTTATAATATTTTTTGCAGAGTAAAGAGAAATTCGTCATGAAGTAAAAATCACACGAAATTGTGACTATTTTTATATTCTAATATCTAAAATATTTTTTCCACCAAGATTAGTCGATTTAACAGGCTTGTTATTCTAGTGTTGTGTGAAAGGCAAAGTGAACATTAATAATTGACGAACTCTTTATCATTCAAAGACATAAGCTAAGAACAAGAATCCACCGGCCGCAATGCTGAAAATGACAAAAAGAAAACAAGATTTACACAGCGGTCAGAAGTTAACCACATGGCCGGTATTATTTTAAGAAATCAATAAAAGATATCTGAACCAAGTAAACATGTTTAAAAGAAAAACGTTGTTTTTTTTTTGCTATTTACAAAATGACAGTTGCACCATATCAGATGATTTTTGCGCCATCCCGTACAATATACGTCTTGATAATGCCAATACACCTGTGCAAACAGTAACAAGTCTTTGGTGTGGCGCGGACGGAATACTGATGTGAATTGTATGGAATGCAAAGTGTTGCATGTGCAAGTGGAATGCATTGAATCAATATTGTGAGTTGGCGCTATGTTTATTGGACGCTTTTCACAATGGGTACATTGTGAAAAACATCCCGTTCACCATGTGTTTCCTTAGCACAATTGAGAGCAAACAGCAGTAGAACGAACCAAGTGATATCGAACTGTTTCTACAATACATAGTTATCAGGGACCCAATTAAGAAAGAAGACCCAGACAGGCTGTATGTTCCGAAGCTGCTTACCCTATATGCAACGAGATATGCCAATCACAAATTGGTGTTCATAGTCATATCCGGTGGCAACAACTACAAGTACCCTTATTCCCCACTTTATACTGTGCCTTTTATTATACTCCTCACGGGTACATGAAATGAACAATATTGTATTTTATTATATTACACATTCCTTATAGTAACAGTACAACCTAGTGGATTTTAATGCAATGTGGCAATTTCTATTGTGCCTTTCATTATAAATTACACATCACGGGCAACGGGAATTTATCATTCGTTCACATATTGATACATTTTGAAAACAGTATATTTAACACCAATAATCGTTTGAGGTTTATTGATTCAATATTGCGGAAAAAATCAGAGATGTAAAGTTTAAAATTTCTCATTATTTTTAACTTAGCACTTATTTTTTCTTTCTACCGACCAGAAAAGTGTTAAGCGAGTCTTTAGTGAAAACCAAACTGAACCTTTTTTTAAAATCCCGGTACCAACTATAATGGAACCTGTAACCCCTGGGTAGGAAGAAAGGAGTATTATCAACTAAGCTACGGAGGTCGGCGTTTAGTTGATAAGACACGCGAGGTGTGTGTGAAGTAGAGTACTATGCCAATGGCGCATTTAGTAGTTTTCGCCAGTATATCAAATCTTCAAAATCTTCGAAAATTATTGTGCACAGTGGTGTGGTAGTATCTCACTTGATGTATGGAAGCGAAACCTTGGCGTTGAAAGGTAGTGTTAAGAGAAGAATAAATGAGCGTTTTGCGTAGAATATCTTGTAAATATGTAAAATGTTTAATGGAGTAAGAAATTATCAAATAATGAAAACGGTACGAGTATGTTAGCGGCGGGTGTCACAAGAAGAATAAAAAAGAAATCTTGAGATGGTTTGGTCACTATAAATTTTACAAAGAAATATTTACGAAATAAATATATTATTGTATATTTGTCTGAAATGAATGAAGAGCTAATAAGAGGCTGCCCGAGGAAAGAGGGGAAGGAGATAGTTGGAGGAATTTGGATGTTAGCGTCGGGTGTCACAAGAAGAATAAAAAAGAAATCTTGAGATGGTTTGGTCACAATAAATTTTACAAAGAAATATTTACGAAATAAATATATTCAATATATTTGTCTGAATTGAATGAAGAGCGAATAAGAGGCAGCCCAAGGAAAGAGGGGAAGGAGATAGTTGGAGGAATTTGGATTAAGGGAAAAGTAAGAAGTATCATATGTGATATGGGAGAACTTGTATGATGTAGACGAGGCAAGAACTGTGCGTGGATAAAAAAGCGTGGGAATCTGTTCTCTTTGCCTGTCTCAAAAAGGAGCATGACGTGATTAAAGTATTTATTGTAATGTTTCTACTGCACATTCATTTTTTTTAATTACCAGATTAGATATTACTGATCTAGTCGGGTGTCATAGATAATACATCTTGACATTCTTTTGAAATTAATAAAGAATTATTTGTAAGATTTGTAATTTGTAAGAGTTTGAAATGAATGAAAGCAAGGTAGAGAAAAAAGAACAAATAATACAAGAAGACATTTGGTAGAGGAAAATATTAAAACGTGGCGTGGTTTAGTTGGTAAGACACGATTGACCTAACGACAAACACAGTACTATGTGTGCCATTGCCCATGTTACCTGCAGCAACATGCCTTTCAATATCTTTATCTTGCCATCTCTCGAAAACATGTTTCCTAAATAGCAAAATTCCTCAACATGTTCTAATCTTTCATTGTTCACTCATGCATTGTAATTACTCATAGGTCAAAATTCTTGTCCGGCAAACATACTAAATACTAACTTCTAGCCTTTGTTGATTTATATTCAAAGTAGGGCCTCATACGCTCCAAACATTCAAGCGAGGTAATGAAACCACCTGCCTCCCTTTCGTAAATTTTCAGTATAAAATAGTTACTATGTACATAGTGTTAAAGTAATTTTTTTTTCAATTTAAAGCTAAAGTGTATATAGTGCCGTTCAGAGAGCAAACTTTTTTCAAGAGCGCTCTAATTCGGGATTGGAACCCACAGAATATTACACAAATCTAGTCTGGCATCAATAGTAACTCCCGAGCGAATAGTGTATAACACTTTTTTTATGTGCAGTGCAACCTTGTGGGATCATTGCCATGTAGCAATCTCTTCCAACCAACCAGAAAGGTATTTATGAGACCTTACAGAAAACCAGACAGAAGAATTTCATTACAGAAAACCAGAGCGAAAAAGTCTTAGGTCTCGGCCACGCAGGTGGGAGCCTCGCTTGGTGCTTAGAGCTACGCTGCGAGCTAGGTGACATATCCTAGCGAACCAACGCACTCTATACTATCCCAATGGCCACACTGCACGCTTCGCGCCACGCTACGTGACTTATAGTCACCTAGTAGCGTAGCTCTAAGCACCAAGCGAGGCTCCTACCTGTGTGGCTGAGGCCTTACAGACAATCAAACCAGACAGAATATCTTTTTTTTTTTTTTAATTGGGTTCCAGTGGGAATCGATCCAGGAACATCCGAATCGGAAGACAGGCTTCTTGCCAACTATTCCACGGAAGTCGTCGGACTATGAATTCGGGTCGTAGAGTTACCTTTTTCAACATATCAACATTCATTTTAAAATCTTTTTTTAATTCTTTGCACATATTCTTTTAATCAACATTTCATTTTAACGATCTAAATTTGGATAACGATTATATATTACGTAGTTTGTATCATTTCCCATTAGGAAGTAAACCCTTGTCTTAACCTTTGAACAGTAGAAGATAAATGAATGGTTGAAGTAAAATAGGCACTAAGTACCAAAAAAAAACTAAGTATGCAGTTTCATTCTACAATATATGACATATAGAACGAAACTGCATACTTAGTTTTTTTTTTGTTTTTTTTTGTACTTAGTGCCTATTTTACTTCAACCATTCAAATGTCTGATTAAATAAGTAATGCCGGCATTATACCAGAGTTTTTCAATTAATTATCTGACAAAGTCACGATTTGTATAAACGTTGTTGTAATAATATGGATCAACAAAATCATTTTAATTTTGTTGATAGCTACCATTTAACCTATAATAATAGCATGTGATGAGTAAAACCTGTTTTATTGGGAACAAAGTTTATTGTATTGTTATTGTATTATAATTCCGTTGTATACTGCATAGCCTGGCAGGCTTATTGCCGTATGGTAAATATTGAAATATTATATTGTATTATCCTTTCGTTATATTATACAGTAGGTTTGTGTTAACCGTTTCAATGCTGAAAATGGAATTATCCGCATAATTAATCCGTACCACATAGACCATTCGCGGTTATTTTCGCTATCATATTGTTGAGCTTATTTTACCAATTTGACATATGGTTATGTTATATTTTACAATTATTACAGTTACTGCTCTCTCTGTAGAATATTATGAATATTTTTGTCCCTTTTTAAGATGATTTCTAATTGAAATATTGACATTTTTCCAAAGTGATCCGTTTGACAGCCGTTTTACTCGTATATTGCCAGGGTTGGCGCGTCACTATTTTTTTAAGTGGATTACCTATAATTTATTAGTTATGTGTGTCGTAATATTATATTTTTTGGTATAATTTATCTCGTGCATTGTAAACATTATTTAATTTTTTTAGAATTTTATCTTTAATTTAATATTTTGTTGGCTTTTTATATTTACAATCATTGTTATTAAACATACACGTATTCCTTTTACATTCGTGGTAAATCTTTTGGTTATATATGAATAAAATTGTTTTATATATAAATAATGACACGAAATATGTGCATTACATTACATTATGTACATACTTTTCTTAGCTTAACATTTCGTAGCGACGACCATAATTTGAAGTTCGACACAGTAAAATATTTATTAAATATAATTAAAAAGAGGCATACACCATAACAGAACGTCAACAAACTGTGAGTAATCAACTTTTTTTACTTATTATAACGCTATAAATTAGTTTTCAAAATAAAAATGCTAAAAATAAAAAGTACACGCCACAGATTCCATGACTGACAGGAAATATGTTTTAAACAAGTCTTAAGTGAAAACTATTGGGTACAGCCGGAAACGAATCCGCAATCCCCGGGTTGGAATAAACACTTACCAACTAGACAACGAAGTTCGTCAATATTTCGAACGATGTTCGAAAACTACTATATATCTGAGCCACTATACAACTAATCTGCTCTTCTTTAAATATCATTTATTTTTTATGATGCAACCACCGTTAATAAACAACTCACGTGACATAAATTTGTTAAATCAAGTTGAGTGCATATAAAAATAAGGAAGACAATTGAATTGATGGAAAATAACTAAGTTAAGCTAAATATAATACGCACATACCATCATGTTATTTCCTTGTTGAGGCAGGCAGAGAAGACGTCATACTTTCGTCTCACAACATACTCTCTTCGCCTCCTCCACATCCATACTTCTTCTTATACAGTTCCTTCGTGTCTTACTCTTTTTCTTCCCTTGTTTTAAAATTGTATTTACTTGAACCAATCATATTTGTTCGGTCTTCCTCAACCATGACTTCAAAACGTTTGAGTATCAACCAACCAATGACGAATATCAAATAAATATTTGATAGTCGTTATAAAATTACAAAATGTGATAAAAATATAATTAAATCGATATTTTGTTGAATATTCATCTATGACTGAATCATATTATAATTTTCAATTAATTTAAATGTCATATTTAAATTCTTTGATGAATTAAAATTTTCGATGTATTCAATCTTAGTTTTAAAAATATATTTAACCCAGTCGATGGTTGACTCTAGTTTTAGCGGCCAGACAAGGATGTACACGCATTTCAGTTTATATACGAGTATATGTTTTTTTTTCATACATCATAATATTCCTTTTTAATTTTTCACGTATGTTACAAATATTGTATATAAAGTAAATAAACTATGAATTTACTCAATTATAAAATAATCTGTGTTAGTTCCAAGATACAGTGTTCTCAAAAACTCAGGATCCATACTAATTTCGTTGTTCCAAATTTCTTCTAGTTTCGCTGTTCCAAGTTCCTAGTTACCGTATCCAATGTGCGATCAAACCAAAAAATAACAGACGTTGTTTGGAATTGTGGAGAAAAAAATTGTGACGTCGACAGGGCGTGGCAAAATGAAAAAGAAACATTAAAAAATACTATTTTTGTCCCCTGATTTTAAATCCCCTGTTAGCCTTGCGCCTGGGGACACCTGTCTTCCACTTGCTACGCCACTCTATATTTGTCACTTAAGAGTAAAATCGCAACGCCAATAGTAATTATAATACTAACTAGCTCATGCCGCATCATATTTTAGTGGTCAAAGAAAGTGAACTCAATTTGAATCGGATCAAAGCAATTTTAGAATTAGGAACTTGTTCGCGCTTTTCCATAGCAATAATAATAGCTGTCACGATAACCTGATCACTGATCATCTACACACATTTATTGATCTAATGTTTGGCACATTTCGCACGCTGTGATAGGATTTACAGCGGAAACGCGTGCAATTTGCGGTCGTTCAATCCAAAATTTTAGGTGAAATCGACAAGTGCGCGTTGAATAAATATCAACAGATTTCTGCAGGTGTTTCTTATTTGATTCGTTTAACTTTTACATTCACCATATCTTATTTATCCAATGAAGATCTTGATCGAATTCTTAGCGCGGCTCTCTTGCATCCATTACTTTCTTGGAATACGAATCGGATTGACGTTTAAACTATGGACGATTAATTATTCCTCAATAACATCCAGTACATATTATATGGAATACCCATGATAAAGTTCAATAATAAGGCAGAATTTCCCGTTATTTAGTAGAACCTAGGCATGTTTAAATGGAAAAAAAATCTTAGTAAGAATTTTCAATTCGTCATACAGGGTCATTTCATAATTTTTTTACAAAAAAATAATGCTAATAAGTAAAAACATTACAGTGTTTTTTTTATCGGTAATAACTTTAAAAAACCAATATGAATAATTATGTTTGAAATTCCTATCGAAACTTTCATTTGCGCGCTTCTAAGCTTGTGATGTAAAAACTCCCGACGAAATTCATACAAGGACATGCATTTTTATACATACACATTACACGCTCGCATTCTCAGTAATTATTGTAACGTTTTTTTGTCTGATCTTATTTTTTGATTGAAAGGATTGCAATACCAATACTGAACCAGTATACAACTCTAGTGCATCAATCGGTACAACTTTTACAATAAACAATTTCAAATTTATAAAATTTGTGATTCAGGTGATATTGTTATATATACAAGCTCATATCATTTCACATTGTCTATATATTAAAAACTATTTCGCCGTAGATGGCAAATACCCTATTTGCTTGTTTCTTTTTGTTTAGTCATCGAACTATCTGAAAGGCGCTTTGATTTTAAAATTCGAGACGAAAAGTTCTATCAAAATTTTTCTACCCATTCGATTTGAACCTGTTCGAAGTGTTCACCGGAATTATTATAGATAAATAAAGGCCTAATTCATATTCTCCGACATTAACACTAAATAGTAAATTTTAACAAATTTTTTGACTGAACATATTAGTTCTAAAGTTAAATTTCGTACAAATTCTTCGTAGGTACCTTAATTATGGTAGTCCTGATTTCATGGCCTCACATTAGATCGAATAAGCTCCCGTCCGACTTTGTATACAAATCACGAAATTTTACAGTTGAAAATAATATTTAGAATTTAAGTCGGACCATGAATTCGGGCCTAAAAGATCTAGTCGGGAGTCGTTACCAACAATAACTTTAGATGCTATATTTTTTGTATTTAACATTCTAATTATGTGTATTCCACATTTTTTATTTCGATTATTCTTATCACATTATATGTTCGTTCTATCAAGAATATAGGGATGCCATAAAAATGTCTTTATCAGGGTCGGCCCCCAGCCTTGTACTTCACGTCCTTCGAAGTCGTAGCCTAACCAGCTTCCAGGCGATCTATGGATATTGTAATAGTTTGCTTTAAGAGTGTTAGGGGAATTCATCCAATGATCCTAAAACCTAAAGAAACTCATGGGACGGTTCATTCTGGAGTCTTTTTTACGAATATCTGCCTCTTACAGACTACCAAAAAAGTTAAAGGTCGTTTTCTCCTTGCCTCGCGACCTTACGAGTATTTTCGATACCCGTGTGTTATTTCCGATGCTTGTTATGAGCAATGCGGTCCCGGCAGTTCAGTGACACAGCTGAAATTTCCCCGCACTTGCGGTGGACGCATCGCGCGTGCTTGGAATAAACTCCCGACTATATCTGAATGTCTCCCGAAATGGATCCTTCATTCCGCGGCAGAAGAGCTGTTTGCACTTTGGTTTCATAGCGGTGTCGAATATGGTAAAATCTGCAATATAAGTAGTTGTTCTTGGAATGAATACGAATATCAAGGTCTTTAAAAAATAATGATGATACTCGTACACTATAGAAAAATGTGATATGTTGTATGAGTATAATCTCTTATTTATACATAATCTGTATAATCTCTAACTGAAAATTTTCAGCATCTTTTTGATAATCGACTTGCGTTACGCTCAAACAGAGTTTGTTTATTGACCTTCTCGGTTCGCCGCTCTTCTTTTTTATGTTGTCCTTACTGTCCATGCAGTGAGACTCTGGAACCAGTTTCAAACCAATGTTGGACTCCTCCGTCCTTGGCATGTTTTAACATAACGTATTTCATTCCTGATTTTTCTTTCCTCGCCACCATCCCATCGTTTTCCTTTACTTGATGATATCTCACTTTTACTTTTACTATGTACTCGTATATTGCTCATAAATTTCATCAAGATGAATAACCATTTAATTTTTTTGCGACCGTATAACTTCCTTTATTTACTTTTGTCTGGTTGGTCGGAAGAGATTACCGCCGCCAATAAGCCTGCCAAATTGTTTATACAGTGAAGTGTTAAATAAATTATATAAACATTTTGAAATTTGTATCATTCAAATTTTAGCATTTAATTAATCATCAGGTGTATTGTACTGTCATAAATTAAGGTGTGAAACGTATATAAATAAATAAATTCAAACAGAGAAGAACAAATCACGTCTGGCAGTTACAGTAGCGCCCGAGCGTGTGCTATTGCGTGTACTGTAATAATTGAAGACAAACGTTGATTAATTTGCAGTTCGTCCAGTGAATTTGTTATGCGTGCTGTCCAATTTAGAGAAGAGATTTCCTTACTGCAATAAACCTACCAGTTGTGCACTGTATAATACAGTTTTAAATAAATAAAGAACTGTAAACTAGTGCTGATAAAAAATACAATATTCATAAACCGTACATAGACATACTCGTACCTACCATACACATAGTGATAGGTTACAAAAATTGGGTGGCATTTGCAAATATTTTGTTTTACTGTTTTTTTCGTTTGTTTTTTTAAAGCTTTAAGTATGTATAAATATACCTTTTGAAAATAACGTAACGTTTCTCCCAGCAATTTACACTAATATACGAGTACATTACTTTCGTGAGGTTGGTTGGATGAGAGTCCCGTTTGGCAATAAACTCCCCATTTGCATATTTTACAATATCTTAAATATTTCATATATTTTAAAGTATCTAATAAATAAATAGTATGTGGATACAAAATATACGAAATTGTTTTTTTTATCGCCGTTTTAAAAACCTTCTTTCGTTAGTGTCTCTTTTTCATACCCTAACAAATATAAGTTATGATGTAAATACAAGAATAACTTTTAGTTGTTTTTCTTCATAAGGTTTGTTCAATAATATACGCGTATGATGTATTGTAATCAAAATGGTTTTAAAATGCATACGTTATATGGTTATATGAGTATACATACATTATAATGGTATTTTTATATTTAAAATAATGTTAAATTTAAAATCATTACAGTAACTGTACAAGCTGGATAAATCGATCTGTAAAGTCAGTGAAATTTGTTCGATCCCAGAAAAAAAACAGAACTGGTGAGGTATCGTTTTGCAATCCATATTATCGTCTAAAAGCTCAGAGCAAATAAAGTCGACTTACCTTGAAGTATCGCCCACATTTTTTAGTATCAAAGTCAATATTTGATTTTGTAACTCAAGTATCTTTTATGAGACCCTTAATATTCAAGTTTAAACACCGCTCTGTTGGTTCTGATAGCATTGTGTTGGATTGTTGACTCAATGCGCCGCGCCGGTGTTGAGCCTCCTGGTATTTTTGGTAACACACGACGACACGACACGACACTTGTCTCGAATTTATGGTAATGTCTTTTGGTCATTGTCACAGCCTATTTATACAAGAAGTTTCTTAAATTCCACACATAACGCTTCTTAGATGTTCTCGTAATGGATCTTTTGTCGATAAGGATGACAAATTTTATTACATGTCTACTGAATTATTTTCAATTTACCTTACAATAATAACTCTCGTTACAACGCCTGCTTGTATAAATTAACTTTTTACACCTGTCCTTTGCTTTTAAACATATTTTGTTTAAAACATGTACGAGGGTCATCCATAAAGTAAATAGTCGTTTTAAATTTAAAAAAAAACTAATGCCCGCTAGCCAGGATGTCATATAACATATAATTAATATTTTTGACAGCTTCAATTTAATTGATTTACGAGTAGGTATTGGATAAAATTGTCAGGTTCATTCAGAGATTGATAACAATCGTGAATGAAAAAGAGATGATAAATATTAGTGTGTGCTCTACGACAATGAATAAATTATTAAGAAAGTTATATAGATTTTATGATCATTCGAACATTGAGAATAATAATTTATTTTATATTTATTAATTTTTCTAGCGTCACTTAGTTAGTGACCAAGGTTGCGTTCGTTTAATTGAAACATCTCTCGAATAATGAATGGAAACTTAAAAAAAATCTTGGATGCCTCTATGGCGCCCGTTACACGGTCAATCTGGATCGCAATCCGTGATCGCCGATCAATGATCGCGGTCAAGATTGACCGTGTAATGAGCGGATTGATGGATTGATCAATCGGATCGCAATCCGTGATCGCCGATTTGGATCGCGGATTGCGATCCAGATTGACCGTGTAACGGGCGCCTTAGTCATCTGCTTACCAATACTCTAGAAAAGTCTAATCTGTGCCAGCCACTATTCTGTAGCGATTGATATTGGCTGGTCTGTTCATCCGATCCACCTCAACTAGACAGTTAACACTCGGAGATACTTGAAATTGGTAGAAGAAGGACCAAAGTAAGATGCATCATCAAGAACTTTTTTTGTGTCTATGTATGAAAAAAGGCGGAACGAAGGTATCAGAAATGAATGCAGATATAAAATGGATGTTTTATTAAGATGAAGAAAGGCGCTTTAAGATGATTTGAACATGTGAAGAGAATGAAGTGTGCGTCGAAGACGTAGACCGATAAAAACATGGCTATATCATCTTTTAAAATAAGGTAAAGTGAATAATAGAATATTGTGCATGACGTGTAGTATGAATGCGAAGGAGGCGCAAGCTGTGTGCTGGATACAAAAGTTTGGAGATCTGTTTTCACTGCTTTCCCCGCAAGGGACACGGCGTTATGATATGTATTGTTGCACATACAAAATATACGAGTACTATAAGTTTTGAGGTGGCGCTTTATAATATTTCTCAATTTGATTGATTATTTTTTTCATCACAAATATTTGTTGTACTTTCGGGAAAATAATTGAAATAATTTAGACTGAATTTTAATTTGAATGATTATTTTTTTTGTTTGTTTTGATTTTGTGTGGTATTAAATTTAAGAATACACACTTTTTATTTATCCTTACTTTAGAATAGTCTGTTTTTATTGGTCAAATATATTACAAAAATATGTTCTAACTTTTTTTTAATTCCGTTTTTTCGAGTTCCGACCTTTTCAAGAGGAGAAAATGAAGCAAATATTAGATTTTTTTATTACCAATATATTCTATTCATAAATCAAAGTGGTTTTCAGTATTATTGATGATTGATGGCCTGTCGGTCAATGTACAGATAATGGGCCCTTGCACATTTTCCCCCTGCAATGGAAAGTCAGAAATACTCATATATCATTAGGAAAGCATTTTCTACTATTCAATATCAGAACTGCATAGTACAATGAACAGTTAAAATCGAGGAAAGTGTGGGATCGAGATAAAATGATGTACATGATAGTCCACAGCAGTCTTTAAGCACTGTCTTTGATGTGGAAATGACTGAACGTGGACATGGAAATGACTAAAAAGAGCCGAATAGATGCTGTAGAAATGCGTGCTCTTAGAAGAATATATTGTATGATGATGATGACAGAATACGGAAAGAAGGGATTAGGGATGAATATGAACTTAAAGCTGATGTGTTGAGTAAGATGAAGTAGAGCACTCTGAGATGATTTGGGCACGTGAAACGAAGGAAAGAAAAATAATCTTAAATAACAAATATATAGTGCAAATGTGAGTTGAAGGCGTGCTTGAAGAAAACCAAGGAAAGTATGGTTGTATCTAGTGAAAGATATTTTGATAGAAGGAAACGTAGAAAGTCATAGAAATCGTAGAAGTTGTATCACTATATCCTCTCTGATTACACCAACAGGGGATGGCGTGATGGTACAATGTATGTTATGTTGATTTCGAGTAAAATTTTCGGTCTATCTTATGGACGAATTAAGCTTGTGGGTGTTTTGATTGGTATACGTAAGCCGTTGCAGTTCAGATAACGCAACAGTCTTGGGAAATATATACAAGATTCCAAAATCAAGGTGTCATGTTATGCACCAGTTATGGGACACGAATTTCACTGATAGCGTATCATAAACAATTGTTATTTCAATAATATTTTTATGCTTCACTGCTTGCACGTACATAGCGATGGGCTCCTTAATTTTAACAGTTGGAGTAATTAGTTGGTGTTGCAAGATTTAAAACGTTCAGGCAAGTGTTGCAGTTTTCGTAGAAGAAATTTTTAAACCATTATTTATGTAGCTCCATATATCAAAATAACACTGCATTTCATATAAAGCTGTTGATAAGCTGTATGTCTGGCAATTCGTCTAGGAATTTCAGATTTCAGGGACTTGAACGTTTACATCACTGAAGATAATACATTATGAAAAAAGATAAATTATACTAAGTACCTTTTCGAACTAAGATAATTATACTTACAAATGCATGCAGAATATCACGCCAATTCCCTGTTGGGGTAGCCAAAGAGCGACAGATTTTCATATCGCGATACACACATTTCGCTTCCTGTACAATCATACCTCCTCCTCTTATACAACTCATGCGATTTATCTGACTTTTTACATTTCCATATTTTAAAACATCATTCACTTAATCCAACCATGCATTCTTCCTCTATCACGCCTTCCACTCACATTTTATCTGTATATTTTTTTCTTAGCCTTTCTTCATTTTTTTATCCACTTTGTATAGATGTCTCCTGTTACACAAAGAGGGTCTACTTCTAGAGTTCGCTTATTCGATAGGAAGAATATCAGTCAGGATTCTTCTCATACTGCTAGGCAGTCATTCAGTTGGTTCAATATCCACAGTGTCATTCAGGTTCAATATCCACAGTGTCATTCAGGTTCAATATCCACAGTTGGTTCAATATTTCTGTACCACGCGTGACTGAGTGTTTAGCCATGATATTCTTTCTGTAAGTTGGTATGTAGAACAGAGGGTGATTCCATGCACGGCTATATTTATTAGGTACATATATAGTAAACTTAGTGCTTCTAGAATCGCGGGACAGTTAAAGCAACCTTAAAAAACCTTTAGTAGGAATATTGCAATGGATTCTTGCCTTCTTATTTCGAGGCTACTATTGTAACATACCGTGAGAAGTTCGACGTGGTGGGCACATTTTGGGTAATTGCCCTTTGTTTGTACCATAGATATCTGAGGATTTTTTTTTGTATTTGTTCTATATTGTTTTTATAGTTGAGTTGATGAGGAGCCCAAACTACAGATGCATACACAAACAATCTCAAAGTGATCATCTTCATTTTACTCAAGTTCACATTAATTGCCAATCAAACATGAAAGAACGAAACACAACTTATTAAAGAGTGTTTATTACATGCTTTTTTTCGTAGGCTTTGATTTTTAATAAACGACGTTTTGCGACGAAAAGCGTTTAATAATTGATGGAGATTACGGCATTCCGTTTTTTTTTTGTCATATATTGTCACCCTATGTTTTTTTCTCAGTGCCTATATTTCAGCAGCATTTATTTGGTTCTTTTTAGTATTTTTCCACGTCTACGTTCACTTCCATACATGAAGCAGTCAGCACTAAAATATTGTTGATCTTAGCAGATTTTGATGCTGTTCGTTTCGAGTATATATGTCAATGGTCGATTTGTCTTTTTGTTGGGAGAGTCCCTTCTAATGAGTTGTATAAACAGAAAATATGGTAAACAAACATCACCACACCAAAAGTCCATGTCAGGTGTATCCATCGTAGGACCTACAATATTTTATATTTGCTTCACATGAGAATATCAGGTTTGTTTAGGATCGTTGGAAGTTTACCAGATAAATTGATGAGTGAAAGGAACACATAACATTTTCAGAATACCGCCGTTTTTCATGTTATTTGCTTAAAATCTACGCAATACCTTTTTTACACTTAAAAACATCATTACTCTCTGTTATCAATCCACGTCTCTGTACATCATAAAGCAATATGATAACTTAACGTTGAAATAACTCGGAGGCTTTTGGCACCCCGCAGTCAACTCTATAGCAAAATTGGGTAATCGGTATAGGCATTGTATGGGCTTTCACGTAACTTTGAAATTTTTACAAAAAAAAAGTGAAGAAGTGGTTTTACCGGAATGAATTGAGTAAATTATATGGGTTTGCTTTGTTATTGTGTTGGTTTTTTCTTATTGTTTTTTTTCTATTTTATAACATTGCTTACATGTCAATGTTGATTTCTTTGTTTTATTTAACCTCTTCATCCTGGCGTCCATTATAATGGACACATAGTCCATATGTACTTTGTGAACAACTTTATGGTGTATTTTCTATTCCTAATGATAAGAAATGAAGTGGAGTATTTTGTAGTATCGACTTTGAATGTGTTGGGCGCCATTTATCTAAACTAATACGACATAATATTGCATTAAGTGCAAATAATACACTCACAAGCAAGAATGATTTTTTAAAACTTTAGATTTAATTCAGGTCTAAAGAAGTTAATGTTTATTATCAAAACGGTCATTAGACCGTTGAAATAAAAAAAAAATATTTTGACGATACATATTTCTGATAGGAAACGGCCTTCATCTTATACCCAATGTTTCGGGTTCTATTCTTTATGGCACCCATAAAATATTTGGTTGTTTGGAATAAATTTTCACATAGAAATAAGTTCGCCAGGTTGTTCTCTATATAATGAAAGTGCAATACATAAAAAAAGAACAAAAAAAATTTAAAATAGAAACGTGATCTCAAAGAGGTTGAGAAAAAATATGAGATTGATGAAAAGTATGTTGCCAGTTTTGTGTTGATAGTCTTGCTGGAAGATTGTCGATACAGTTGTATTCAGTGGCTCCTCAGCTGCCCGTGCAAAAGCACTTTAGGTTCTGTCCAGGTTCGGCTCTCATCTTCGAAAAATCGTTTAATTTTATCGTTTCAGAGAAGGTAGGCAAGCATTTGTCGCAATATTTTCTCGATTGTTAAACATAATCATTTTTGTAAACCACATAGTAGACCCTTAATAAAGGAAACATAAATACCTCTGGCACATAATAGTCTTTGCCTTTATATATTCTAGTCACGAAGTAAAACTTTGCACCAAGTTACCAGTCACCAATATTACGTGATCAACAACCAAAGTAAACATAATGACGACACAACACAATAAATATGTACTTCGTTCAGCATCACGAGTGGGTACTGTAGATACAGTTAACAGAGCCATCATCCACAACAGTAATACAAGTGGGAGTGATTGAATATTTTTCCAATCCTTCTGTAAGTCAACGTTAAAAGAAAAAAGTAAATAAATAATGCCTTGTGTGAAAGAGCTCTTGAATATTTATGG
Organism: Odontocerum albicorne; assembly: GCA_949825065.1. Taxonomy (NCBI): domain Eukaryota; kingdom Metazoa; phylum Arthropoda; class Insecta; order Trichoptera; family Odontoceridae; genus Odontocerum; species Odontocerum albicorne. Next base: position 18,204,475 of record OX463847.1, on the reverse strand, counting down.
TACGATATTATCATTTATTTGCATGATGCTGTCATCATTATCGTATAAGGGTGGACCGAGGCTAACGTAACATAAAAACACCAGGTTGAGCCGAATGGCGTATGGAGAAAGAAGTCGCAAACAAGTTGCATATATTGAGACTCCTCACCCTTGACGCGACAGGATATGCCTATTAAAAATTGACTTGTGTAGTCATCTCTGATGGCATTAACGGTAGGTACCCTAATCCCTCACTTTGTGCTGTGCCTTTTATTATACCTATCACGGGCAACAGTAATAATAATAATGGGTATTCATTCCTTATAATAAGAGTGGGATTTACTAGATTAGCTTTGGCGATTGTAATGCGGTGTATATAGGTATGACGAGGAACTTCAAGTGCATGAATTAAAAAACACATTAGAGCAATAAAAAAACTTTTTTTTGAGTTTGCTGAACACCTAATAACACGTGATTACTCGTTTTCATACTCACTAAACACAAAAACATTACATATATCAATCACATATTACACAATAAAAAGCCTCGAAACCATTGAAATACACAAGGCAAACAAACAAAACAAAAATGTCATAAATAATCAATTGAATTTATTCTCTTCTCCGCTTCTAACGCTGTTTCCCCTTAGTACCATGAAAAACAAATAGTCTAGACACTTTTACTCTATTTTACCATAAACAACGCACATAATGATGTAATTAATATAAGTTTCAGCTCTTGCTAACTCACTTGACAAAGACACATCAAGTGTTGAAATGCATTTGTGATATGCAAAAAATTAAAGTGGAATAAAAACAAAGTGATGGTGTTTTAATTTAAGTCTTATATTCATTATGGAGTTCCAGAAAGGGACGCTGGAGTTATGTAAACAAAAATTCATTCATTCATTCAATATGACGAAGAAGGTGTGGGCTGAAAAACATCTATGATACCCCGGTCGGATTTCTTATTTTTATCCTTGGGTTATGCCGGATTAGGAGAGTCGTGTGAGATGAACCCAAATCTTTTGATAACGTCTGTTTTACCTGTTAAATCTATATTAATGCTTTCTTAGCTGGTATTCCTTTGTTTTGACTATCAATAAACGACATTAATATAGTTATTATTTTATGTTGGAGTCGTCATTCTGCACCGGGAAGAATTTGCAATGATGCACATTTTTTTTGAAAAAGTAAACCCATTGAACCAAAATATTTTACACTTAACACTTAAATTAATATACCAAAATATTATGCAACATTATGGGTACTTTCCATGGAAACTATTGTAAATTACTGGACCAAATCGAGAAGCTAAGTAAAAACAAATAATTTAAGCGAGAGTATTACCACATATTGTTTTTTTTTTGCATTGTTATATTCTACGGTTCGCCTTTCATTATAATATTTTTAAATTGTAAATTTTGTATTATACGAGTAGATTGTAAAAAAATACACTTTATATTACGTGTCTATTTAGGTCTTCTTGTTTACTCTTGTTACGTTTGCGACTCTGAAACTTCATCCACTGTATCTCATTCCCAATTTAATGTGTTTTTATTTGATCTTTGTAACTCTCCAATAAACGATATTTTCGACACATTAGTTGCGTGGAATAATATCGTGGATGTTTGCTTTGATCGTGAGTGACATCCGTATCAACATTGTTCCATTCCCTCAGCCGTGAAGTTTCAAAACTATTCTCGTCTATCGAAAACTCCTCTTTAATGAAGACAAGAATAACACTGAGCCTGTCCAAAAGCAACCAGAAGCACCCTCCACACCGTGGTTTGGAGTGTTTGCTCGCCACATTTATCATCATTAGAACCGGTTCAGAAAGAAGACTTGTACCTCTCAAGAGAGTCTCCAGGATTTAATGGATGTCTCTGTCAACCGTGAGATGAAGTTATTGACAATTAATCATTTTATTATAATATCCATTTATACAATACAATACTAGATTAATTTTAATTAATTGCATTTGATGTTTGATTATAAATTTATAATGATCATATATCAATTTTAACATACAAACCATCACGTCATTTCCATGTCGGGGTAGACAGAGAAGACAGAGTGCCAAACTTTCCTATTTTCACACATCCTTAGCCTCTTCTATACCCATACTCCTTCCAATACAACTTCTACGATTTCTCTTGACTTTCTCTTCCTTTTCTTATTTCAGAATGTCATTCGCTTGATTCAACCATACTTTCCTTGGTCTTCCTCTTACGCGCCTTCCACTCACATTTGTACTATATATTTTTTTTGTTAGGCTTTCTTCATTAATTCGTTGTATATGCCCACATCACCTCAGAGTGCTCTTCTTCATCTTACTCAACACATCAACCTTAAGTTCACATTCATCCTTAATCACTTCATGTTGAATTTTTTATACATTGTAACCCTAAGTATTCTCAGTGCATGCACTTCTACAGTATTTAATCGGGTCCTTTCAATCTTTTCCACGTCCACATTTCACTTTCATTAATCAAAGTTAGTACCAAAATACTGTTGTGGACTGTCATCTTAGAATATTTTAATTATACCCGGTTCGAGTGTACATGTTTTAGTGTACTGTTGACTTTGTTTCGTATCGGTGGTTAAGTTCATATTCATCCCTAATCATTTAATTTCTTGTTCTGTTATTCCATGCCGCGTCCACATGCCCAAACCATCTTCATCTTACTCAACACATCAGCCTTAAGTTTACATCCATCCCATAATAATAGTATTTTTTTCTTTATATAATATTAATTAATAACCAATTGATCTTAGGGACTTATTACTTACCATTTTTGTAATCTTTTACAATCAGCTAAAAGTATGTTTAAAAACAGTACATTAAATGTGCGATTAGCATTGGGAATAGATCCCGAAACTGTGAAGTGGAAGATCTACGAGTTTTAAAATTATGTTAAGGAGGGTGTTGAGGGCTGGAACAGAGTTTTCTGTTTCGTAATGTTCTAATCAAGAGGGATTGATTTGTGTAGTATGGTAAATATTCGAATCGAACCCCAAATCCTCTAGGTAAAAGACAAACTCCACCGAGTATGCCCAGAATTGAAACGGAAATTGTTTTTTTCTTATGGTTCTTATCTTTTCTTATCTGAATCGAATGAAATAGATCTCCAGTTCGTAATTTTCCTATTTGGTAGGAGCTGCTGGAAAATACTTTCCAGAATTTTCTCGATTTTTTTCATTTATTGAGTAGTCGAACATAAACATTTATAATGTCTTCCTGGAAACATATTGACGTACCTGTGGAACGTCGATATTCCCCATGATCAAATGTACGAGTGTACATATATGTCGACACTGTGTTCATTTGTTGTATTAACTGATCATATAAAACTATGTAGATATAGATACTAACTTTATAATGAATATTTATTTGAATGGCAAGTTTGTAAACTTGGTAGATCACAATGATAGAGATATTGTTAGTATATTTTAAATTTTTCAAATATTCCGAGAACTATTCGTATATTTAATAAAAACTTTTCCTCAATTTCTGTAAAATAATTAAAATTATCACATGGTGCTCTTTACCTCTCAGGCATAGATATATTCAAAGTTAAGACTCAATATAAGGTTTCTCTTCCATATCCTCGATTCTATGAATATACGCTATTCATGACAGACGTTATATTAAGCCAGATTGACGTAGTTCCAGCCCCCCCATTATATAATCTCCCTGCTTCCTAAGAAAAAATGTGATTACAAAATGTTCCTCTGATTTCGCAGACCGTTCAAATTTTTTAACGTGTTTTTTTATCGCCGTTTAATGACTACCTCTCACTTGAAGTTCTTCCTTTTTTTGAGCAATTTAAGTGACGTAAAGTGTTCTGTATCAAAGAATTCTGACATTATTGTTATATGATTTGTTTTATTCTATGTGCATATAAATAAACAATATTTAACGTAAATTAAAAAAAAAGTTAAATATTGTTTATTTGTATAATGTTTACATATGATCGTATGATATACAATTATATATACGTATGACTGAAACTGCAATACACCATTTTTTTTAATAATTACAAAAAAATCTATTGCTATTGTTCCACTTATCTTTTCACCATTTACCGGTTTTGCTCTTGACGTGAGTATCCTTAGAATTTTGAGGATGTTCGCATGAAGAGCGGAACTGGTCAATGTTCAAACGAAATCGATAGATTTTTATTCATTAGTGCGTGTTATGGAGTTTGACGAAGTATTTTGAGTCGAGAAGTTATTAATAATACAATAATCGCTTAACTTATTTAAAAATTAAAACAAAAATTATACGACAGTGGGAAAGAAAATGAAAATTGACACAAAAACACATTATTAAATAATGATTATAGTGTGTTGCCTCCAATAGACTAACACGATATCGCATAAGACTCACTCGGTTCTATAATCAAGCTTGCTCAAGTAACCCATATACGAGTATGTCTAACTCAAAGAAGTTATTATGTAAGTGTAAAGAATGAAGTCTATAAATATAATAGTTGTAATCAGCACTATTTGTAAAATATATAAACATACATACCATCACGTAATTTCACTGTCGGGGTAGGCAGAGAGGATTGAGTTCCAGACATCCTTCGCGTCTTCCACACACATCCTTCGCCTCTTCTACGTCCATACTCTATCTCATACAACTCATACGATTTCTTTGACATCCTATGTTTCCTTCTGTAAAAATATCATTCATTTGATCCAACTATACTTTCCTTGGTTTTCCACTACCGTGCCTGCCACTCTTATTTGCACTGTATATATTTGTTTTGTTTAGTCTTCATTCATTTGTTCTACATACCCAGACCACCTCAGTGTTTTTCTTTACCGTGCTCAATATACCAGCCTTAAGTTCACATTCATTCCTAATCACTTCTACAATACACACTTCTACCATACATTGCCATCCCGTATATCATTTTAAGTGCACGCATTTATTCGGCTCCTTTCAGTATTTTTCCATATTCACGTGTCACTTCCAAACATTAAAGTTGGAAGTACCGCAAAATTCTTATAAATATTTAATTCAAGCATTTCTGTCTTTTTCTCCATATGGTATTTTAAGCTAAATTATTATGTGTTTTTTTTAATAAATACAATAAGGCTCATGCTTATTTATATCTTTTTAAAAAAGTGTTTTTTTTATTTTCAGGTGAGTACTATTCTGATTTCATTCTTATATTTTCTTCGTTTGACCAAGAAAATGCGAGTATGATAGGTAAGCGATATTCTATTTCATTTTTTGTTATCAAATCTTATTCGAACGCGTCTCCATCGAAACCTAAGTTTAAATTATAACAAACTGTTTTATACAGTACAACCTGGCGAGTTCATTGCCACCTGGCAATCTTTTCTAACCAACCAGAAAAAAGATAAACAAGCTTTAAATTAAAAATAGAGTGGACTACTTATTTTAAAAAATCTGGGTACATTTAAAAAAAATCTGGATACCAATGGAAATCGAACCTGTAATCTCCATTCGAGCCTGTTGAAATCGAACCTGTAATAGGTCGGAAAACCTGTCTTACTAACTAGGCCACTGTAGGTATACTAAACTGTGTGCTTGTTTAAGTACAGCTTAAAATAAATAACTCGATTGAGCAAACCCCAAAAAATTGTGCCGTTCAACGTTCGACGTGAAATATTCTTTCTGAATTATCTTTTTGACAGTTTTTTTATAAAGTACTCACGAACATCATTAAATATGCATTTTTTTTTATTCTAGACATTTTTTAGAATATGAGTACTATTTTACCGAACATTTGTGCTTTTAGTGAAACACGTTGCTAGTCTTTTAACTGACTTAACTTAAGCATGAGTAAGAGTCGTGGTCGAGGACGGCCGAGAAAAGTATGGTTGGACCAAGTGAATGAAATTTTGAAAGAAAGAAAAGTAAGGAATAAGAGAAACAGAAGGAGCTGTATGAGATGTATGTATGTAGAGGAGGTAAAGGAAATATGTCATCATAGGAAAGTTCGGCGCTCTTCCCTCTCTGCTTACTCCAACAAGTAAATGGCGTAATGGTATATATGGATGTATCGTTTAAGTAACTGCATTAATTTCTTGTCATTATTCCATATCACTATTTTTTTTCTATTAAATATTTTATCACCCTTTTATGTTTTAACGAACTTATTTCCGACAATATATTTAAATTACTTGAAAAAATCTCACATTTTTGTGGCGTCCATTTCGTATTATTGACTTAGTGTTGACCGCAAAAGGACATGCTTTGCATGCCAGTTTACACTAACATCCTTCCTTATGATTTCATTGGTTCGCTATTTCTTTGTTAAACGGTAAACCTCGCAATTGCCATGCTTTTCTCTGTTAGAGTTTTACAATTTTTTGTTAGCATAAAAACATGAAGCAATTTATTAAATATCTTCAAAGTTAAAGTTTTTCGAATCCATGTCGTTTTTTATTGTTTCTCAGCAATACAAAACGCATGCCCTCACTGATTATATTACGCGACTAGAATTTAAGAAAGGAGGCCGTATCATGAACGGTAGAGATTTGATCTTTGTCATAAATTTCAATCAATCAATTCATTTATGTGACGCCGTTTAGTGACCTAAGCTACTCCAAGGGTACGTCAGATTCGTTGTAGAAGCACTCAAGATATTTTAGAGCATTCTCTTTGTTTTAATATTCTCAGCCCTCCCACCCTCAGATGAAGTATATTTCAAGCGACACGGTCAGCCACTTAAAAAGCGTGATCAAAACAGCCGATAATCTTACTGTACTCCAACTCTTGAAACTTTTGTCCCATGCATGCAATCCGATCATGCAGTACGGAACTAGATCCTTTGAACTTCATCCTTCCATCCAGGACACATCAACCAGTAAAGATCCATCCTCTCAGAGCGTAGTTATCTCACAAAATTTACCTGCATCAAATAAGGACCGAGCTGCAGCTTTAAGTATTGTATTCAGTTGTATCTGAGGCAAATTCACGTACACTGATTTATTTTAGTAAAGCCGAGAAACAATGAATGCATTTAGCCAAGTCATTGATTTATTCTTTAGATTGCACTTTTTGATCGATTTTAGTTGTGTGAGAGCAAATAATCCAGAGCTCACTGTTCTAGAAACTTGTATATATGTATATCAAACTTCATTTGAGACAAATTGTTTAAAAAGCGATACGGAAAAATACGACTGTATCCAACCTGGGTGTATGCAATAGTTTCGACTAGAATCACTTAATAATATACAAAATATTGCGCGAAATGCACCCCTTAAAAAGAGGAATAATAATTTCTATAAGTGGGATACGTATGAATGAATTAATTAATGCACATTACTCGTGACGAGTGTAATGGAAGGCACAATACAAAGTGGGTGATCAGGGTACTTGACGTTGGTACCACCGAAGATGACTACGTTAGCCAGTTTGTGATAGGTATATGCTGTTGCATATAGGGCAAGGAGCTTCAGTAGTTTTTGCTTGTCTGCGTATTCTTTCTATGTTAGGTCCCTGATAACTAGCAACAGTTCCATGCCAATTAGCTGTATCAGCTGCTATTTTCTCCCTGTGCTGAGCATTGAGCGTTTTTAAGCGTCTCACGCAGTACATCCTTATATAATATATCTTGCGCTGACCATCGTGCGTCCTTTTGCCCTCCATCAGCTTTCCAAATAGAACGTTTTTTGGGGGTCAGGCATGCAAGCCGCGTGTACAGACGAACGCAGGCGTGCACGCGACACCTGAATTTCGATATTAACCAAATATCTCAAGCACATACAATAGTTGGTTACAGAATTACAGAGGAAGATTGCGGAAATGTTAACTGTAGATTTTTTTAGACGAATATTTTTTATCAGATATTGAAAATGTTTTCCTCGCAAACACAGTTATGTCGAAGAAGAAAACAATTGAGTAGAATTATATTCGGTGCTTCTCCATACAGTCAATAACTCATGTCATTAAAGATCGCCTGCATTAGTATCCAAGTTATAAGATATCTGTCTGCAAACTTTTTAGTAACATTCAAACCAATATGAGAATCGCGTAAGCACACTTTTTATAGTTTTGGATACACGTGAGATTATTTCAAGAGAATTTTAAGTACTACTCTCACTTAATAAAAAAAAAAAGATTTATACAAGATTGATGCTTTTCTCAGTCCTGGCCTGGCTTGGTGAGACTATTGGATCGATCTAAAATAAATTTTCATTTTTGTTTGATTTACGACAAACAAAACTTTAGTGAAATAAACACACACGTTTAAAAGTTTTTTTTTCATAAGATAAACGGTATATGATATATAATAATATCAGCCGTCTTACTAGGATCATTATCTGTTCTGAGATAGTTGACTTGCACCTGCAAAATTCACAAATAAACACATACATTTCGCAATATAGCTGTTAGATTCGACAATTCTTAGCTAAATAAACTTGGTTCGTTGATTTGGTTGGATTCATTAATGTAAAAAGTGACGATTTTTTTTTGTTTTTTTTTTTAATTTTTTTACAATTAAATAGTGTCATTTCAAGATATGATATACGTACATATTACGCTACATTTAAATTTCACATACATATTTACACTTCACTTCACAACTTTTGGTCTACAAATACCAGTGATAAATCGCCATGAATATTAATTCTTTATTTTTTTATATCTTACTTTTGAAATGGTGCATCATTCAAAATATGATGTACATTACAACATATATACATTTTACATATTTTGATCTACACATATCAGTAATAAATCCTACAATTTATTACTGGTATAAATCATACTGGTATAAAATACCAGTAATAAATATAATAATTTATTACTGGTATGATTTTTTTGATTAACCTTAATGATTTTTTTGCTTATCCATATTACTGGTTTGCTTTATGTAGCATGTGTATTTCTCGCAACTTAAAGAATGGCCCATTAAATAGTTTAACATGAAATTTTAGAATACTTTTGAGAAAAAACTTTTTATTTTACAATTTAACTTAATTACCCCGGCAAGTGTTTTTACCTCCTATTATTCACAGCCTGTCTGAAGAGAGCCTTGTAATTGTCGCAGTGTAATTAGTGGATTAACAAAGTAATAATTAATTTCATATTCTGGCAAAATAATAGTTCTAAGTCTCCATCAGAAATGTAACCTTAAATTTCTGACTTATCATCGGTCATTCATTACCGTAGAGTTCAAAATGTATTATTTTAAAACTTTCGTTGGTAAAAATCTTTATTTAATTTATTTTTCAGTTGTGTTAAGTGCAGAGTGAATTGAATGTAGAGTACAAAGCTGCATTCGTAGCTTTATGGGAACATTCATAAAAGCTCAACAAAGCTCCGTGGGCAGGTTGATGAACTCGAAAATCAATAGCGTGAACTTTTAACGGTGCGTCCTATCACGTAAGGTTAATTGGATCCTTTGAAAGGTTAATGATGCCATTTTTAAGCCTTATTGAGCATTTTAATTATTAAAGTACGCATTAGCCCGCGCCAATAGTTATTGCGGAAGCAATTAGGCCGGTTGAATCCTCATACTAAAAATAAACCTTTACTTATTGTTTCAATATACAAGTATTTCCCGCTTTACGAGTTCACGGTTTTATGGTTTTCCTATAATATTGCTGACCGATTTAAGTTTCTGTCCGATTTAATTATGTGGACATGTTGATGAGCGTGGACGCGAGACAATATTTTCTTTGGCACTAATATTCGAGCCTTCGATTTAAGAACCACTGTAGTAGGCAATTCGCCATCGAATGTGTTAGAAATATTATCGCATACGTCTAGGGCGTACGAGTATTGTTACCAGACGAACTCTTAGCTGGTATATTTTTTTCGGATACCAACGGGAATTGAAATTGATACCTCCGCGTGGAAGTCAAGCGTCATACCAACAAGGCCACGGAGGTCGTTGAAGTTTCTATGTATATGATCTGCTTCAAGCAGACACTGAAGAACTTACGGATCTAAAGCTCTCATATGTTCCTTCACACTTAACACGTTCAATGCCAACAACGCGCCTAGTGCGTTCTTCGCAACCGTCGGGTGCTAACAACGCGCCTGACGCGTTTTCGTATGCAAAGTTCGTGTCCAATGTTTCGTTTCAAATGGAGGAGGTACTACTAGACAACACCAAATTAAATCGCATGTAATTTTACATCTTTTTTTTTTTTTAATTTTCAGCCACACGTGAATTAATTTGATCGCATTGAATGTGTTAATGGGTTCGAAGAGACGTTTCATTATTTCAAAAACATATTTACAAAGTATTCCTGCCAGCGTGAATAACATTTATCTCGCGGAATTACAATTCCTACAAAGATTGCCCCACTTTCGCATGAAGATGTCTAGATAATATTTTTTATTGGCTATTCACCCAAATTTGGGTATTCCCAGCCAATGAATTACATTGATGATAATACAGAATATGCTCTAGAAGTACAATCACAGTAAGCTCGAGCCATTAATCAACATTTAAAAATACCAAGTTTATCAAAGAAGAATACTAATTTAACATCTTTAATTCGTTAGAAACTAGAAACTTTCTTAACACTACAAATGGAGGGAGACACGTTTGTAATGAGCGTTCTTGTATTGGTTGGCATTGGAGTATTCGTAGTGGCATCGGGGTAAAATTAAATCATCACAATAGGTCGGATACGCATAATTTAGTGGGCAGTCAAAGGATATACACATATGATCACATTCGTACTTGCTAGAATTTAATACAATAATATTTGACAATACTTTGTGGAAGAATGCCTAATGTGCCATGCGATATACTCGTATACTCGTATCAGATGAACCAAGGATTAGACTGCGCTTTTGGTTGCTATGGATAATATTTTTGCTACCTTCCAACCGTCCTTTTTTTAGTTTGTGTTATAAAACGCATAAAGCTCCTTTTTTTTCGTTACAAATATTCTTCATTTCGTTTCTATATTCTGCCACCTTGAATCATCTTGTTTCTTGTCTCACGTTCCCATTATCTATGTATCTTAACAAGCACTTGCTTCATTTTCCCTTTCGGCGCCTTGTTAGTACTGGCACTCAGGATTGCAATCTCTGCCGTATCCGACTCCTGGCGACATAAATGGCTGGCGTATACAAATTTTTGACATCCCCCAAAATATCCTTGATTGTTGGTTTGAAGCATTCGTAAAAAATCGTATTACATAAATTTATTTGGATTTTTTTTTGTAATTTGCCCTATAATTACATATTCTTGTTTCCCAGCGGAAACAAACAGATGGATTTAATTTTTTTCCTACTCGAGTATTGTATTGTAAATTGAATTTAATTAATAGTATTTTAAAATATTTTTTTACTTTATATACCATACATATGTTATGTATTTTTATTGCTAATCTGGAGGCGTGGAATTTTCTGCTTCTTAGTATTAGGATACACTTGAAGAGAACCCTTTTTGGAAGTTCTTTAAAAAATCATGATTATATATGAACACTACACATTTACGTTTCACTACATCTAAAACCGAATGTCTTACTATCACATGTTGAAATATCTACAAAGATTTATTTGTAGTTCGTCTTCCGTTGACAAATTTTCTGCGGTTTTTTTTAACAAATATATTTTTCTAAACGTATGCAGATGCGAGAAATTACCTAATCGAATGGCCGCAGCCACTACCTTCCTATTCAACTTTTATATATTTATATCAATAGAAGTCGGTTCGAGTCCCGAGCTAGAGCGCCCTTGAGTAGAATTTTCTTTAAAGGCTGCTAATATAATTACCCCTTTATTATTATTATTAATTCATGCAGCATATTTAAAATATAGTATTCTGAATATATAAGAATTTCAGTTTTTTTACAATAAATTATATTAATATCTTATATTTTGTGCTATAATTGTTACTGTGATATATGAAGAATTCTTAAGTATCGTTTATTTTGTCAATAAATAAATAAATTTTCATACCTGAGTTGAACGTATTCATAGCCGAAAAACTAAAAAAAAACACTTCAAACAACCGTTTTTTACACGTGTTGATTATTCCTTCGAGTGTTTCAAGATAATCATATCCCTAGATACGAAAAACAACATTTAGACAATTTTACATGCAAATAATTAAACTTACATTAACCGAATATTTGTTGGTATTGTATTAATCTTTAATTGTACACACTATATTGTATTACACTTTCGTTGTATATAGAACAAAGTGGATTTTTGTTAAGTGGCAATCAATATATTCTAATCAACCATAAATATAATAAAGAGGCCTGAAGTGAAAACCTAAAGTTGCTATGGAAATCGAGCCCAAAACCCCCGGGTTGAAAGACAGACGTCTTGCCGACTAGGCCAGAAGGTCGTCATATTCTAGCGGACTTATTGCTATGTATGATTTATTATAAATATATTTTTTCTGAAATATCTTCCATCTCCATTCGACTACGTAGGGTCGGCATTTCAAAGCCTCACTTTCCAGAGTTGTCTGTTGTGAACAAGATCCCTCGCTATTTAAAAAATATATAAAATTTAGAAATATAATTTAATACAATTGCATTTGTGTAATATTGTAAAATAGCTCAGTTGCATGTTACAACTTGTTTTGCCTGCAAATGCTTGATTTTAGAGATATTTCATTTCTGCTTACTCTGTGAAATAAATTGTTATATGTACTTTATGTGTCAATTGGAATCGTGTCTTGATTTGAAATAGGTTGTCCGGAAAGTAGTTACGTATTTTTCGGATAGATGTTTGGACTAAATTTATGTTGTTAACTTCATTCCAAACGTGCTGAATGTATATTGTTATGAAAGGTATATTGTTATGAATAGTTAAGCGCATTATTTTAACCATTGTTTACCCAAATTGCTTGAGTGGTTTTTTATGTAATTTTTTTCGGTTCTTGGTGCTTTCTAACTACCGCGAATGAAAGAATAGGACCAAACCAAAACGATATATGTACAGCGTATGACAAACAGTGTATACAGATATGTGCACTAAGCGATCGTGTGTGTTGTCAAGTATTGTTAAAAACCCGTAATGTTGATATGTCACTCAAAGGTGATGTCCGCTCTGAAAGGTCGATTACTACTGATGACCGAATTAAAGCTTTAATCGATAATAATCATCGTTTTACGACACGAAAGATTTCTGAGATAATGAAAATATCGAAAACCAACGTCCATGAGCACGATGAAGTAACATCTAAATATAAAATCTTTGAATTTGACCTAAAAATACGAAATTACTGTTCGAACAACCCAATCGTTTAAAAAAACACAATTTTATTACTCTATATATTTCCGAATTGAAGTATTGCAGAGGCAAGGCTCTGTAAATTTTGTATTGTTTGCCGGTACATGATGTAATAAAACTCCCTATTCAACCCTCTCAATGCTTGTTGTATCCCTGTACATTCTGCATAGAAAAACCCTGACATCACTTATTCCAGTAAGGGCTTAAACGTGTCTTAATGACTTCTCCTGTACCTCCGTGGCTTGGTAGAACGCCTGTCTTCCTGCCTAGGGGTTATGAGTTCGATTCTCGCGGGTACCTGATTTTTTTTTAAGTTTCTTGTCTGGTTTTCACGTCAAGCCTTTTAAAAAAACACTTTCTGCTTGTTTGGAAAACCGATATGGTAATACACCTGCCAGGTTATATATACACGAAAAAAGTGCAATAAAATATAATACGTTTTTTGTTTTTATATTATTGCTAACAGCGCCTTGGATCTCATAATTTAATTGTTTTTAAAAAAATCTTGCGTTAGCTGACTTCGGACTTGTTTTACTTACAAACCTTTTTTCAAGTGATTTTTTTGTTCATTAGGTACTTTATACTGTCGTATTAAGATGCACCAAGCGAGTATACGAGTATTTTGATTTATTTTTTATTTTGCTGCACTGTTTCAAGAGTGTCTTGAACTATTTCATTTCCGAATATTTACCTTCAGAGATCTAAGTTTCAATTTGACGCTCCGTACCTCGCGTTCATACACCGCCAGCATATCAAGATTTTTTATGATAGTTCATTTATTCGTATGGTATCCTTCAACACATCCGAATTAGTAATTAAAAGATATGGAAGAACGTTGCTGAAATACAACATTCTTTAACCACAGTCATCAGGTTTAGAATCATTTGGGCTGGCAAGGAACACATTGTTAGTTATATTGAAAATACTACTCCGCATGTGAAGAGGCAATAACTCGAGCACACGTCTAGTACTTGTGAGTATTATTACCAGGCGAACCGTTTTACTGGATTGAATCCCATTTTTAAGATAGTAAAATAATAAGACAATATAGGTATTGAATGGGTTAGCACAGGGCATTGATATCAACGAGGTTTGCCGGTGTTGGTCTGTTAAATCGTGTGTACTGTAGCAGGGATTGCAAAGCTGTAGTTCGCGGAGTATTTCTAGATGTACCACGTAGTGGCGGTTATTCTCATTTTTTCATTACTCACTTTACCTTTACTTTCCTAGCTAGAATACTCCCTTCCGTCTACAAAATTATAAGTTAAAGAGGTGTGCTAGTCATGACAATTTTTTCAAAAAACTTTAGATACTTCAATTTAAAAGTAAAATAATGATATCATCGTAAAACATTTTTTTAAATCTCAAGCAACCTTCAAAGTTATACAGCGCCACACACGGCGAATCCCATTGGTGAATCAATACTTGTCTGAAATCTAAAAACATATATCTCGCAAACAAAAGTATGGGCATACCCTCGGATGAAATTTCAAAAGTTATTTTATTGTGTTAGAAATTCGTTGTATCCAGTACAACCTGGCGGAGTTATTTTTGTATGGGAATTCAGACCAACCAGAAATGTGTTTTTTTAATAGGCAATCCTCCCAAACAAGAAAAGTGTTTAAAATAAGCCTTAAAGGAAAATTATACTGCGCCAATTTTAAAACAGCCGAGTATCAATGGCAATCGAGCCCGCAGCCTCCTGGTAGAAATACAGCCTTTTTTACTAGGTCACAGAATTCGTATTTACCTATAATTATGTTTTCGAGCCCTAAAAATTAAAGAATTTTAATGTAGCATCATTATTTTAGCAGTCTATTATGACATTTTCTAAATAAGAGTAGTCATTTTTTTAAATACGAGTATATTCGTTTTTTTGTAATCATGGCCATAGGTTGTAAAAATTATTGATTTGAGAAAAACAAGTTTAGATTTTTTTTACTCTCCTTGCGATGACAAGTAAGTTTACCTCGGTAACTGGACCAGTTTTAAAACATAATAAATAAAATATCTTAAACGTTTTTCAGATATATGTTATATTGTAAATGAATTATCCCGGTGAATTATCAACTTTAATTAAATTCCGTTAACTTGGCATTCCAATACTTATCTGCTGGCTTGGATCATTTTTTCTTATCCGTTAAGACGATTACATGAGATTTTCTTTTTCTCTCAATTATTGGAATTATTACGATTAATGACGGAAAAATTACTGTATTTTGTGAGTAAAACACATACCATCTCGCCATTTTCCTATCAGGGTTGGCAAAGAGCACATATCGTCAGACATTCCAATCATGACATAAATGGTTCGCCTCTCCTACATCCATACACCTTCTCATAACTCCTACAATTTCTTTGACTTTTTACGTTCCTTTTTTTTCAAAATTTTCACTGTATCCAACCATAATTTCCTTAGTCATCCTCTCACACGCCTTCCACTCAAATTTGAACTGTATATTTGCTTTTTTAGTCATTTTTCATTCATTCGTGCGTTTCATATTCCCAAACCATCTCAGTGCTCTTTTACATCTTACACAACATATCGGCTGTAAGTTCACATTCATTCCGTATTCTGTCATACATTGTCATCTCAGGTATCAACATATCGGCTGTAAGTTCACATTCATTCCGTATTCTGTCATACATTGTCATCTCAGGTATCAACATATCGGCTGTAAGTTCACATTCATTCCGTATTCTGTCATACATTGTCATCTCAGGTATCAACATATTGGCTGTAAGTTCACATTCATTCCGTATTCTGTTATACATTGTAATCCCAGGTATCAACATATCGGCTGTAAGTTCACATTCATTCAGTATTCTGTCATACATTGTCATCCCAGGTATCAACATATCGGCTGTAAGTTCACATTTATATTTCGTATTCTGTCATACATTGTCATCCCAGGTATCAACATATCGGCTGTAAGTTCACATTCATTCCGTATTCTGTTATACATTGTAATCCCAGGTATCAACATATCGGCTGTAAGTTCACATTCATATTCCGTATTCTGTCATACATTGTCATCCCAGGTATCAACATATCGGCTGTAAGTTCACATTCATATTCCGTATTCTGTCATACATTGTCATCCCAGGTATCAACATATCGGCTGTAAGTTCACATTCATTCTGTTTTATGTTATACATTGCCATCCCAGGTATCAACACATCGGCTGTAAGTTCACATTCATATTCCGTATTCTGTCATACATTGTCATCCCAGGTATCAACATATCGGCTGTAAGTTCACATTCATTCTGTTTTATGTTATACATTGCCATCCCAGGTATCAACACATCGGCTGTAAGTTCACATTCATATTCCGTATTCTGTCATACATTGTCATCCCAGGTATCAACATATCGGCTGTAAGTTCACATTCATATTCCGTATTCTGTCATACATTGTCATCCCAGGTATCAACATATCGGCTGTAAGTTCACATTCATATTCCGTATTCTGTCATACATTGTCATCCCAGGTATCAACATATCGGCTGTAAGTTCACATTCATTCTGTTTTATGTTATACATTGCCATCCCAGGTATCAACACATCGGCTGTAAGTTCACATTCATATTCCGTATTCTGTCATACATTGTCATCCCAGGTATCAACATATCGGCTGTAAGTTCACATTCATATTCCGTATTCTGTCATACATTGTCATCCCAGGTATCAACATATCGGCTGTAAGTTCACATTCATATTCCGTATTCTGTCATACATTGCCATCCCAGGTATCAACATATCGGCTGTAAGTTCACATTCATATTCCGTATTCTGTCATACATTGTCATCCCAGGTATCAACATATCGGCTGTAAGTTCACATTCATATTCCGTATTCTGTCATACATTGCCATCCCAGGTATCAACACATCGGCTGTAAGTTCACATTCATATTCCGTATTCTGTCATACATTGTCATCCCAGGTATCAACATATCGGCTGTAAGTTCACATTCATTCTGTTTTATGTTATACATTGCCATCCCAGGTATCAACACATCGGCTGTAAGTTCACATTCATATTCCGTATTCTGTCATACATTGTCATCCCAGGTATCAACATATCGGCTGTAAGTTCACATTCATATTCCGTATTCTGTCATACATTGTCATCCCAGGTATCAACATATCGGCTGTAAGTTCACATTCATATTCCGTATTCTGTCATACATTGTCATCCCAGGTATCAACATATCGGCTGTAAGTTCACATTCATATTCCGTATTCTGTCATACATTGTCATCCCAGGTATTAACATATCGGCTGTAAGTTCACATTCATATTCCGTATTCTGTCATACATTGTTATCCCAGGTATCAACATATCGGCTGTAAGTTCACATTCATATTCCGTATTCTGTCATACATTGTCATCCCAGGTATCAACATATCGGCTGTAAGTTCACATTCATATTCCGTATTCTGTCATACATTGTCATCCCAGGTATCAACATATCGGCTGTAAGGTCACATTCATTCCGTATTCTGTTATACATTGTCATCCCAAGTATCAACAAATAAATTATTATAATTGTTATTATCTTCTTATTTTCTGTCAACATTATTCTCATGCGTTTCGCACAATATGCGCACATTTCTACCTCGATTACTGAGTTCACCAAAAAGTTTCAGATGCTCAGGTATGCGGTACCGATCGTTTGGTGTAGAAAGAATTCGTGGCCGCTTGCTAAAAGATCCAAGAGTTAATTGTAAAAGTCTTCATATTTTTACTTACAATATTTTTTAACTCTCAAATTTTCGTTTCTTATTCAATAAAGAAAATACCTTTCCCGGGACACCGTGTATAAAATTATCTAATATTTTACGTAATTTGGCAAGTAGTGCTTCTCAAATTAATGCTACAAGAAAACGCTATAAAAAAGTTGAGAAACCCTGCTGTAGATAGTACGCGCGCCCAACAACGGAAGGTATTCCTACAAATATAACGTCCTAAAAGCTTTGAATCATTATGATCTATATCCAACTGTTATGCAATAACTTTCTTTTTATTCAGTTTATTCTACCGATAATTTTCGGCTTATCTTTTAACATAAAATATCTTATTTACGCTTGCTTATTAATTTCTTCACGCGGAACAATATTTTACTTGAAATATATTGTAGTTATTGAGAGTAAGTTACTTTATTTATTGTACAGATGTGTTGTATAAGTCTAATAGTTTAATTTCAAGAAGATAAATTGAAATCATATTTTTATTTTTATCGTATGAGAAGGTGTTTAGATGTGGAAGAGGTGAAATATGTATGTCGAGATAGGAAAGTCTTGCACTCTGTTCTCTCTGCCTATGTATGTAATTTTTATTTGTTTTGTATAATACATTTACACCTACCATCTCATAATTTCCTTGTTATGGTGAGCAGAGAAGATAGAGCACCCAACATTTTTATCACGACATACTTTCTTCGCCTTTTCCGCACCCATAAATCTTATCACACTGATCCTTATGTTTACGTTATTACTTACGTTTACTTCTTCCGAAATTTCATTCACATGGTCCAACTATAATTTTATCTTTCGCCCACTCTTCACTGTCTTTTCCTATTAAGATTAATTGTTGCTCGGTCGAATCGAGGTCTCAACTCAATATTTTAATTAAGAGTCTTGTCAGATCTAGATGAATGACGTCATCAAAATAAATATCGATAAAAAATGAGATTTGTGTGTCGTTTGTGAGGAAAATAAATTTTATAACGTGATATTGAGAAAGCGATTGTATTAAAAATGTGTAATAAGTTAGAAAACCTAGGAATTTGGTGCACTCAGGAGATCAACAAGCAATCTCACAAGGCCACGACGAAATCTTAAGATATCGTATATCGGCCGTCAATCCTGAAAAAAAAATCAATGTCCAGAACTCTTTTAGTTAGTAATCTTAAATTTATAATAATTAGAAGAAAAAAAAACATTTAAATATTACGATTTTTTTGTCGACCTCTAAAAATGATAAAAAAAAACAATGCAATGAGGTGAACATGAACTGTACATAGAGAACCATAACTTTGGAGCGATTAAATGTCACAATTTCCATGTTCCTCCACAATTCAGTTGTATTGCGGTGCCGGCGCGAGTGGCGGTATTCCGCGCTTTCCTTCCGTTTTCCTTAGGCCAACATTTAACCTTACCTCGCGTACTGCGATATACGTTTCATTTATCTATCGGAAATCGTGTATTTATAAGTTACAAATCGCGCTTGTGTGGTTTAAGTATATATTTCAATTTAAATTGAAAGTTGATTGCGATCAAAATGACAACTTTCTAACTCTTAAAATATTGTAGGACATATTTCGAGAGGTTAGATTTTTCAGTTGCTTCCTAAATACTTATTGCTTATTATGATTATAACTGATTTGTATTGTTAAGTTGCCTCAAACAATGTATTATTAATATTTTTCAAATGTGTAAATAAAATCCTCGTGTGACGTCGTGTGCTTTCCTTTAGGTTATTATTTTATACATAAACTTTCAGTTTTGTATGACGTGAGATAAATATTTAATGTTGTAGATCTCCTTGAAAGTTTTATAGTGAGTGATTTAAATGACTATGATTAGTTTATTTTATACTATAAACAATGTTTATGCATTTTCTGTAATTAATATTCACTCGTTAACCATTTTCCGATATGTGATGTTTTCTGAAGTAATCTTAAAATAGTTGCGATGATAATCTGCCAATAATTTTATTGGAATGTTCGCAAAACTGATCCATATGTAAGTAAAATAAATTTTAAAATATAGACTATTGAACGAGAGATTTTTTATGACTTATTCTAAAAAATAAAATATACCATATATATATTATTTTCATTTGTCTTGCAGCATTTTATAAAAGAAAATCAGTAAAGAGTGTTACTGATTCACCACGAAGTAAAAAAAATATTGTCAATTGAATTGAAAATATTTTAACTATTGGTTACCCACCAAATAATTATAACTTGTTGACATTTAAATTCAGAGATGTTTGCATTATAAAAAAAAAAACAAAATGTTTTCTAGGATTGTCGATTGTCACTTATACTTTTAAAGATATGAAAAATTACCCCGAATAAGCAAGTTTATTGCCGACGGGATGAGCGATCCTTGATGAATATTGGGAATGGAAGATTGGAACAGATTTTGTCGAGTTTCTTTAGAATATATAAACACAAACACTGACATATAACACGAAAGACTGGTAATCTTACTGGTAGATCTTAGATTCGGTTTCTTTAGTTTCCGTGTCTCATTAGTCAACCTTTATACAAAAACAAGAAAGTTCCAATAATGCTTTGGAATAAAAATCCTGCACGTTGCAAAACTGAAAGATTGTTTGTAAAAGCAATATATACGAGTAACATATATCCATTTTCCGTTATATAATATTTGTGCTTTGTATATACTTTTATATAGTATGCAATGCAAAAAATGGTAACTCAAGAATGGCTAACTATTATTTTTTTATTTAAATCTCGTTATAAGATATATGAAGAGAAAGATCTGAGAAAGAATGTTACGATATCCAAAGTCATGGAAATAGGAAACAGTTAAAGGAAAAGTAAATGCGATATACTCGTATATGAGTGAGAAATGAAAGATTAAAGCGAGTTTAGAAATTCTGCTTTTAAGGTAGTACTTTCTTAGAAGATGGAAGAGTTACCAGAGATACTGAACGGCTAGTAGCGATAGGAAACAAAGTCAACAGGGCACATAAACATGTATACTCGAACCGAGCAGTATCAAAATATGATAAGATGACAGTCCACAACAGTATTTTAGTACCAACCTGAATTGTATGAAAGGGAAATTTGGACGTGGAAAAGACTGAGAGGACTCGAATACATACTTTAGAAATGCATGCATTAAGAAAACTTAGGGTTAGAATGTATGACAAAATACGACATTAAGTGATTAAGGATGAATGTGAACTTAAGGCTGATGTGTTGAGTAAGATGAAGAAGAGCACTCTGAGATGGTTTGGTACAGTGGAACGAATGAATGACGAAAGACTATCAAAAATAATATACTATGCAATTGGGAGAGGAAGGCGTGATAGAGGAGGACCAAAAAAGCTTGGTTGGATCAAGTGAATGATAATTCGATAGAAGGAAATGTAAAAAGTCAGAGAAATCGTAGGAGTTGTTTGAGAAGGTGTATGGATTTGGAAGAAGCGTAATATGTGTGTCGTGATAGAATGCGTGACACTCTGTCTTCTGCCTACCCCAGTAAAGAAACAACGTGATTTTATGTATGTATGTAAATCTGGTTTAATTTTTTCTTTAAATCACTGATAAAAGATGAATAAATCTTCTCGGTTTTTTTTCATTCCCTATTGTATTTATTTATTTAACACTGTCAAGCAAATACATATGGCAGATTTATTGTTTTAAAGCAATTTCTTCCAATCAACCAGTTGAGGTTTAATAATTATTATGGATTTCCATTGCCGTATCTTAAATTTCTGATTCTATTGAAAGAGATCTTTCACACAAATATTTAGTTCGAGTTATAAAAAAAGGTTTCTAGTGTTATTTCCACTTAAGTCCTATTTAAATAATATATTTTTGATTGGCTGGAAGAGATTGCCGCGTGGCTATAAACTTGCCAGGTTGTACTGTATACTAAGAAAATCTAATACAATTATAAAATATTTATTAAAACAAATGTTGGATATTTTTTGCTAGATTTATTAAATATTTGGGGATTTTGTGTAGCATTCTGTTCGCTATTTCTCTTTCACGGTATTCGCTATTTCTCTATAACATCGTGTCAAATTTAAAGGGAGCCGAATACCCATTTTTCTTTTCCATAACATTTAACGTTTTCCTCTAGTTGCTCCTCCCTCTATGATTCAATTTGGTGCCTTATTGGGACGTCAACTGAAAAAACGTTTCAGAAAATCCGTTCAGAAAATTTCTGATCTGAAACTATGTGCAATTTAATATCGGGAAACATTAGAAAAGTAGGATGTGAAAATAACGTATTTAAAAAAAATTATATTTTAATGGTTTGCCCAGAAATACCAAAGAACCCAGGAGCATCGGGATATTTCTTGAATCCTTGTATAAATAATATGAACAAATAATAAAGCAAATAATGAAACTGCTAAGAACAAATAATAATGCTGTAAATAGTTGAATTCGTTATTTTAATTTAGATTTATATATATTTTTTTGTATTAACATACTATATATACTCGTAAATAAAACAAACATGAATTAATACTTGATTAATTTTTTATTTCAACAACTAACTATCGATTTATTTCTTGAAATGGTGACGGTTTAATCTTAATATACGGCCATTATAATATACGACATCATTTTATACAGTACAGCCTGGCGGTTTTATTGCCACGAGGCAACTTCTTCCAACCAATTAAAGAAAATGTCATTTACAGAAAGTAATAAACTCCATGATCTATTTGGTAAAACGCTTGTCTACCACCCGGAGGTTTCGGGCTAGATCCCTGAAGGGTACCTAAAAATATGGTCCTATAATATTGTTTCCATACAGGCCCGTAACATTTCAAATTTTACAGTATACAGTGGAAGTGTAATGTTAACACAATATATATTTCTAAAAAAAATGTATTTAAAAAAACCTGACGTTTTTTTTATCAGCATTGAGAATGTAACGCAAAACGTCGTTAGTATATCTTCTTGACTTGACGTTTGTTTGATAATGGTTCACCATATTATTAAATTAGCGATGTCAACGACTTTTCTGATATTTCCACTTAAAATTCAAATCCAATTAAGTTTTACTTAACTTGAAACTTCGACATTAATTTCACTTTCGAAATAATTTTAATGAAATAAAAATTTGAATTATCCATGTAGAATTTAATTGAAACGGATTCCGAGAAAAATTCTCTTTTTCAATTTTCTTTTTAAATTAGAATATTCCATAATACTGGACGCGATTCTATCATAAAAAATGTAGAGATTTTTAAAAAGCTTTTATTTTAATTAATTTAATAATATAATATGCGCCATTTGCCAATTTAATAATATAATATGCGATTACCCCTTAATTTTATAGTATCATGAAATAACAAAATTAAGAGGGAAAATTCCTACAATTTGTCAGTCGTTAAGCTGTACAGGGTGGATACCAGCATGGACACTTGATACACCCATTTAATCTCGCCTTAAGCCGTATAAAATGATTTAGAGACGATTTTTCTTGACTCCGAGTATTTCAGTGGATGTATCGCAGTGACTTGTCGAATCATTAAATTTGTATAACTTACTGTTGTCCTGTTAATGTATTTCTTTAACTTGGTTGAATTTTTATATTGTTGAACAGAAAACCTCTAGACTGTTTATTCGAATAAAAAATAAATAAAATGTAAATGTGGATTTAGCTAGCCATTATTTTTTTCATTTATTCCTGTAATTCAGCGTTTACACAGTAGTTTAGCAGTAGATCTAGATTTATTCCTGTAATTCAGCGTTTACACAGTAGCTTAGCAGTAGATCTAGTTTATGTTATTTTAAGATGAACTAGTTAAGAGAAATGGTCCAATGTCAGCAATAATCTTTGAAAACACCTCATTTATCAGTTTTTTTTTCATCACTGTTGGAATTTCTCCTGTTGGTAATCCTTTTTTAGTATTATTCAGCCGGTTTTAGATTCATACAAATTTTGTTTGTACTTCCTTAGCCTTGTTCTTAAATTTAATTTTGAGAAATAAATTTGAAGATTGGAAGCATTGAAAATAGGCTGAAAGGAGACGAATAAATGGTGTAGAGATCCACGTAAAAAATATGTAAGGTGACAATATACGAAATAATGTAGAATGAAGTGATTAGCGATGAATGTGAACTTGCTAACGGAAAGGGGAAGGTGTAATGCAGGAAGACCAAAGAAAGCGTGGTTGAACGAAGAGAATGCCTTTTTGAAAGATGGACATGTTTAAAATCAGAGAAATCGAAGAAGCTGTATTAAAAGGTGTATAATATGGAGTACGTAACATATGTGTCGCGATCGAAAAGTCTGTCGTTCTTGCCCGTGTGCCTACTCCGACGCGGAAACAGTGATGGTAACTTTGTAAATTTTGTAAACGACGAGTCTTGTATAACTTTAGAATTCCTTGTTCACATATCTTCTGATTTTTGCGTGGAAAATCTCGGGTAAATGAATACCCCCTATATTTAATGTCTATGTTTACCGGAATTTGAAAAATGTCGCGACATTTTTAGTCTCGTTACGATAGCCGTAGTAAATAATCGCATTACCTATTTTTAGAAATGTTATATTTTTATTTCATGTACTATACAACGCGGTCAGCGTCGTTCCTCGTGGCGATATATAAAGGTGAATGAAAACAAACAAAAAGTTGAAAACGATTCTTTACTTTTTTGCTGAACTAATTTATTCGTATGGTAACCCTTCAATATATCCGAATGCGTGATTCAAACGTATTGAAGAGGGTAGCTGGGAGACAACATTTCTTCGGCTCCATTAATCGGACCTTCAGATTTAGAAAAAAAACTGTAGTAGGGCAGAATCTCGCGGTTCGTCATGGCACGTGTTTGGCTTACTACTTTGCACGTGAAGAGACAACAACACTCGCACACGTTAAGCACGTATAATTATTGTTACCGGACGAACTATTTTACCAGACTAGTACCTTTGTTTTAATTTTTGTTGGTACCATCTGAAATCTGGTGGAAGTTAAGCTTACCGAGGTAGACCAAGGAGGTCTCCCGTTTTGCTGAATGACACCTTGAGAGAAAAACTCATAATTTATTAAGCGATAATTTCGTTTCAATTACGTCGTTTTGTAACTGTCACTCCAGGGAGCATTTAATTGTTTGTAGTATCTTTCAAAAAGTGTCATTTGCAGAAGTCTCTCGAAAGTTTCACCCTAGATGAAGTTAATGTCTTGCGATAGGAGCAGTTGTTACGAAAGCGTACTCGTAGCAATTTGTTTTGAAAGAATATAATTATTAATATGTAACGATCTCCGTGGTCTATTGGGTAAGATTGTCTATTGGGATTCGCACTCCGTGGTCTATAGGATTGTGGGATTCGATTTCCGTTGGGACCCAAATTAAAAAAAAGGTGTTTCAGTCTGGTTTTCATTTAAGGCTTCTATAACATTTTTCTGGTCGATAAGAAGATTGCCATATAGCAATAAACTCTTATAGATTGTACTGTATACAACGAAAGTGTAATGATAGTTACAGTACATAGATGAAGTGGATATCACTATTAATAGGCGTATCAAATTCGTGTTCACGTTGCGGTCGTGAGTGCGGGTACGACTTACGTGCTTATGTATGTAATTAACTTAATTTTTACCATTTCACATTCATTTTAATAATTGTATCTTCCCCGATCCCTTAATACTAAATACCCAAAACGTCAGAATTTGCCTGATGAAGGAAGAAGGTGTCTAGGTGTAGGCCAAGAGTTCGAAGAGATATTCGCCACCAGCATGTTTGTTTACTATATGGTATTTCAAAATATTTTTTGATATCACTCAGATGTTGAAAGCTGCAACAACAAACCATCGTTTAAGCTAACTCAACACGGCAACAACTCCGAAAAGCATTTTAAACATTTACATGTACAAGGGTGTGGGCTGAAAAACATTTGATGTCCTCGCGACTGGGCTCGCCCTCTATTGGTGAGATGTATCTCGACTGAGGTGATGTTATGAGATGAACCGAGACCTTTTGATAGCTTCTCTCTTAAAATTATTTTTTATCCAGATATACACGTATCAGCATATGTAATTTTAGGATATATGAACATACTATGTTGCTATCAATAAACTTGTTTATTTATTTAACCCTTTGCCATCTGACGGTACAAATTTGTACCAACAGATTTAAACGTTCATTCTAGCATTATACATCAAAATTTGTTGGATCAATCCCTGTCATCACATATGTGTACTAATATTTTACAATGCAAACAGTATTGGAACGTGTATGCCACCGGGTATCTCAGATGAATGTTGACTGTCACACTGATTGGACGCTATTTTTATTGTTCATTTTTGGATATAAAAATATTAATCAAAATGGCAGGTAAGTGTGTTTATTGAAAGTAGAAGTTCATTATCATTTGTTTTTATAAAATTGATTGATATAATAATACGATTGTTCAAAACATATTTGTCGTTTTTTTATGCCTTTATTCAGTGACGGTACAAATCTGTACAACCGTTTTTTGGATGACTATGAATAAAAAAAATAAATAAAAAATGTAATCCCTCTCTAACATCCTACAACAAGAGATATTTAACAAAAAAAATGCAATAATCAAGTTATTTCTATGTTCAGGTAACAAATGGTTCAACTATTGTATGTACATTTCATGAACTTGATCGAAGGGATAAATTTGGTATGTCCAAAATATATCACTCGTTGCTTTTAGTGTTTATACACGAGACAGTCACACAGTTTTTTATTATGATATGATACAGCTATGGGCCGCGCGGCGACATTGACTGATGCTAGCTTATTTTCATCACATTTTCCCGTCGATTGCGTGCGTCGTTCCGTTTGTTCGGAATCGCGAGACTTGTCTAATGTCAATGGCACCTGGCCGCTTGGAGTTACAAAATAATCGTCTGTTTTGTTTGGGTTTGGCGAACGCATGCGGATGTGCGGCGCCCGCGCCGTAGGTGTGTCAAGGAGAAACGCCTTAGGTACGAACTTTTTTTGCGCGGTTATTTCATCACCGGTGGACCATCAAACTCTCTCTTGCTATTTTGTTTATTTAAGATTGAATACTTCGTACTGTTGAGGAAAAACGAGCATGGGAAGAAGGTCTTTTATTAAGATCCTCTTTATGCGCTGCATTCAACATGTCTCAGGACAGGGAAGTATAGAGACAGGTGATGCACCAAGTTACTGATGCAGCAGAGGATTACAAGAATAATACATTTTGTATTGATTTTAGAAATATCGTTGAGGCTTTGTAACGAGTAATGTGTCGATCTCTTGGGATAGGAAGTATGTTTAACTGAACTAAATTATGTATAGTATATAACGAAAGCGATACAATGCCTAAATGTGATAATTAGTAGCGAATCTGTACAACATGTGCATCAATACAAGAATTTGGGAACTTGGTCAAATGAGAACCCTCTCAGGAAATAAAGACGAGGATAGAAATTGCAACTAGTACTTTTGTTAAAATGAAGCCTCTATTTACAAGCCGATCCTTGAGCTTTGAATTGAGAATGCGTATGGTTCGCTGCTTTATCTTCTCAATTCTCCTCTGTGGGATGGGGGCGTGAACCCTGAAACAGGAAACACTTGTAGGATCGAGGTTTTTGAGATGTGGATCTTCAGACGTATTCTCAAAATCCCCTAGACAGATGTTATAAATGTGCAAGTATTTGATATGTGTATGAGAACCGATAACTACTTACAACTGTGGAGGTTCGCTTATATTTGCACAAAATTTACACAATTTTAATTTATTTTTAAAGTAACGTCAAACTCTACCTGTAGGTCAGTTTAGATTTATTCAAATCGCATTCAAGTTTTGTTGCATTTGTTATAGTGGCTTGAAACATTTTCACTCTAGTTTTTTTATTTTTTCGTTGAATCAACTATTTTATATCAGATATTTAGTGAGTCATCCGATATCTCATAACATTGTTAGTGAATAACAAGTATAATAAAATAAGTAAGTATGCATACGAATCACCAGAGAGATCGTGTTATTTGAAGACAGATAACATACCAGTATGATCAACAAAAAGGCCAACATTCAAATTGTTTTTGCTGAACTCAATTAAGCACTTGATGTTAAGGAATTTTGCCATTTGTGAGTATATTTTCGAGAAATATATTTAAAGGCGTATTTCTGGAGGTAACATGATCAATGGCGTACTTATTACCAATAAATAAATCGCAAAAATTTCAAAAATGATTATTCACAGTGGTGTGCTAGTGTCAACCTTGGTGTATAGAAGCGAAGCCTAGGCACTGAAAGGGAGTGATGAGAGCAGAATTAAATCAGTAGAAATGCGTGCCTTGCACATAATATTTGGAGAGCGAGTAATGTACCAGACAGGTACAAAGACTGTAGATAGGGCGTTGGTTGCTGCAGTGCTCGAAGAATCCAGTTCGCGGAGTCAATCGTAAATCACCAAAAAATTAATTAGATTAATTTCCGGTGAAATGTTCTTGAGTCGATGCGCCTCTGAACTTGTGGGCGGAGCTTGTTCCGGCGTATTCAGAGAGCTGTCCAGACGGTGCCAGGGGCGGACTCGGTACGATGATTCCGGCGAAAGACGAAGAGACGAAGTGAAGTCGGAAGAGTAGAGATTCCTCTGTAGAACTTGGAGAAGGTTGAGAAATGAAACGTAGTCAGTAGAGTGAAGAGAAGTAGTATAATTTCGGTAACGTTTGGGGCTCTATATTAGCGGAAAGTCGGTCAGAGTAAGCGCTCGCTGCCCGCGAGGTAAACCCATGTTCGGGGCTAGCGGGGCCGCTTAGACTGACCGCTTTCTGCCTTGGTCTCGATGGCTCGGCCACGGCACAATTTCCACCGCGGTCGCGAGCTCATTCGGATTCAAACTGACTGATATTTATGAAACATTTTACATTACATAGACATTTTACATAGACATTTTACATTGACATAAATTATAAAACATTTTACATCGACAAATATGAGGGCAAATTTCCCTCCAGATCTACACACAACCTTGTCTGTCTCATCATACCACATACACACACAAGGGTGACGGCATACGTCCGATACACTCCCCTCGATGTTGCCTCCGTATAGTCATCTTCGGAGCAACATCTAAATGGGCAAGGACGTGTGCGTTGTCACCTCGCAGAGGTTAATATCCTCCCGGCGTGGTCTCCCTGTCTCGTGGTAGAGAGCCAGCCGTGATCATCGCCTTGTTTATCCGTGTATGTGGTACGCCGAGTTCTTGGCAGGTGTGCAGATCTGTCTGCTTGTGCGCAAGTCAATCATTGACTTGCGCGATGTCCTGTGCTGGGGGAAGGTGAGGCGTGCATCCTCTGGATGCGATGCGCCCGGCCTCCGCGTGTCCCTGGTCTAGTGGTGAGTCGTCTTGTCTTCCTGGATGCGCCGCTTCTGACCGCTCGACATCCACCGGTTGGCGATCTGCATGATGGTCCATGCCAGCCCCACACATTCTTGGCGTTGCGACGACGTCATCCCTTTTGGTGCGATGGATCGACGCAGGTCGCGCATTGTCGTCGCGCCTCGCCGTATCCTGGCACTTTGGCCTGTCTTCGGCGCGCTGCTCGTCCTGTGGCGACGCGTTCCCCTCTGTCGGTTTTGCGTGAGCCAACTTACGCAATGTCGGTTCACGCCAGTGGCATGTGTCGCTTTCGCCTCTAATGGGCCGCTGTCCGGCGTAGGCCGCAACTTTTCGGCCCGCAACTTTTCAGGCTCGTGCGGTGTATCCGCCACCGAGCCCGGCGAGCAGTGTCGCGCCGCCTCTCCGTTTGCGGACGTCTCGCACTTTCTTGGCGTGGCGACGACGTTATCTTTCTCAGCGTGATGTGTCGATGAGGGTTGCGCGCTTTCTCCGCGCCTCTCTGCATCCGGGCTCATCCGCTGATACTCGACGCGTCGCTCTTCTTGCGGTAACGCGTTGTCGCCCTTTCCTCGTTTTGGGTGACGTTTTTCGGACATTTGGGCTTTCTTTGCCCGGCATCCCGCGTCCATTCCCAGTGTCGCGAACTTTAGTGCCCCGACAGTGCCCTCCTTCATGGTTGTCCGTCTTTCCATGGGTGAATGCCTCCCCCCGTGGGTAACCCACCCCAGTGCGGTGCGGGAGGTAACGCACCCATCCGTATGCCCTCGTACCTCTTGCGATACGATCAGGTGCGCGTTGTCTTGGCCGATGATCATTTCGGGCCTGATCTCTCGCACTGGCTCTGGGCTGGCGTATGGGGCTTGAACGAGCTGCCTAGGGGGGTCCAATCTCGACATCGTATACCCCGATACGCTGTGTGTTACCCCGGTCCATCGTCCCCTTATCTGGACCGTGATCCGTCGCGACGCCTTGTCTGTGGCGCCCATCCGTCTTGGGCCGTCTATCCGAAGGCCACAAACGGGGCCTTCAGCGCCAATCCTGGCTGCCACGGCTGCGTCGATCAGGGTCACTGCTGACCCTTCGTCCAGGAGAGCGTGCACCTCCAGTTGCCCTCGCGGTCCTGACACCGTCACGGGTACGATTTTCAAGAGTACCGGTGACGGGTCCGATGTGCGAATGGTGGCGACTGTGTGTGCTGTTGCTGGGCCGGCTCCGGTCCTTTCCTGATGCAGCGTACGGTGGTGCGGTCGTCGGCAGCTACCCACGCCGCATCGCTGCTTCCTGCAGTCAACAGCCAGGTGCTTGGATTCTAGGCAGTTGGGGCATACGCCCAACGCCTTTCTGCATTCCCAGCGCTCGTCCACGCTCTTTTCTCGCCACGTTGGACACGTTGATAGCTTGTGCTCGTCGTGACATAGCGCACATCTTGCGCCATTGCGACCGAGCTTCTCTGTCGACTGGGGCAGCGCGTTGCCTTCCCGTCGGGGTTTCTGCGCTCTCAAGGACGCCTGCGTGTCTATTGTTCCGGCATGGGTGGCCGCGTTGCCTATTTCCATCAGCCAGGTGGCCAGGTCGTCCACGGTGGCTTTCGGCTGTCTGATCCGTGACTGGACCCACATGACCTGGATGGTCAAGGGCAACTTGGTCGCCATCTCTGTCAGGAGTTGCGGTGACGTGAGGTAGTCCCCTTCCACGCCTTTGATCGTAGCGACGACGTTGCGTATGGCGATCGCGAACTCCACGAGGGCTTCCATGGAGTTGCTATCGGTCAGGCGTGGCAGTCGCCGCACTCTGTCCAGCATCGTGGCTACGATCACCTCCGGGTGGCCAAAGCGCATCTCCAGTGTGCGGATGATTTCCCCGACGCTCCTTGGATCCACCAACAGAGCGGATACTACCTCTCGTGCGCGCCCCTTCAGGGCACGCTGCAGCCGGAGAAGGTTCTCAGCTTCGGCTAGTCCACACAATTCTGTGGACTGGTCGTACTGTGCTTTGAAGGCAGGCCACTCGAGAGGTTCCCCAGAGAAAACAGGCAGGTCCTTGGCTCCAGTCTGGCGTGCGATGAGAGCGGTCATCCTCGCACTATCTTCACTGGCCGGCGCCTTCGGGCTCCCGACCTCCTGTGCGCATCGGATGAACTCTCTCATCATTGCTGTCATCTGTGCCATGGAGTCCTGCTGTCTGCCTACCCACTCCTCGGTGAGTCGCCTGGGGTCGGCCACCGGAACGTCATCGGGGATGTGTTCCGCCGATGGTCCCGGAACGGCTTCAGCCGTTGCCGTCGCTCGTAGCAGCCTTCTCCTCAATGATGCCGATTTCCGCTTCTCAGTGCGGACCTCCTCCTGTAGCCTCCGGACCGTGTCCTCTGTGTCAGCGCCCGAAGACGCCACTGAGTCGGCGACTGAGGTACGGTCGCTCTCAGCTCTCGCTTGGTCAGCGGGAGCCTTTCCGGAACGCAGAGAAGGCATGATCGCGTCAGTGGCTGGTGATGGTGATGATCCTCAGGTGACGGCGATATCCCAAGATTATATCTTTATATCTAAAAGATTTAATATCTCCAAACTTCAGAAGGTGGCGATTGCGACGCTCTGCTTCTGAAGATGACGATGATCAAGATTCGCTTCTGCTGATGATTCTTGAGGATGCAGCAGATCCGGCTCGAAGGACCACTTTGTACCAGACAGGTACAAAGACTGTAGATAGGGCGTTGGTTGCTGCAGTGCTCGAAGAATCCAGTTCGCGGAGTCAATCGTAAATCACCAAAAAATTAATTAGATTAATTTCCGGTGAAATGTTCTTGAGTCGATGCGCCTCTGAACTTGTGGGCGGAGCTTGTTCCGGCGTATTCAGAGAGCTGTCCAGACGGTGCCAGGGGCGGACTCAGTACGATGATTCCGGCGAAAGACGAAGAGACGAAGTGAAGTCGGAAGAGTAGAGATTCCTCTGTAGAACTTGGAGAAGGTTGAGAAATGAAACGTAGTCAGTAGAGTGAAGAGAAGTAGTATAATTTCGGTAACGTTTGGGGCTCTATATTAGCGGAAAGTCGGTCAGAGTAAGCGCTCGCTGCCCGCGAGGTAAACCCATGTTCGGGGCTAGCGGGGCCGCTTAGACTGACCGCTTTCTGCCTTGGTCTCGATGGCTCGGCCACGGCACAATTTCCACCGCGGTCGCGAGCTCATTCGGATTCAAACTGACTGATATTTATGAAACATTTTACATTACATAGACATTTTACATAGACATTTTACATTGACATAAATTATAAAACATTTTACATCGACAAATATGAGGGCAAATTTCCCTCCAGATCTACACACAACCTTGTCTGTCTCATCATACCACATACACACACAAGGGTGACGGCATACGTCCGATACAAGTAATATGATGATCTAGGAAAGAGTGGAAGGAGATAGTTGGATAAATTTTGACTGATGGAAAGATAAGTATGAGAAACTGGAGAGCATGCATGACGAGATGTATTAATGTGGGCAAGGCGAGAGTTATGTGCATATATATAAAAGCGTGGATATATGTCCTCTCTGCTTACCCCACAAAGGAAATGGCGTGATGATATGTATGTATGTTACTATGCGATCTTGAATTTCAAGGAAGAACTCTATATAGTGCTTATAATATCGTTGCATTGATGCAATGAACAAAGATTATTTTATATCAAATGACCTTTTTGATACAAAAGATTAAAAAAATAACAAATAAAATTCAACATTGACACTCGGATAAGCTGTGTTCTATAATAAAAGAAAAAAACTAGTAAACGACGGACCTAATACCGATAACAAAGCAAACCCATACAATTTATTCAATCCATCCCTGCAAAAACAACTTATTTGTGCCTGAAAGTAGTCAAAGTCACGTGAAAGTCCATATAATGTCCATACTAATTGCCTAATCTGTGTCTTGTTATTCGGGAGTTGTACAAATAATTTCATCATGAAACAAAACAAGAAATATTTTACGTAACATATTTATATTAATTTATTTTAGTTACTGTTGGTCAGTTTGTTATTCAGCCGATTTGGCTGCAGAATACGCCCCTTTTTATTTTATCACGTTTCTGCTTGATAAGTTGACCCATTTGCAATTTAATCATACTACAGCTCAATTTAATTCAACAACAAACTGGTGATTTATTATTTCCTAGCTTATTTGAAATATGTGGATGATGTTTTTTATTAAAAAATATGGTTTTTATATAAAAATACATTTTATTGTATAACGAGTTCCGTGAGAATTTTGTAAATAAAAAAAACTAACCGTTTCACCCAATTTAAATAATGCTTATTTATAAAAAAAAACGAACAAAATATTAATGTTTTAAAAATTTGTAAAAAACGGGTTTAAGTCATGGTAATTGTGTTTGTAAGTATCGGAATACATCTTTTTAAACGCTTTTACTGCTCAGTTCTTCAAGATATTCCGAATGAAATCGGCACATAACGTTAACCTTAGTGAAACACTTAATTTTGGTATACATATGTATACGTTTGTCACACTCAAATACATGTCTTTTATTTACACTCCGAGACATGAAGACCGTTTGGAACAATCCAAAAATCATTAGAAATTGTTGCAATATTTTACATCACGCTCTAAGTCTAATGTAATTTCAATGGTTTATTACACAAAACTAATTTTTATGTAATAAACCATTGAAATTAAAGTTGTAAAATACACTCGATTGAAGCCGCTCTTAATAAAAATACAATCAAATATTATGTTTAATTAATTTTTTAACCGATATGCCATCTCTGAAGCTCATACAATATTTATCGCTCTTTTGCTCTCTTAAATCGTTAAATTGAAGTTTGACATCTGAATACGTCAGAATTTAAAAAAAATGTTTTGCTTTTTTCTAAAATTATGCATTATTGACTTTCCAGATATCTCCTTTGATTACTCAATGAATAAATAGATTATTTTTACCACGGAATCTTCATGCAATGTTATAAACATATAAATATTTTTGTACAAATATTCATACAATAATCATTGTATGGAAACATTGTTATATCTGGTGGCGTGTCTAGTCTCCAATGTTTATTGTACACAATTTATAAAATGTTTTAAATAATGTTAAATGATGTCTTGCAGGCTTTAGTATGCTTTGTATTACGGTACATGACGACGATAATTTACCCATGTATTTTCTTCTCTATCAGGCATCGTCCCACCCCTTAATTACATGTCATGTACTCCTATAATCTTTTGCAGCCTATAGTCCCAATAATAACTAGTTTTTTCTTAGAATAAATTACGTCAAAGGTACTTAACATATTTTTCTCACGGATATAATAATTATTTACAACAAACTGAACGAAGTAATGTATTCATTTGTTGATTAAGTTTCTCAACACTAATTTTCAAATATTAAGCCATTGAAGTTTTAAAAATTTTATTTGATACGTTAATAATATTTGCTATTGATAACCCACCACCACCATGCAGAAAGTGTCTACATGGTGAGGCTATCCAGAAAAATTCCGTTTTACTTAAATTTTGTTTCGATTTATTTCTAGACATCTAATTTGAGACTGACAATACAATTATAAACTTCCTGTTTCAGTATCTGTATCTTGGATCACGAACTTTACGTCATCCGCATAAACCTGATAATGGAATCCCTGTGTTGAAATGAGCTCACTGGGTTAGTTAATATAAAATAAAAAGAAACGGCTTGAATGTCGACCCTTGTGGTACACCAATACTTAACATTATCCTGAAACTATTTTTCCTGATGAACAACAGCGGATTACATTCTATTTGACAAATAAGATTCAACTCGGGCGAGGAGGACATTAGGACTGAGAACCTAGACTCATCCCTAAGTTTTTGCAAGACCATTTTTTGATCGACACTATCAAAAGCATCGTTCATATCTTCAACAGTAATTATGTAAAGCAATTTTCGCTGATTTTATCCCCCTCAACAAATCCGACACCAATTTTAAAACAATAGTCTATTGGATATTTTTTCGCATACAGAATTTATATAACTGGAATAGAGCATTTGATTTCAAGATAGAAAAAGTATTGTGTAAAATGATTGTGACTGAAAAAAGAATAGGGTTTTTAGTGACTGAAAATTACTTGATGCAAAACCATATTGTATTGTACTCGTACTTCGTTATATATTGTACAACCTGGCGGGCTTATTGCCATGTGGCAATATCTTCCAACCAATCAGAAAGATGTTAAAGAGGCCTTACGTGAAAAAAAGACTGGAATTCTTTTTTTTTATCTGGGGTCCAACGGGAATCTAACCCGCAACCTCCGGGTTAAGAGACAAGCATCTCACTAACTAGGGCACGGAGGTCGTCATAGTTCGAGATACTAAATTTTCTAAGAAAAAAGTTAGGATGCATTAGTTAAGTACCGTCCTTCGAAATTACGTAACTACTTGCCATCAGGCTATTTTTCTTTTGGGGTAGGCAGAGAGGACACATATCTACACCTCCTTATCTACGTACATAGCTTTTGTCTCGTCCGCATCCACACATTTCATAATACATGCTCTTCGTTTTCTAATACTCCTCACTTTTCTCTTGGAAAAAAATCTCAATGTATTCTTTCCTTGGTCTAAATGTTGATGTCAAACACACACTCGTATATATTTGTTTTGTAAATCTTTCACTACTTATTCTCTTAATGTGTCCAAACCATTTCAAGATTTCTTCCCTATTGTCGATCTTTAGTTGTATCGTAATATTATTCTCAATTTCACTCCAACAAATTTACTAAATGTGATGCATATCGGCTTCATATATTTTTTAGTGAACTTATAATAGATTTACGGGAATTTTTAAATGTCGATGAAAGTTCCTTTCCTTGTGTACCTTTAACCAATGAGGTACATGACTGCGCGGTAACGCACTGAAAGTGCAGAAGGTCGGTTCGAATCCCGCGCTGTGCTTCTCCTCTCGAACAACACAGCCCATTTTTCCGCCTAGTGTTTGAGGGTATAAGGATACCTATGACTTTGGTCAAATCTATTTTTTTGAAATGGACAAACATAGCGCTTTTTCGTAACTCACATGTCATCCCAAGATCCTAGAACAATCTTAGAATTTATGGTGGATACTAAACGGTTGTGCGAACAATACATTGAAACAGTAAGATGCCTGTCTCTGAAATCGGGGGTTACGGGTTCGATTCCCGCTGCTATCCAATTTTCCTAAAAAACGAGTTACAGTCTGGTTTTTACTTAAGCCATTTTGACCATCCTTCTGGTTAGTTGGAAGAGGTTGTTAGATAACAATAAACCTGCCAGGTTGTAGTGTACAATGATCAACATACTTTCAATTTTTTTCAAGTTTAATGTTTAATTTTGATGATCAAGCAATTAAAGTACGTATATTATTTATAGTTAAGGCATTAACATTGTGGAGTCTTGTTTATGCTGTCCTGATAATAAGGTGAAAACCTTGAAACCGATAGGATTATACCGTTACATAAAGTGGAATAAACAGTGTTTGATAAAACAAATTACAATTAAAGCACACATGAAATATCAGAAAGTCAAAAAGCTTAGGAAGTAAGTTAAGAATCTGACAATCTGCTCTCGAGTGAAATATTTCACGCTCACATAATCTTTTTTGTTTTATCTTTATACATACGAGTATATAACATGACGCCATTTTCCCATCGGGGTTTCTCAGAGAGGACAGAGCGTCATACTTTTCTATCTCGACACACATTCTTAGCCTCTTCTTCATCCTTACACCTTCTCATACAACTTCTACGATTCATCTGACTTTCTACGTTTCCTTATTTCAGAATATCATTCACTTGATTCAACCATATTTTCCTTGGTCTTCCTCTCACACGCCTTCCACCCAGATTTGCACTATGTATCTGTTTAGCACCCTTTCTTTTTCTCAGTTTTGGTCGGTTCAACGAGTAATATATCGTAAGGAATATAAAACCTCCTCTCGAATCCAAGACAACCTGTTATTTAACTGAACTATTTATTACATTTCCATCTTCAAAATATCATTCACTTAATCCAAATATACATTCCGTGGCCTTCCACGCTTTTCACTTATATTTGCATTGTGTATTTTTTTTAAAGATTTTCTTCATTCATCCGTTCCACATGCGCAAACCATCTCAATCAGCCACAATTCACATTCATCCCTTATCACGTCATTCCGTATTCTGTCATACATTGTCACTCCATATATTATTCTCAATGCACGCGTTTCTACAGCATGTATTTGGCTCTTTTATATGTTACCACGCCCACGTTTCACTCCCATACATCAAAGTGGGCACTAAAATACAATTGTGGGCTATCATCTTATTTTTTTATTTATTTTTAACCTGGCGATCTTTTGCTATGTGGCATTCTCTTCCAACCAACCAATGAGTTTGTTTTTTTTAATAGGCCCTAAGTGAAAACCAGACTGGAATCCCATTTTTTTAAATCTGGATTTCCTGCGGGGATCGAACCCGCAACCTTCGGATCGGCAGACAAGCGTCTTACCCCCAGGCCACGGAGGTCGTCTTATCATCTTTATATTTATTATTAAAGTTATTATTTTATTTGTCTATAAAATATTTTATTTTCATGTAACATCTCAAGTTTCGACATTTTGAAATATGAATTTGATTCCCAATTCAATATAATATATATAGAATAACACATAACCTAGGAACTTACCTGATATCCTAAGAACGCTGAAGAATATATAGTATGTTAAGGTATAACAAACTTACCTGATATCCTAAGAACGCTGAAGAATATATAGTATGTTAAGGTATAACAAACTTACCTGATATCCTAAGAACGCTGAAGAATATATAGTATGTTAAGGTATAACAGAACGCTGAAGAATATATAGTATGTTAAGGTATAACAAAACGCCAGCAATACAATACAATAAAGCAATGTCTAAATTTAATCCACCGGGAATTGGACGTTATCGATCGTCTGTCTGCTTCGTTAAAACTTATAACTCAGAGGCTCTCGGGATTATTATAATAATATATTTTTTTGTTTATATTTCTAAAATGTTGGCATTTGATCTAGAAAAAAAAATATTAAGGAATCAACTTTGGTAATAATACCATCAGATTTCTGTACTTGCACGATTTAATTTATTGCAAATGATTTTATCTTTTCGTTTTGTGTTCTTTGTCCATTGTGTAATATTTCGTGCCGAGGTTTTTTATATCGTACTTTATTCTCATATTTAATATTAAATATTGTGGTATCATATGAGTAAATCATCTTTTATTCCCATTTGTTAGTAATAAACACAAATGAAATGCCTATAATCAATTGTGGTATGTAAAATTAACAATCGTGTAGTCATGCATTTATTTATATAGTCCCCCCAACATATCCAAATTGATAATGCGTACATGTTGAAACCGGGAAGACAAACTGGTCGACAAGTAACTTACAATTCTACATCTTACGTGTTGAAAATACTACCGAACGCAGACAGGTAACAACACTCGTGTACGTACGAGAAGTTTGGAAATACCTAGACAAACTTGACACGACGACCAAATGAATTAAATTCTGAAAGAGGGAAAAATAAAAGCCTTTACAATAAGAGAGTTTACATATCGGTTGAATGAAGTAGAGATATGTTCTTTAAAATAAATAAATAAATATTACGTTTATTGACAGCAACATAGTATGTACAAGATCACACCTGAATAACACTTCTAAAACACATAAATTGCAGACAATACATCAGACACAGAAGCTTTCTGATTACCCCAACATGGACATGGCGTAATGGTGACGATTTGATGTTATGAATAATCGATCACATCATATAATTGAATAACTACCTCTCGTATTGGAAGCCTGAGAATCAATCAATCGATTGATTTATGTGACACCGTTGAGTGACCTACGCCACTGCAAGGACACCACTAATTCGGCAGATTTTTTTAATGTGGTCATGACATGTCTTCGAGGTTATGTTTTCACCTTTAGATTAAGGTGTCGTCTTTCGATACTTAAGAAAATTATCTCAAAACTTTCAAGAGTATTTTAAAAATTCACTTTTCAACACGTAACACAAATAAATGAAAGTGCACTTGAAGTAATTTATCTAATAAACTCCTCTATAAAGATTTATTCATTGATTGAAAATGTCGATTGCGATGTTTAAATACATTTTTTAGAATTCTGTCTCACAATCTGTATTTGCAAATTTTTTTTTTATCAGTCAAATAGAAATTAATTTCGGGCATCTCTTTGATCGATTCATTCGTGTTTTACCTTCGATGTATTCGAATTTATGAATCAGACACAATAAAGAGCGTGGTTGAAAGAAAATATTGTCTTCGGCCCTATTAATCGAGCCTTGTGCTATAGAACCACTGGAGTGTGCTTGGAACTCGTTCATAACCGCAAATGTTAACAATGATACAGCACGTGAAGAGGCAACAACACCTACA
This sequence comes from Odontocerum albicorne, assembly GCA_949825065.1. Classification (NCBI taxonomy): domain Eukaryota; kingdom Metazoa; phylum Arthropoda; class Insecta; order Trichoptera; family Odontoceridae; genus Odontocerum; species Odontocerum albicorne. The sequence goes on along the minus strand of OX463847.1, from coordinate 18,164,780 downwards.
ACCGTCGAGCGCGCTGATACCAGACGAACATTTTTACCAGAATGAGAAGCTTTTTTTTCGGGTACCAACCCGAATTTAACCCGAAACCCCCATTGTCATCGATGTGATTTCTTAATGGTTCCCCAGTTACTTTTCTTAAAATATGTTAGGCAAAATAATAACTGTTTGGTCCTTGAAACAAAGAAATTTATTTCAGTCTGCAGAATGACCGCATTTTCGCAGTTTAAAGAGAAGTTGGGTCCAACGAGACCCGCATTTACCCCCATTTCTCGGGGCATCTGCCTCCCCAGCAAGACCGCCCTGTAAACTTTGTGGCTTTGTCTTCATTAGATTCACACTGGGGCTGAAGGTGGTGTTCCCACAATGCGGTGCGGTGCTGTCAGTTGATTACTGCGTCAAAACATACTCCTGCCTTTATTCAAACAATGTTTCATTCATGTTTAGGCTTATAATATGTTAATAGAGAGTTGAACGCCCTTAAATATCAAATTTATAAAATAATAACCAAACAAATATAATAAAATCCGTGTTAACATCCCGTGGGTTCTTTAACGTAACATATTTATTGCAAAGTCAGCAAATACACGTATGGCAACTGATCATATTTTCACCATCCTTAGAGTTGGAACATCTTTTATCCAAAGACAAAATTCCTATTTGGCTACCATGACATACAATAGGAAACTGAATTCAATAAAGGCAAAAGGGTACGAAAAATTCAGGCAGTGCATCGAAGCGTGGTTGTTATTGCAACAGGAGTTTGAGTACTTGGCTTGCAGCAGGGATGACTTGTAGCAAAATTTTGTGTGGACTCCTTGAGTGTGGTGTATTTTTGGTGATTGAGTGTAATGGTAGGAAGGTAAGGGTTGCGGTCATTACGTTAGGTTCTATCACGGATCTGCATATATTAAAAACACCATATTTGGTAAGAAAACTTACCAAGCGAGACGAACTATAAATAAACCTTTGTTATCTTCGGATTGATACAGATAACCAATTAAAATTAATACAGGGCAAATGAACAAGATTGATTAATTTATGTATAACCTGTATAATGTATTCAATATACTGTTTGTTATTTAGTAAACCATACATTAAAGAATAAATAATTATGATTTAAATGTAACCCAAAATGTTTAATCTCCAAACTGCACACCATTAATTTATAACTTAATTTAGTTACGATTTTAGTTATGTAAACAGAATTTGGTCCCGTCATTAGTATTCGGTCTCCGTTTCAACGATACTCAACGTGATTTATATTAAGTCGGAAAAAAACTCGTGAGACAAGTCCCCATATTTCCTTTGCCTATCTACAAAGGAAACAATCAGTGTGCTCAACAATAATAATGGAGACACGTTAAACAGGCCGGCCATTTTCCAAAATATCACGTCCCCTGTCCATTTTTTCCGTTTCCTGTGCGGTGTTTTGTGTTTTAATTCCTCTCTGTTGAATAATTAGATAAACATGTATTATTTAGCTTTATGTCGGGTTTTCCGTTTTGACTTCCTGTCGCCGCCGAGTTCTTCGTTTTGCCAAGTATAGTATATAGGCACCTACTTACAATAGTTCTTATTTCGTTTATCTAGTAGAACTTTTCTGTATTTTTGTCATCATCACCATCACATTATGCCCCTATTGGAGTAGGCAGACAGAACAGTTATACACTTCAATGTATTCTGGCACACATATTTCGCTTCTGCCACGTCCATGCATCTTGCCATGCATATTCCCTTCATTTTTTTGCCATGTCTAAGTTTCGCTTGTATACGAGTATCTTTATGTTGGGACCATTTTGCTATTATGAGCAGTCAGCTTTGTTTTTCTTGAGATGCTCCGGCCGGTAAACATATTTTATAACCCACCATTTACTCTTATGTCTGCTGTTACTCTTCTTTTAATACCCCACGTCCCGCGGCATGCTTCCAAGATACAAATTTTCCTCGACCTACTCTAATGTTTCGTTTTTCACAATTAATTCACGCTCACTCATACTTCCATTCTCAATAACCATATCTTTAGACTTTGCAATATTCATACTCAGCTCATTAGATTCACGTCTTTCATACCCTTTCCTTATAAAAGTTTTGTAAATTTCCTCGCTATCTGCTAGCACTGCCGTATCGTCTGCATACAGCATTCCTCATTCTTAACCAGAGTTTCTTAACCCTTTTTGAGCCGTGACCCTGATTAGGATAATAGTTTTGATTTCGCGACCCAAGAAAATATAAATAAAATAACACATGCAATCAACAATTTTATTAATTTTAAATAAAATAAAGATGAATAAAATAACACATACAAACAATAATTTAATTACTTTTAATAATACATAATACCTCGACCTACTCTAATGTTTCGTTTTTCACAATTAATTCACGCTCACTCATACTTCCATTCTCAATAACCATATCTTTAGACTTTGCAATATTCATACTCAGCTCATTAGATTCACGCCTTTCATACCCTTTCCTTATAAAAGTTTTGTAAATTTCCTCGCTATCTGCTAGCACTGCCGTATCGTCTGCATACAGCATTCCTCATTCTTAACCAGAGTTTCTTAACCCTTTTTGAGCCTTGACCCTGATTAGGATAATAGTTTTGATTCGCGACCCAAGAAAAGATAAATAAAATAACACATGCAATCAACAATTTTATTAATTTTAAATAAAATAAAGATGAATAAAATAACACATACAAACAAAAATTTAATTACTTTTAATAATACAAAATACAGTGCTTGTATTGGTAACAACATTAAATATTATTAGTGGATTTGAATAAGTATTGAAATGTCATCAAATATTAGACAAGCTGCACCTTAGATCTTCTTCAGGCTGCAGCCTGCTTCGCAATTTGGTTTTTATTATAGTTAGAGTTGAAAACCTTGATATGTGACATGGTTGCAGAATGTAGGAACAAGAGTAATGTTCATACGAAGGAAGAATTTTGTTAAGATGCCGCCGGACTCCGGTTGTGAATGTGAAGCATTTAGATGGATTTCTCCTGTTACGTAATGTGGGTGTTATTCATTTATTCACATGGAACAGTACTATTTCATACTGCGAGGTGGAGCCGTGAATATATCCACTTAATTGGTTCAATATTTCTAAACCACGAGTCACTGAATTTTTAACCATCACATCAGTTCTGCAAGTTGATACATAGCATAGAAGATTATTTCTTGCACGATTGTAAATATCGGGGACATAAAATCTACTTCTAATATTGTAGGACAGTTGCTATTATATTCAGTACTTTTATGAATAATAATGGGATGAACTCTTGCCTTATTGTTTCAAGACTTCTATAATTGTATACCGTCAAAAGTTCAATATGGTGTGCATATTTTGTATAATTGTCCTCAGTTTTATATCATAAATATCACAAATTATTCACTTTTTTCAAACAACCAAGCTATATTTAACATTGAATTGTATTCCATTTAATTTTTATACGTTAGAATTTGCTAGACAATTGCCGTGCGGCACATTTTTCCTTTCTTATGAAAAAAAACTGCAAGAATTTTTAACATTTGGAGTCCTGGTTCAGGACCTCGATTATGGCTACAATCTTTGGAGGCATACCGTAAGCGAAGGGCAGTTACGCTGAGGGTCTGTGGGAACTCAAAAGTTTGGATTGGAATAAAAATATCAAAGAATGTTTTTAGCGGGGAACCCTTTGACTTTTCAATATGTTCATGCATATAACTTTTAAGACATTTCTAGACATCTGTATGTGTATAGACAATATTTTTTGGGAGATTAACATACGTGGCTTTGAAAGAGAACCTGACGGATTAGTAGGGTAAATATTTATAACACCAGCTGAACGAGGGTCTTAGCACAAAGGGTATGTTTTGACATGGAAATTGGTTTTATAAAGGCGGGAAACGGAGCTTATGTGGGGATATTATCGTCGTTAAATACGGCCAAGTTTACAGCGATTGTAATCCAGGTCTCTGGACTGAAATCCTCCAAGAGAGCTCTTAAGCTGGCGCTTACCTTACCTTTATGCTTTATATTTTGATGAAATTGAAGAAAAGGTTTTGTAGTTACTTTTTTTATCTAAATGAAATGCTATTAGTATTAATTCATAACTTAACCACTTTTTGCATAAATACATCACGCATTGTCTCTTGCGGGGTAGGCAAAGAGAACACATCTCCATACTTTTCTATCTAGGCATAGATTTCGGCTCCTCCACATTCATACATCTCTACATCTATTATTCACACTTTTCACTTTACCTTATTTCAAAATCTGGTCCACTTGACCCAGCCACGTTTCCCTCAATCTACCTCTTCTGCGCATACCTTAGACTACTAGATTGTGTACTCGCTTAGTCGTTATCGTCGTCATATTTTCGTCTTTCATTCTCCACGTGTCCAAACCATCTTAATGCTCTTTTCTTAGTGTTACTTAGAACATTCATGCATTTATTAATGCTGACAAAATATGCCATATATTGTATTCAAATATTAAAACAAGTCTTAAAAATCAGCTTTTTTCTTTTTAAGTCTTCTTCCATATATGTTATGTTATATCCGATAAAATAATCTTACTCAGAGTTTGTTCGATAAAGTTTTTCAATAATTAATGTTCAATTGAGCGCAACCCGAATAAGGTTTATAAAATATTTTTGAGTAAATAATATTTTAAAAATGCCACCAAATATAATTCGACTCACTCATTCCACAGAACAATGCGGGTAATGCTTAAAAAACGGTCCATGAACCCATATAAGATTCTCATTGAATTTTCCCAATAAAAGAACATTGTAGAATATCGCAAAAAGGTGGGATGTCTTGAATCGTCAAAAAACCTAACATTACTCCCACCGAAAAATATTCTGAGAAATTTAATCTTATTTCAGAAAATGGATGTTCTTTATGCGTAAGAAAGCTTATTAACGATCCCAGCCTGAGATATTTTGATAAGTCTCTGTTCTACATACTGTAGCCCCTTTATTCACGGGTAAATAAGGCTTTAAACCCTCAGAGGATGCTTGAAACGGTAGATAGTACCGAATTCCACATATGCTGTTTTTTTACTCCGCATACATACGAGGGTGGATTAAATATAAACGAGACTTTTTTGTTTTAATTTTTTTTTGCAGGAAGAAAAAGATCATGAACACATAATTTTTCTACATAATCTCCTGCTTTTGAAATGCATTTTTCCTAGCAGATCGGTAGTTTTTTTTATCCCGTCATCGTAAAAAGAAGTGGGTTGTGTGTCAGCAGCCAATTGCGCACAAATCCCTCTACTCCATCGTCGTTGTTGAATCGTTGGCCTCCCAGAGATTCTTTCAGTGGCCCACATTGATGAAAGTCATAGGTCGATAGATCAGGTATACAGGGAGGGTGTTCCAGTCGTGGCCGAATCCATTTGCTCTAATTGTTCGCATATTACAGCTGCAGTATGGAGCCTCGCGTTGTCATGGAGAATAATCACTTCTCGTATCGGTTGGTCACGTTTTTTACATCGATAAGCAAGTTTAACTTGACCCAAAAGCTTGCAGTAGTACGTCGCATTGAAAAATCGATGTGCAAAATACCGCGCCGGCCCCAAAAAAACGATCTCAAGCACTTGACCAGCTGATAGCCGAGTCTTGACTTTCACAGGGGCTGTCTCATCCTTACATACATATCATCAAGCCGTGCACCTTACGTTATTCACAATATTCTATTATTCATAATTCTCACTTAACTTTCTTTCAAAATTCGGTCTATTTGGTCCAGCTTCATTTTTCTCGATCTACCTCTTCCACGTACACCTTACACTTCTGACTTGTATACTAGCTTAGTCATTATTTCATCATCCATAAGAGAACAACAATAAAGAAAAATAAAATAAAACAAGTATAAAAATATACTATGCCCTCGAGGAGAGTTTGGTCTCTAAACGGCACTATATAAATTGTCCTTTTATTAATATTGTATTGTATCACATATACTGTGAATTTGACCTTTATCTTATCTTAAAAAAATATTTGTACTGTTCTCACTTTTCTTCAACTATGACGATGTGATGGATGAAATGAGGGGAATGGCCTAGGTATTGTGACTTACCGTTAGGCTACCACTGCCCTTCTGATGATACCTTCGAATTTACCATTTAATATTTTCAAATTCCGGTTGACCGCGGATATATTTTCTTGTAAATGGATTATTTGATGTACTAGTACTTAGTTCTTTTCCTTTAACAACCCCTTTTTCTCCTAAAGTTCAATAGCATATCCGACGATAGCTTAACCCGAGTAATGGACATGATTTACTCGTATACGGTTGGTTTCCTCATAAGTCGGCTGTGGTTTATGATTTTGTCAAGTTAATGTATGTGATATATATTTTTAAAGAAAAGAATTCGACATCAATCACACTGACTTATTTCTTTGATTTTGAGAGAATGAGTTTGAAAAACTTATAAAATAAATATATAAGTTTGTCAGAAATACATTGAGAACGAGAAATGGAAGGGAAGTATGAATGTCGAATAAATAAAGACTGTGTGTGAATAGAAAGGCTTAAAAATCTGTCCTGTCTCAAGACAGACTTGGCGTAATGTTATGTATGTTTATATTTATTATTGTATGTATCATCATCATTCCTGTCATTCCTTATTGGCGAGGGTCGTGATATATGGAGTGTGCGTGGTAGAGGTTGCGGCCCCACGTCTCCATTGCTCTTGGTCAGTTATTTTTATGCATGTGTGCATACGTATATATATTTATTTTTATTATAATTTATGCATTTTTTAGTTGTGCTATGTGAAATATTGGAAGTAACAGTTTATGAGAAGAGCTCATCTGGTTATTTATCCTATTTTAGGAATTACACAAAACTCGACAGCCTAAGTTGTGGGCCGGTTAGATCTCATCATTTTCAGGTTGAGTTTCCAAATTGTACTTCGGCAGAGAAAAGCGGCAACAGACTGTATTATCCATTATCCATTAGGGTCCAAGTTACAATGCCGCCATGGTAATCTCAGCCGGCAAGAACGCTGGTTACTCTCGATCAAAGCCTTGATTTGGTTGTCATCAGTGGTCGACCTTCCGAAGTGATAACTTCGTCGCCATACACTGTACATATTTTTTCGCATTTTTTTCCTTCGAGGCAGCAAAAAAGCATAAAAAATGAATTTATTTTGTTCCATCTTGAAAATTACACCAAAAAAACTTCTCGAGCGATTTGGGTAAACAATAGCTGAAAGTGCACTAATCTTTTGATAATAATATCCATTCAGCACGTTTAAGATGAAGTAAGCAACAAAAATTTTAACCTGACATATATCCAAGAAATACGAAACTACTTTCCAGATCACCCTTAATACTTCTTATTTACATATTTCAATGAACACACTTATACTCGTATACCTCAATATATATTCTTCTTTCCTCTAGACAGATTAAAAGTTGTTTTTACATAAATAGAAACATTTTCATAATTATTATATATGAATTGCACATAGTTTTTTTTATTTATTCTTCACATTATACGGATTTCTTCTGTTATATAATATGGATCTATTTTTTTATTCGTAAGGAATAATACTAGGGAGGATTCTTCTCATAGTGTCTCGAAACCGCGCGCCAATGAGTGTTAGCTCTATGGATGGAATAGAAGGTGCACAGGTGTAATTGTAATTGTCGGGCACATAAAAACTAAGTGCTAAGTGCTTCTAATATTGCGGGGGACAGTTACTGTAAAAAGCTCGACAGTTTGCAAGGATTTTCAACACAACGGCATGCTTGATTTTTAATACGTATAAATTCAACTGAACGACTCTTTTATTTAAAGAGCTTCATGTTATATGTATATTGAATCGTCTTAGAAAACTGAATATTAAATTTTGTTTTATGCTGTTTAAATTTCTGCATGATCTGGCACCGGAATGATGTGCCCTCAAAGAGATGTGCTTCACTTAAGTCGTCAAAATCTTATAGTATTAAACGTTTAACTGATGTGAATTGCGTGAACATATTGATCTACTTCGGTCGGTTTTTAGAGTTGTTAGCTCTATAGCATGGAATATAGTGCACTCCCTCTGGATTATAGGTAGGCTGGTGACATAGAGGTACTCAAGAAAATACTTGAGTATTTACAGTATTTTTTTTAATATCAATAACGCGATTGTTGGTTTATTAGTTGTTATATCACTAATATTTGTCTGGCCAACCGTCGGATTGTTTACTTCTGACGAAACTAATTTATTAACAGTGTATTCGGTTACTTTGCTACTTACTGATGTATTAAGCTTACAATATAGCGAACAAAAATACTTTTTAAGCCCCTCATAAACAAGGATTAACGCCGTAAGATGACACGCTACGTAACCCAATCCGTTGGGGTATTCGATATGATAATGATTATTTAACGATTCACTACAATACCCAAACAGAGTGTCATAAGTCTGACCAAGTCATCTGTTAAAAATAACATTAATTAATTTCTTTAACGCTATTTAATGACCGGAGTTGCATTAAGTTTGCTTCTGTCATGATGTAACATGTTTCAAAAGGTTGTCGTTCCTCCACCGACCCTATCAATAGGAACGAATTAATTTCCCTTTTCGTACACTCGAAAGAAAATTTTGTTTAGTCATACTTAAAAAAAGAGCCGTTATAAAGGGGGAAGGGGACGCCTCTCGTCTGCTGGTGTCACACCGGAGTGTAGAAAGAATAGCTCTGGTATCGACAGAAAGTTATGTACCATGGACTGAAATTAAATTTAAATTAAATGGGAAAATAACAACTAAACATAAAATAGAATTATTCATACTACAGAAGGCCTCTAAAGATTTTGCAAATCACCACATTTTTCACATCTTTCAAAAATTTAAGAAGTCCCTTTAAGACTTCTACGTCATTATGTTTTTTCATAATAATAATAGTAATAAAAGGACAAATTATATAGCGCTATTTAGAAACCAAACTCTCCTCAGGGGCGCTTTGACTCGAGATTCAAACTCAGTATTACTGATGCATTAAAAATATTACATAGATACCATCCCGCCATTTCCCTGTTGGGGTAGGCAGAGAGGACAAAGCGCCATACTTTCCTGTCTCGAACACACCTTTTGCCGCCTATTCTACACCCATACACCATATAATATAAATTGTACGATTTCTCGGACTTTCTACGTTTTCTTCTTTCAGAATAGCATTGACTTGCTCAAACTATACTGTCCTTGGTCTTCCTCTCACACGCCTTCGACTCAGGTTTGCACTATATATCTGTTTTGTTAGTCTTTCTTCATTAATTCGTTCCATATGCTCAAACCATCTCAATGTATTCTTCTTTAACTTACTTGACACATACGCCTTAAGTTCACACTCATCCTGTATCACTTCATGCTTCATGGGATGCTTAGTTATAGATTATTAGAGAGTGGGAGATCTCTTCGATTAAGTGTCCCTTTTTTTTTGTTTGCCCCGGAGTAATCAAGTTAACTCATCCGTCCTGATCAGTCTAGGTCTGTATGCTCCGGATAATTATCTGAAATAACGCACCCATAGATTATTTTATCAACCTATAAGTCGAACCAACCTGTCTTTGGAAATCTCGGTAGCTAGACCAATCACACTGTTTAACCGTGTGTGTCCTCATTTATCATAGACGTGTTTCATGTGTCGCTCAGCTCCTTCAGGAAAAAACTTTTAAATTAAGTGTAGTACTTGAAATATTGTAATATATTTTTAATATATTTTACATGCCATATTTTGTCACAATTTTTTAATGTATACATTTAACATATATACATCTTTACTATTGTTTTTATTAAATAAGTCTTAATATTTTGAATTGTTTAATACATTTTTGCACTTGTTATATTTGATCCTTGTACGAATACGGGAAATCTGTAATGTGCAAAGGATTTGAATAAATAAACGAATAAATTATGTTTAATGAGTTTAAACGATCTTCCCTCTTTCGGAATTTGATAAATTTGCAAGTGCCATGTTTTTCTAGATCATCCCAAACTTCGCATACCTTCTATTATATTTGTATATATTATTTTTGTGAAGAAAGCAGCATTAAAGTGTTTTGGACACGTGGAGAGAAAAATATTCTTACGGAGGTAGTTGACATGTATGTATGTAAACCTCCTCCATTAGAATATAATGTATGAAATAAGCATCTGATAAAAATATGGATATTATTTTACAATCATCAAATTTCTATGGTGCCAGCCCCGAAGCAGCGGCTATAACATACGGTGAACACATGTATCATTGTGGAAGCAGGATGTGGTCAAATATGATGTCTTACACCTTGGATTATATTTCGGGCGTTATGATCTTAATCGGGCAGATCAGATCTTAATCTTAATTTATATGTTTACATTACCGAGCGTTAAAAGAAATTATTATAAAAAAGACGGAATTACCTTATTTTAGATGTATTATCATAAAACGTATTGGGATTACCTAGCCTATGATAAATTATTATAAAACATTATGGGATTACCTAACTTTAGGTGAATTATCATAAAACATGTTGGGATTACTAGCCTATGATGAATTATTATCAAATATGTTGAAATTACCTAACCTTAGATGAATTATTGTAAAATATGTTAGCCTTAGAGGATTTGTAACAAAACATGTTGGCATCACCTAGCCTATAATGAATTATCATTAAACATGTTAGGTTTACATAGCCTATGATGAGTTAATATAAAAATTCTCTACTCTCGAAGTGATAAGTTTATACCACCTATTGATTCTCCTGTATGAGGCATATGACTATACCAAATAGTTTTGCCTTAGTAGTGAATTAACAGTCAAGTGTTTTATCACGAATAAAAGTTTGTAAACTCGAAATCCGAGTCAAATGTACTAGTCGCCCTCGAATAACCTTGTCTTTCTACTTTTTGGAGAAACATCGTTCCTCGATAGCTCCCTTGATCAAATGTATTCTTGAAAAATCAATCAACATAAGAATTTTTCGTTTTCCTCAACACTATTTCGGTGTCCAGTGCTAAGCATACGAGTCATACTTTCCGTTTTATACATATAGGTACGTACACTCATACCATTGTCCTGTTAGGGTAGGAAAATATGACATAGCGCCAAACTTTTTTGTCACGACTTACTTCCTTCGATTCCTCTAAATTCATGCTTCTTCTCATACAGATCCTTCTTTCAAAATTTACTCCTTACCTTTCCTTCTTTTAACATTTAACTCACTTGATCTAATCATACTGTAGTCAGTTGTCTTCTTCTATGAATCCCACGCATGATTTCTTTATTGACTTCCACAATTTTATCTTTCTGAAATTTTCCTTCCAAAGTCGTTGCTGGGCCAGTGGCATCTGCCACTAAGTGTTAAAGATAAGGGTGACGTATGCAGCTTGAAGAAACACTTGAAGACAACTCTTTTTGGAGGTCTTATCAACAGTTATGATTGCATATGAACTCTACATATGTACATGTACACTACACTAAAGTCGAATATGTTACCACATATCGGAAGATCTACAAATGGTTCTTTGTAGTTTGTTTTTCTTTGGTAAGTTTTCTACGGTTTGCTTATCAAATATTTTTTTAAACATATGCAGATGGAGATATGTCCCTAATCTAATTGTTTATTCCTATTCTCACACTAAACTTATGTATATTTATTTTGTAAAATTTTAATCTGTCAATAATAGTGGATTCGAAATTTCCTATTATTAAATTATTTCATCGTCGACCACGTCACAGTGCTTGGGGTAAATGTACCATTTGATTAAAATCACCATTGTCCTGAGTCTAGACTATTATTTTCTAATGTAGTAATTTTATATTATGAATATAATCGACATTAGGTCGATATCAGCCTTATCGATGTCTATACAATTAACAACATCTAATTGACTGGTGACACCGTTTCGTGCCGCGATAAGTACCGGCCATACCCGAAGGTCATAACCTAAGATACAATAATTTAATGTCGCACTTTGTAGCATACCATACACCCACTGTGTTTTCTGACTCATTTTCATTAGTAGCCGTCTGGCACGCTACTCAAATTACTCCTAAGTGCGCTGTTATCTACTTAAAGTCGATTCTCATTTTTGATTAAATTACTTGGATTCACAAATCAAGTATATTTTCTCGAATTAACAACAATTACATTTAAATTTCAATTTCATAAGATCAATTAGAAATTTGGGAATAAAAATAAATGATTTTGTGTAGTCAGAATCAGAGGAGTTGCGAGGGTCTTCTGCGCCCGAGGACAAAATACAGAATCTTTGTCCTCTAGCGCCAAGTGTAAATATAAACTAAGTGTAATTTGGGAATAAGGTGAAATTCCCAACTACAATACACCAGGCAAAGTCTGTACATGCATTTCAATATATACGAGTATATATTTTATTTATATACATCATAAAATATAATATTTTTATTCACGTGTATTACATATAGCAAAATTCTAATTTAAATATTATTATATTTTTTTAATGGTCGATAAAAAATCGCCTACTACAATTTATAAATAAGTAAAAAAGTGAACTATGAAGGTACTCAATTGTTGAAAACATTAAAATAAGCAATTATTTAGGTCAAAAGCTACAGTATTCTAAAAAAAACTCGGCATTGCTACTATTTTCATTGTTTCATTATTAATTATCAAATATTTTTTATTGGTTTCAATGTCCGAAACATTGTTTGCAATTTCGGATAAATATTGAAGTCTGACGCGAACAGGACGTGGCAAAATCAAGTAAAATAATTCAAAATAATATGTATTACTTTTAATCCGTGACTTTACGCACCTCTTAGCCCTGTTTCTAGTAACAACTATTTCATCCTCGCTGCGTCACTGATCAGAGATGGATCGCGACTTCGAAATAACTTATGTTTTCTATGATGTTCAAAGTTTTAATGTGTACGTACCCTCACGATTTGTTTTTTTCCACATATTTCTTGAATGCGACAAAATAATGCAGATATATCACATTCTTCTTCTTCCCAGTGTCATGTCAGGTCCCCCCAACGTTGAATATCACCTGAGAGTAGGCATCTTTGTCCCCGGCAGCCCGAAAAAGTACAAATCGTATTATAAATATGATTTAAAATGCGTATGACATGTGGATTTGTTAGGTTTATATTAATTGGAAAGTCATATAACATTAAAACATTTAGACATATTGAGTTTGATATGAATATGCTCAGCTTTTTGGCGTTTCAATGTAATTTTGCAAATATATTTTTTTCCTAAGAGTTGTCAAGTCTCACATAGCGACTGCAGCTCGGACTTGTTGAATTGTTTATGTGTAAATCAGTTGTCTCAGACCAGGAAATGAACCTAGGGAGTTGACTTATATAAGTTGGCTTAAAATTATGTAAAAATTTAAATAAATAAATGTAGCAAATAAATTAATACATTACGAAAAAATCTACAATTTATACGGTTTTAAAACATCATGGAACATAATAAACTACAATTACTATATTGTCTTTTGTCAACGTACTACGAGTATTTTCTAACATTCTGCATTTTCAATATTATGTCCGTTTGCTTCTTTATTTTTTTAGATTAACTGCTGTAAGCTAAGGAATATTATTTTTCCTACTTCCAATCCGGGAATGGACTTCAGCCAGCATCTTTAGAGAATGCTAAATGTATTATCTCGACATAATCGAAGAGAGAAGCTTATCAATGAAAGATCGTTGATAACTGGACAATTGATAGTTTAATGGTTATCATTTTGAAGTTGACCGCGTTGGTTGAAAAGCTTTCAAACATTGAGAGACTTTCAATGGCTTATTGTTTAAATAATAACTTTTAGGAAACCTTTCACTAGTATTGAAGGTGTATTTAGTTTTTGATGTTAACTTGTTATCCGATCATGCGTTTTGATTTTCCTTTATTCGATATATTGGCTCAAATTGGTTTCCACACTCCTGCTAGGAACACATAGAAACTTATACAAATAAAATGTTTCGCTAACGACTGTTGCACGTTGTAATTCATCAATCGTGAAAATGCAACATTTGGTAACTCCATCATATTTGTATCTGGATTGGTTTTTTAATGTATGTAGATGTTGGTGAATTTAGAAGCGCCCTTCTCCTGCATTTTTTAAACCAGGTCTTCACTGAGACTCGATTATTAATTTACATTTTATCTTAAGTATATTTTTTTAATTTGTTTATTTATTTTGATTTTCGCTGCCCATGGGAGAGATTTTGTTTTTTCCTCCTCAAGTCTTGTATTGTTGATATTATTTAATTAATATGTATTTGAATATTTTTTACTTTCCGTGTTTTTTTATTACGTACTGGTATTTTAACACATCATATTTTGAAAGATGTACCCGTATGTATGTATTTTGAATTATTCGTATATTGTTTTTTTTCTAAGATATTGATATGTTATATTTGGTTTTATAAATATTATTGAGATATGTAAAGAACACTTAAGTATCGAATATTTTATTTTATTTATTTATTTTACACATGACAAGAAATATACATAATTTGCGAGAAAACAACAGGTAATTTAATTTGGACACACAATTTTAATGGATCTGGGTTTGTTGCCTTTCATTTGTCGTGTCCCCAGTAAACTAGGCTTTTGCCTGTATCTCACTGAGGACATATAGCATGAAAAAATAAATCGATTCTTCTTTCCGATTTTTGATTATACATATAAATGTTTTCAATAAATCAGTCACGCTCCCATTTACGTACATAGTCTTTATTTTTCTTCACCCGTTTATTCAACATGCTCAAACCACTTGAAATTACTGTTCATATATAAATAACACCAGTTTTTGCTTTACAGTAATCTTTAATGCCTTCATTTCGTATTATATTTCAAATCCCCGACGTATTTTTCTAAAGATCACTAAAGTAAATTCTTTTCCACGGTTTAACTTATTCAATTATTCAAAAAATATAAAGTAAACACATTTTTGTCTTAATTTTCTCAATATTCATTTAAGAAATAAAACTGCTTACAAACCCTTACAAATGCTTACATAATTTTCTTTCAAAGATGACTTTGTAAAAAAAATGACCCCATTTATTTTAATGATACTGTTCACACAGGCAATATGGCAAATCTTAATGATCGATCGACCATGACGTTCTGCCGAGATATCATTAATAGTTCTGAGGTTCGAGGCATGTGTTCTTCACGTGAAGGTCTTGAAATGTAACTAGGTATACAATTATGTATTTTTAAACTTCAATTCAATTTTGTATACCACCGTGATGCCAAGAAAGACCTTCATATGGTCTTCATCGATCTTGAAAAGGCATTTGACAGGGTCCCTAGAAGCCTGATTTGGGCAACACTTAGAGCACATAGTGTACCAGAAAAGTATGTACTTGCCATCCAGGATTTATATGATAACGTGAAAACGCAAGTGAGGTGCACTTCGGGAACTTCACTAGAATTTCCTATAAAGGTGGGGGTACATCAAGGATCGGTACTCAGTCCGCTACTGTTCATCTTAGTCATGGACTATTTAACTAACCAGTAAATGAACAGTCTCCTAAAGAGCCTACTATTTGCAGACGATATCATATTAATAAGTGAAAAACATGAAGACCTGCAAAATAGTCTGGAAAGGTGGAGAAGAATCTTGGAGGACAATGGATTGAGACTGAGCAGAAATAAAACAGAGTATCTGTACCTACCATTCGAGAACATAAATACTGTTACTCCCGTAATGCAAATGGGTGGAGAAACATTACCAAATTGTGAATCCTTTAAGTATCTTGGGTCACTCACCCATAGCGATGGAGGATGTGCAGCAGATGTAACACATATAATTAATGTGGGATGGATGAAGTTTAGATTAATAACGGGAGTTCTATGTGATCCGAAAATGTCAGTAAAATTAAAAGGAAAAGTATACCAAACGATTGTCAGACCCGCACTCCTCTATGGCTCCGAATGCTAGACGATGTATAACTCTTACTCCAAGCAACTAAAAACTGATGAAATGCGCATGCTAAGATGGTCAGCTGGTGTGCCCCTAAGAGACAAAATAAAAAGCTCACGCATTCGTGGAAGCCTAAGTGTTACAGACATCAACAGTAAGATGGAGGAGAGGCGATTGAGATGGTGTGGGCACGTTGGACGCAGAGCACCCGATCACATTGTGAACCAGGCAATCTCCATGGATCTTCCTCAAATAACAACCAGAGGAAAACCAAAGAATTTGTGGGTGGTGCAAAAAGATAACCTGATGCACGGCCTGGGGGACGTAGTCCGGGACAGAAGAGCATACAACCTGAGGACGAGGAGAGCTGACCCCAACAGTCTTCGCATACAGTGAGTTGGGATGGAGCCAGGGAGAAGAATTCAATTTTGTATAGTTATGACTAAAGATGCATCTCTTCAAAACATTGAGTTTTAAAAATAAAAAAATAAAAATATCCATGTCTTTGTCAACATTGATATTTTCATTTATTTTTGGCGTCATTTAACCCTGAGAGTGCTACGAGAAAAAAATATAATTGTCTATCTAGTGCCGAGATATATTTACGATTCGGACGTTCGTGATAAATATTTATTTTAAACAACAAAAAAACAAAAAAAATATATTTTTACAACATAAATATATTTTAGAATATGTACCCTTGTATTCTAAATGAATAATATTCATTTAGAATACAAGGGTAGAACAAATTTCTTCCACTGCTATAGCAGTGCGCCGATCTCTCAGGGTTAAAGCCCCAAAAGTACGATTTTTAATACTTTACGAGTATTTGAACGAAATAAAATAACTCAATTTCATATGTAACATGAATCATAAAATAAGAAACTAAACATTTGAATATCAATCTGTTTGTTAACGTATTAAAATTTCAACATTTCTTTTTTTCATTAAGCATTTGTTTATTTTTTGGCGCCATTTTGTAACCAAAAATATGACTTTTTAATAGTTTATTTGAACGAAGTCCAAATATTGTAATATATATCCAACAAATATCCAAAGAAATATTGAGTATGCCTGAATATTTTATGGGAAAACGCATTTCATTTCATATAAGCCTGCACTATCAAATCACAGATAACCTTAATGTCTTAAAACAGGTAAAATTTGGGTAGTTTTTTTTTCTCGTATATCCGTCCATATATAAAAATACTCCCCTTTGTTAACTTTTCAATACTAATTTAGTGGGATGTTCGCATAGGATGCGATAGCCCTAGCTAGCTAGGGTAACCTAATTGTGACACTTACTTGTATGTAGAAAAATGAGTTTAGTAATAAAAAATCTGATCCATATATCTTTGTTAACATATTAACATTTTCAATATTGATATTTACATACCATCACACCATGTTCCTTTTGGGGTAGGCAAAAAGGGCAGATCTCTACACCGTTTTATACGCACAAAGCTCTCACCTCGTCCACATCAATATAATCGTATATCGACATACATGCTCTCCTGTTTCTCATACTTATTACATTTTCCTCAATCAAGATTTCTCCATCTATTCACTTACATTATCTCTTCGGAAAGAAAAGGAAGACTCTTTCAATATATCATATTAATGTTTGTTTATTTTTTGACGTGTTTTAGTCATCACTCCATTTCAATGTAACAACTCTCAAAAACGGAACTCACGAATATTCTTAAGTTTAACAATCAGTAATCAATGTTTAACTTAAATACCTTCGTTATTAATTGGGCACTTGTAATATAATATATTCTCCATCACTTTTCTTTCTAATTATCTCTATGAAAGTGGAAACTAACCATCTATAGAATATAGCTCAGTTCCAAATGTTTTTGTGGTGTTCTACGCCTTTGATTAACTGTCGAGTTTCGTCTATCTGTTGCGTTTCAAGTCTTTTTCTGAGTAATTTATTTTATATTTCGTCTCGAGGCACGTTCAAGTAACATCGTTTGGTTATCTCGGCCTACGTTGCTTAATATCTTTACTCTTTTAGTCATATCTTCGACTCACACCTGTTTTACACAAATATCACCATTTCAGTGAAATTTTACTATGCTGGTTCATATGCTCTTATTTTTATATACCTTTGTCTTTTTAACTACTTTTGTTTACTTACTTATGTGGCTCCATTTAAATTGTGCGTGCTGATGACTCTGCTTTTATTACAACAAGATATGGTTATCTCCTGTTTGCCCTTTGCAGGTCGTCGCTCCCACATGAAGCGATGAGGTGTACCTCATGTCCCTTACCTCGGTCCCCGATTGTGTCCGTCACAACATCTCCCTGGCCTGGGGATTGTTTATAGTTATGGTTATGTCTTGTACGTGTCTCTTATTGTAGCTTTTAGCCAATGTTCCTATATAGGATTTAAATTGGGGTCTCCACACTTTTTTTATCTTTATTATTGAATCTGGTTATTAAGTCGGTATAATAATCTGACTAAAGAGATGAAACACTTGTTAAATTATAAGTTTGCAGACTATTTAGCGATACACTCGTACATCAAGCTCTGTTGGAAAATGTAGATATGTTGCCCCTTTTATGTACTGTGACCCCGTGTGCTCTTGAAGGGGAATATCTTAGTGCTTAACTTCGAAGCTCAGCTAAGCATGGGTCTAGAGAACTAAATCACATATCTCTTGTCGCCATTCTTTGGACTATAAATTGAAATTCATTAATGCTATTTTCAGAAAATTCTCTCACATCTCAACAATGAGGGTTTGTCTAAAACACTGTTATTATTAAACTATAATCAAGAGAGTTTTCATAGCTCACCTGGAATTTAATTTATATGACAAGTATGTATTTTATAATATATATCCGCTCCGTTTAAATTATTAAAAACAACAATTTGTTAATAACAGGTTTCAGTAATTCGTACAATGAAAAAAGAAGTATTTAAATAGTTAAATTAAGCTTTGCAAAATTAGAAATAAAATAATTATACATTTCTGAATTGTCAATAAAATAACATTAAAACAGTTATATTCGAGGTGACAAGTATAAAAAAGGACATTTTAATGTACGACACTCGTAGTTAATATAGAGACATGAGAAATTAAGGTGAAAAAATATGAAAATAATATATAAATGTAACATATGTTATATATCATAAAATTAAGAACAATAATATTGACAACTTATCTACTGTAATTAATGAGATTATCTGAGAAAGTGCGTTGTCTCAGATAATCACATTAATTACAGTAGATAAGTTGTGAGATCTTCAAGTATGTACCACGTGAGCCAACTCTTGGTGTACTATACCAATTCAAAGAAATTGACAGCCCATTCCACAAACCACCCTCCATACATTAATCAAAAACATATTTAAGAAATCGGGAACGCCAAGAAAATGTCTGAGTAGGTATTTCGAAACCAGGAAATTAAAAACGACTCAAGATTATTTTTATCTTTATTTATTTTTATCCCAAGTTATAATTCAAATGATTTTTTTATGTTGTATAGTAAAACACCGTTATGAGTATATCATCGCTTCATCATTAATAATACGATTATTTCCCATGTTTTGACTCTCGACTCTTACCTGCTCGTATCTTAATCTTAAAAATGATTCGTTCATGGGAAACAGTAGGTTTGTAACCCTAGTCATAACGAGATATCCGAAGCCACCTGCAGTCGAATAACTTCATTAGTATTCCGTGCGTGTCCCGTTTTGATGCGCCATCAGGCTGTTCATTGGGGACATTATCACCCGATGTGTGTCCAAAATGTTCAAAGGATTGGTGTTGCTAGACTGGCATTTCCTGGTGCAACGCTGTGTCAAGGTGTTATTTTTTACTGTCAACAGACGTCATCGTATTATTGAACTTACCTATGCTTACAACTATAATTGTATATTAAATAAATATAACGACGTTTAATAATATTATATTTATTATTTATATCCTCATCCTCGTACCCCATTGTGACGTTCTCATTGTGTTCTTTCCCCTTATGCATGCACCTTCTGGATAATTTGTCAAACAAGTTTAGGATCTTCAATAAATAACTTATAAAACTATTGAAACTCCATTTAATTTACCTATCCCCTTAACAGCGTTCTCCTCCTTTTCATCTTCTTGCAGTAGATTCTTGATCTGTTTTTTTTTTGCATTATTTCTGAGATGTGGATTGTAGCCATGAAAACTTTATGAGGAATCCGGGTCTCATCCATTCGTTGAATGTGATCTTGTCAATGATGTATTATGTGACTTCCCCATCTTACAATGTCTTCTTATTTATTATTCTGTCTCTTGAGTGTTTTACCAGTTATATTCTAGACCTTCATTTCTGACGTTCTAAGGAGTGCCTTTGTTGGTGTGGTATCAGCTCAAGTTTCAATAGCAAATATTATTTCAGGTCCAACACATGTTTTATAAATTTTCACTTTATTTTCAGCTGCAATGTGCTTATTTTTCCATATACTGTCTGATACAACTAAATATTGCCGAGGCTTTGTTCACCTGCCCTGTAATTTCTCTATATAATTCATTGTGGCTATTAATATTCACTTCAAGGTATTTAAAATATATCACATGTTCACTTATCTTGTTGTTTATTAGGTTGCATCTCATAGCTTCTCTAGATATTGTTAGATACTTTGCCTTTCGATTGAGATATTCATTATTGTTGACTAACAAACTTTTGTTTAATGCGCCTGATAATTATTTACGCCATCGGGAATTGAGATAAGATTGTTTTCGGTGCCGTATTCACGAACTGAATTATTAAAAGCATCACCACTCGCACATGGAATGATCTTTTTGGATGAATTTCCAATATTGATATCTCATATCTCGGTGAATGATTTTGGGATTGAACTCCTTAGTAAACTTTGTAGGTATAACTGATCGGATTCACGGGAAAGCATGAGTTTCATTGTTGCTGTTGTCTTATGTGTATATAAAAAAACTGCATTTTGAATTTTATTTCATGTAATTAGATTAAATTTGTATGAAATGTAAAAAAAAATTAATAGAGTATTTTTTTAACATTTCATACAAATTTAATTCAATTCAAGTAGATGCTAAGGAAAATAGCGTATTGTTTTTAAATGTATAAAAGTCAGCTCATAAGCGTCACTAAATACTCGTAATGTAATATCATTGAAAAAATAAACCTTTCAGAACAGATCAATACGTCACATATTTTAGCCGCGTGATTTATCATCTCAACGTGAACCAAAAACGAGTATTAAATATTTTGGTTACCTTTGACTAAGACACAAAAGAGTGTTTCTAAGAAAAATACAAAAACGACCTCCGTGTGAGCTTGTTATGTCTATCTTCTAACCCGGGGATTGCGGGTGCGATTCCTGCTTTCAGTCTGGTTTTCACTTAAGGCTTCTTTAACATATTTTTCGTCGGTCGGAAGAGATTATCCCTTGTTAATAAAAATGCCATGTGGTACACTGTTCAATATAAATAAATAAAATCATCTCAAATAAACAAGAATAACTTACGAAAAGCTTTATAGATGTTAATGTATCTTCTGTATGACGATATTTGGGAAGGAGAAATTATGACATTGGCTGGTGTTCCATTAGGCACACAGTTACTTGGGGTTTTCAATAATACTTCACATACCGTCTACCCTCTGAGGGATGCTATTTGTTTTGCAGATACTGCTTCCAATAGTCAAGTGATGTGCATATTTGAAAGCCACTTTCATAAGTTTTCTCTGTTAAGTGAAACGTTGAATTCACTGTAATTTTTTCAACATTAAGGGATTTATTTAAACTCTAAAACAACTTGTATTTTATTACGCTTTCGTTATATACATCATGGTGGGTTTATTGCTGTGGCAATCTCTTGCCACCAACCAGAAAGATTTTAAGGAGGACTAAAGTGACCGGAAATATTTTGAAATCACCGGGTACCAGAGGTAATCGTACCCGCAACCCCAGGCTGGAAGACAATCAATCTTGATACATATTTATTTTCAAAACTCGATCAATTTTCTATCTAATATGCAATTATCTTGGCAATATTAACTGTCTCGTGATTTGTGGTTGGTCAATAGCAAAAAAAGACAAAAATAACTGAAATGGTCTAAAATATGGGTGAGTCGTGAGTAACGGAATGTCTTAAGATGAGGATCGGTTCTGCGAAATAATTATTGTGTTGAGAGTGAACAGGAAAAAATGCGATAAATTTCAGCGAACATATTTTTTTTTGTGAAAGTTTCGTAGAGTATTGTGGATCAACCGTAATGAAATTTCTCTACGTATGAAATTTTATATTCACTCACATTCATAAATAAACAAAGCAAGAAATAAAGATAGAACTATTATTCTTGTTAAATATAAAGATATTGATAAAGACAACCTCCGTGGCCCCTTTGGTAAGACATTTGTTTTCCAGCCCCGGGGTTATGCGCTCGATTCCCGTTGAAGCTCTATTTTATTCAAAAGGTTTCCCGTCTGGTTTAGTTTAGGCTTCTTTAATATCATCCTGATTGGTAGGGAAAAAATCCCTATGACAATAAACCCGCCAGAGTGTACTGTATACAACGAATATGTTATACAATACAATAATATAATACTGATACTATTTTCTATTTTATTTTATTACAATGTACGGTCATTTATCGACCATTATAAACGGTTACAAGAGTAATACTCCAATATTAGAATTTTGAGTGTGCATGAATATAAATACAACTTGTCAAAAAACATATAAACAATTTAAATGAATAATATACTAAATATATCAAAAAGCAGAAGGCACATGTATACCACCCACCACACATAAAACACAAATTTCAGACAGGTCAAGGCTAAGGTATTCAAAGGCCTTAACATTCAAAAAATTATCTAAGAGAGTAATAACTAAAATATGCAAACCTATAATAAATCCAATACACAAAAAACGCACATAAAAGGTTTTTTTTGTATTTTTGTAAAAACAAACGCACATCGAAACTTAAACATGTTTACAGAGATCTCGATAAGTTTGAGAGAAACAAAGCCAACGAAAAGAAAGTGAAAAAAATCAACGAATGTCATGATTAAAAAAACGCTTTCTAAGAAAACTTTTAAAGGCATTACTGTAATCAAATATGTTCGAGTATGCAGCATAGTCATTACCCAATCGATGCAATCTGGGTACGGGAGAATTCGAGTAATAGTTTCGAACCAAGTTTGCCACTGTGCCATTTCTAATGCTCAACAAACTTGCTACACAATAACAGTAATAAGGACGAGGCGCATGGATGTAATATAAGTTAAATATATGTGCCTAGATAGAACAATGGGCATATATGTTCTGTCTTTCTACCCCAATAGGGAATAGGGTGATGTTAATGATGATGAGAATATATTTTGTGAAATCAGCTAATAATATTTTATGTGGAATGTCTCACAGGCCTGAAAATAATGATAAAAATACAATTTATATATCGCCGTGTAGAGAGCAGGATCTCCTCTAGGGCTTTCTAACTCGGGATTCGAATCTAATATTAGTGATAGATTAAACATATTATGAAACAACATGTTGAGTGTAAGGACAGGAAGGTGATGACTGCGGCTTTTAGATCAGGAACTTTCCCGCATCTGCGTATTTAAAAATATATATATTTCGTAAGAAAACTTACCAAGGGAAGACGAACTATAAGGTAACCTTTGTAGGTCTTCCGATATATATTAGTTACACATTCGGCTTTAGGTGTAGTGTAGTGTATGTGTAGTTATTATATATAATACAGCTACTCTTTTCATGATATATTTGAGTTTTCCTCTTCTTACGATCCGAGGATTGCGGGCTCGATTTTCTTTGGTACTCAATTATTATTAAAAAACGGCTTATCTAAAGTGAACATTCTTATGGTCAGTTTTGCAGCCGTGAGTTTTTAAAAAATTCTATTAGTTGTGTTTATATGAGATTTAAACTATTTTTTCTTGTTATTTGTCTGTGTTGCCCTGAATCGTCTTACGTGTGTTCACGATGTCCAAAATATTAATTCCCGGGAGGACTGGAGGAGATTCATTGGCCTAGTTCTGATACTGTACCATGAATAAGAGACCTCATCAATCGACTGTGAGTGAGATACCACGTGAAAGAAAAATGACTACTAATAATTTTCGCTCTCTGAGCGTCGACAGAAAGAATGCTGTGATTTCCCATTATTTTATCTATTTAACCCTTCAGGCTCGTATGCCTAAAACGTATTTTCAGTCTCAGGGACGTTCAATTTTTTTATGGAGATAGTGGTAAAATTGATATTAATATTTTATATATGGTTTTATAGCATAATTTAATTCAATTAACACTTTTAGAACCACTGGAATCCTTTTTTTTTTTTAATCAGTTTAGATCATGGGTCGGCAACCTTTTGTTGTAACAGGGCTAAATATTTTACGTAGGGATTAGTGCGGGCCGCACTTGGGTCATATGTCATTACAGTATAGGCAACCAGTGTACCTTCGAACAAATGTTATTTTCAAAGTTTCGTAATTTTTTATCTCAGTAAGTTTTTGACTCATGAGGAAAAAATATATATCGTAAGATAGAGAATGATTTTGGCTACCACATATATTTCTTGTGTTTTATTCACTATTAAGGTTTGCTAGAAAAAAATAATTGAAGTAAACTATTCATTTTTGTTCATAGGTACACTGGTGTGTTTACCTTTAAACACCTTGATGTGTATGTTCGAACGCAAATTCAGTTTAGTACCTATTGGAAATATTTCAATAAAACATTCTCTTTATCTATCCAATCAAGCAGCGTCCTCGGATGGATAGGCAGAGAGAGTCGAGCGCTACAAAACTCGATCTCGACACACTCCTTACGTCGCCATCCTTCAGAAATATAAAAAAAAACACAGTATAAATAGTATGATTGAAGTTTATTTGAAAAAATATAAAATAAGCTAGGTCTAGAACTTTCATTAGAAAATACAAATAGAATAATTATAAAAATGACAAGGTCACAATGAAATAGGCTATGTAAAAATTCCTTACATCTGCAACGTGAGTAATATTTCGAGCAAAAGTTTTTTTTCATTTATATCAAACCCTCATTTACTATTTTAAGTAGTGCTTCAGAATCAATGGAGAAATCTGAACCCGTAGAATCATCGGATATATTATATAATAGTAGATATGACACAGAAAACAATCATTGTCTTCTTTAACAGGAATGTTGTGCCTGTGTGTCTTTGGAATGCATGATTCGTGGAAATAAGATTTACACGTGCCACAGATGATTACTTTGCTTTTATCTGAAAGTTTTTTGCATTCCACGCAAGTGACAAAGATTATGTCTTGCAGTATTTTTATTTTCTTGTTGGTTGTAGTAAAATTTTCTTTCGTTTTGATCATTTTCCCAGTTTTTTGCAGTTTTCGTAATTTTGGGCGCTTTTGAGTTGTCAAAGGTTTTTGAAGGATCCCTAACTTCTCTGGTGTGTCAGTCAATATTCTAGTTTTTCCCTTCCTTCTGCCACCTCGAGCCTGTTTTCTGGGAGAGGCCTTAGGGAATGGACGAATTGATTTGGGTGTAATGGTTGATTGATGTGGTGTGAGCGATTCATTTCTGTTCTCGCATTTCTGAACTTGAGTATGTTGTCCATCTGTTTTTTGTGTTTTCTAAATATCATTTGGAATTTCCGGTCGGTCAGTCACAGATGAGGACAAAAAGTTCTCTTCAGTGAAAATACTGTCAGAAAAAGGACATATTCCAGTGGTTTGAAACCCCTTGATTATATTGTTCGGAACAAATGCACTCTGGTAGGCTTTAGCCATTATTTCTGATACGTCATATATTGTAATCGGTTTTCCAGGATTGTTTACTATAAAATTATCAGCTTCTCTGCAATAGAAATGTTTAAAAGATCTGTATACTGATCGATCAAGTGGTTGAAGGCGATGTGATGTGTGTGGAGGCAATGTAAGTAAATGTATGTCGTTTTCTTTGGCTTTATCAATTATTTCTATTGATACATGAAACTCATGGTTGTCCATGATTATTAATATGGGGTGGTCTTTAGTCGGTTTACTATTAACAATAAAATGGTCCAAGTATTTTAAAAATATGGCTGTACAGGACCAACCAGATTTATTTGCTAATCCAATTGCACCTGCATTTTTCATCATTGTATCTTTATAAAAAACCCTCGGAAACACTAACAAAGGAGGTATTCTGTCACCTGATGCGTTTATTCCATTTATCATAGTAACGTTTTCTCCTTGCTCGCCAGACGTCATCTTCCCCAATTGTCGAATAGATTTTGGTGCTAGCACTTTATGTGGCTTGTGTACTGTTGAAATCCCCGTTTCATCTACATTGTAGATATCTTGAAGACGAAAATTGTAACGGCGCATTATTGTTTTCAAATTCTCATAAAATGCACTTATATTCGCTTGATTGAAACTGGTGGCTCGATCTAGACTAGTCGCTTCAGGTTTACGTAAGCTGAGGTCAGGAAATCTTTTCCTGTAACAACTTAACCAATCTCTCCCGGCCATTTTGTCCCTTATCCATGTGTGAAGTATATTATTTTGAGCATTTGGTAAATCCTTTTTCAGTCCAGTTAGAAAAGCGTACGCCAGAACTCTTATATTTGTTGTTGTAAGGCCATAATGCAAAAATGCAGATTTTTTATGTAATCGTACAACAAACCTTCTTCTTGGGAATCAAAGACTTTCTTGACAGCGTAACTGGGAGGCTTGATATGCAAATCATTTTGATTCTGGAATATTTTCAAATATTTGAAGACTGTAGTGGGCTTCAAATTGTATTTTTCTGCTGCTTTCCTTACCGACATACCCTTTTTGCATTCTTCAATGGCTTGTTCTAAATATTCTGTCGGTACTGCCTTCCTTTTCACTCCAATTTTGCTTCGTGTCACTAAAATAAAAACAAAATAAATAGTTGATGAAGCTAAATATTCAACATTGAGTGTACCTTCGAATAGTTCAAAGGTACACGCAATAATGTGTTCGAAGGTACACTCGGACTATTGTTAAAATGAAATGTCAAATTAAAATATTTTGAGGTTATGTACTTCAAAACAAAGTATAAAAAATATAGAATATTAAATAGCTCTCCAATTTAGATTTTAGAATTCCTCAATTATGTACACTCACACGTTTAAAACAAGTCATAAAACTGATAAAAAAACTTACTTTTTGCGTTGAAAATCTTTGAAGATCAATAAGAGTCACGAAAACAGCCAAGCATTTGACATTAGAACAATGTTGCGACTATGAAAAAAAACATCGTAAATACTATTTTTTCTATTTTTTTTCTATTGTTATTTTCGAGTTCTTTTGTCTGTTCCAAGGTACACGCGTTCGAAGGTACACTGGTTGCCCCTACCTACAATATTTATGTACAAATATTTTAGTTTTGAAAATAAAACGCTAATTATATATTTTTACGGCATTTATTGTAGTTAATAAAATCAATGAGATTTTTGTGGCTGCATTTGACTTGCAAGTATTTTTATATTAGCTTGCATTTCTTCGAATAAAAGCGAACAACGATTTCTTCGAATAAAAAAAAAGTATTTACAACTAAAGCTTGAATCTATTTTTTATAGTAATCGAGTTATTTGAACAAAATCGTTAAACTATTCCTCTTATTAATAGATGATAAAACATGGCACTGTTTTCGTCCATCCTTGTGTAGGATTTATGCACGTCAAACGTCCCTGTGGGGAGTTTTGATGCGCGTGCGGTGCACGTCATACGTGCCTGAAGGGTTAATACTAATGAACATCGTTGGTGTCGTGGCTTTATTATTAAAATTTGTGCTTAGCAAATGGGCGTCCTCAGCGTGTTACTTTTGAACTTGTTTAATAAGATTTTTTTCTTTGGCTTAATTAATATTAGGTCCTTACATATGAAATTGGCGTTTTGTTTGGGAGGAACATAAAGTTGATTTTTTTTTAATATAATATATTTATTTAATCAAAGTATGTACCATTGCTATCTATGCACTTTTGCCATCTCATAGGTAGTTCATCGATCCCTTTACTAAAAAAACCATTCGGACGGGAATCAATAAAATCTTTGAAGTCGGTTTGGACTGCCCCATCGGAGTTGAATTTTTTCCCTTGCAAGAAGTTATCCAAATTTCGAAAAAAATAGTAATCTGTTGGGGCAAGGTCCGGAGAGTACGGTGGATGTCTTAGACATTCCAATTGAAGCTCTTCTAATTTGGTAGCCGTCTGTTGTGCAGTGTGTGGTCTAGCGTTATCATGAAGCAGCAGTGGCCTAGAGCGATTAACCAGCCTCGGTTGTTTAGCAGCTAGCTTTTCCATCATGGTTTGCAGTTGCTGACAATAGACATCTGCCGTAATCGTCTGGCCAGATTTAAGAAAGCTGTAGTGAACGACACCAGCACTAGTCCACCAAACGCTCACAAGTAACTTTTTTGGAGTCAATTTTCGCTTGGGGCATGGTTTGGCTGGTTCGGCAGGGTTCAGCCATTGCGATGAGCGCTTCCGATTATCATACAGGATCCACTTTTCATCACAGGTAATGATTCGATTCAAAATCCCTTCATTATTGTGCCGGTTGAGTAATGCAACGCAGCAGTCAACGCGCGTTTGTTGATTTGCTTCACTCAATTCGTGAGGTACCCACCTTTCAAGCTTTTTCACCTTCCCAATTTGCTTCAAGTGGATTAAAACAGTTTTATCACTAACACCGCAGCCTGCAGCTAACTCGGACGTGGTTTGCGATGGATCCGCTTCCACAATAGCCTTCAATTCTTCATTATCAACTTTGGTCTCCGGCCGTTGTTCTGCAGGTCGAAATTTCCAGAACGAAAACGTTGGAACCAAAAACGCACTGTGTTTTCTTTTGCGGCACCGTCGCCATACACATCATTAATCCTTCGAGCCGTTTCTGCAGCACTGGTGCCACGGTGGAACTCGTACTCGTAAATAACGCGATATTTCAAGTTTTCCATTTTGTAAACTGAGTGACGCAAAGAAAAAAAACAATTGAGGAAAAAACAAATGAATTATAATTTTCGAAACACAAATACTTGAGTAAATAGCTGTATAAATTTGAATTTGGAATTCCTAACCAAAGAGAAGATATTTGAGATCAAAGTTGCCAGTACGGCAAAACGCCAATTTCATATGTAAGGACCTAATAGCTATTTTATATATATTTTAAAAGCGCTTTTTTATAGATATGAAGGTAGTTACGATTTTTGTTGTTATTTTGAGCCTTTTCTACATTTAATTGCTATTTAATCATTTCTAAAGCTCTTAGTTTATGCTTGTTAGCAGATTCTTTTCGCCCTTATGTTGTTTTGATGCCTTTAATGCTTGTTTTTAATCCACTCGAAACTTAATTTTCGCTAAGTGCTTTGATAATGTTGTTAGTGTAATGTTTTAAGGGCGGGACACGTTACAAGACGCGTTTTTTTATATTAAAAAACTTAGTCTTCTTTTATGTAAATAGAAACCGTGTAAAAATTTCAAAGAAGTATATTTAATCAGAGATTGAAAATGAAATAATCACTTACTGTAATGAGTAGAAGGAGATAGTTGAAGAAATTTTAACTGAGGGAAAATTGAGAAGTATGAGGAACAGGAGAGCATATTTCACAAGATATATGGATGAGGACAAATTGAGAGCATGGATAGAAAGGCGTGGATATCTGTCCTCTGTGCCTACCACAAAAGTGGCATGGCGTGATGGTATTTATGTATGTATGTACTTATTGTTATATTTGAGTTCAGGTTTGAATGCAGTATAATTAACTTATTGGGTTGAATTCGGAAGAAACATCGTTTACAGGTTACGAAAATATTTCTCATAAACATCTTTTAGGTGACGTTTGAAACACTTAAAATTTAAAGATTTCCCACAAGTTTTCATTGGCTATTTGGCCAATGACGGTACACAGTTTTTTGATCAACATTTGTTAAGAAATTTGAATAATGATTTCAGTTTAAAAACTAATTTCAAATAAAATTGTTGATATGAATCTATATAAATAAAAATGTAAATGTTCGTATATTATAGAAGGCTAATCTCCGGAAGTTCTCTACCGATCGCTTTGAAATTTTGACTAAAGTTGATATTCGTCAACAGAAATGTTGTTATATTAGGTCCTTACATATGAAATTGGCGTTTTGCCGTACTGGCAACTTTGATCTCAAATATCTTCTCTTTGGTTAGGAATTCCAAATTAAAATTTATACAGCTATTTACTCAAGTATTTGTGTTTCGAAAATTATAATTCATTTGTTTTTTCCTCAATTGTTTTTTTTTCTTTGCGTCACTCAGTTTACAAAATGGAAAACTTGAAATATCGCGTTATTTACGAGTACGAGTTCCACCGTGGCACCAGTGCTGCAGAAACGGCTCGAAGGATTAATGATGTGTATGGCGACGGTGCCGCAAAAGAAAACACAGTGCGTTTTTGGTTCCAACGTTTTCGTTCTGGAAATTTCGACCTGCAGAAGAAGCCCCGTGGACGGCCGGAGACCAAAGTTGATAATGAAGAATTGAAGGCTATTGTGGAAGCGGATCCATCGCAAACCACGTCCGAGTTAGCTGCAGGCTGCGGTGTTAGTGATAAAACTGTTTTAATCCACTTGAAGCAAATTGGGAAGGTGAAAAAGCTTGAAAGGTGGGTACCTCACGAATTGAGTGAAGCAAATCAACAAACGCGCGTTGACTGCTGCGTTGCATTACTCAACCGGCACAATAATGAAGGGATTTTGAATCGAATCATTACCTGTGATGAAAAGTGGATCCTGTATGATAATCGGAAGCGCTCATCGCAATGGCTGAACCCTGCCGAACCAGCCAAACCATGCCCCAAGCGAAAATTGACTCCAAAAAAGTTACTTGTGAGCGTTTGGTGGACTAGTGCTGGTGTCGTTCACTACAGCTTTCTTAAATCTGGCCAGACGATTACGGCAGATGTCTATTGTCAGCAACTGCAAACCATGATGGAAAAGCTAGCTGCTAAACAACCGAGGCTGGTTAATCGCTCTAGGCCACTGCTGCTTCATGATAACGCTAGACCACACACTGCACAACAGACGGCTACCAAATTAGAAGAGCTTCAATTGGAATGTCTAAGACATCCACCGTACTCTCCGGACCTTGCCCCAACAGATTACTATTTTTTTCGAAATTTGGATAACTTCTTGCAAGGGAAAAAATTCAACTCCGATGGGGCAGTCCAAACCGACTTCAAAGATTTTATTGATTCCCGTCCGAATGGTTTTTTTAGTAAAGGGATCGATGAACTACCTATGAGATGGCAAAAGTGCATAGATAGCAATGGTACATACTTTGATTAAATAAATATATTATATTAAAAAAAAATCAACTTTATGTTCCTCCCAAACAAAACGCCAATTTCATATGTAAGGACCTAATATTTTTATTTATACATATATATCGGTGTATATAAAAAAATTTAGAAATCAGAAAACATTACCTAGGCGAACCTGTCGGGGACAAGGATATCAAATATTGAATATCAACTGTCAAAACATTTTGACAGTTGACCATATTGCATTTTCGACGTTTCGTAATTAATATTTGATATTCAATGATTAAGTCTATATACATAAAATATAAAATAATTTTATGTTTAATAATAAATAATAAATATTTCCTGTTGAACAATAATTCTACGATAAATTTATTACAGACGAAAAATAGGTTAGAATCCAAGATACGTCAAAATAACATTTGTGTTAATAAGGATAAGTTCCATTGTGTCATAGCAGCTTGAGAAAATCTTAATATGGCTGAGTCTAGACTTTATAGCGCAAGCGCAGGAAATATATTTGGCAGAACTAATACTAAATTTGTAAAAAAATATCCAACTAAAATTTTATTTGTTTTGAAATATTTCGAGTATCGTTAAAATAAATATAATCGCTAAAACAAATATAGCTTATATGTATAAAAAGATCTAAAAGAAATATAACTTACATGTATAAAAAGATCGAGGATCGCTAAAATAAATATAACTTATATGTATAAAAAAACAGATGCGTGATACTCTCGCGTGGTAGAAGTGAAACTTCTTAGCTCCTAGGAAAAGTTGATTTTATGCATTGCTTTTTTTCGATTTGTTAACGATTTTTTTAGGATTAGGAAATGGTTCTGTGGAATTTAATTCAAGAAAGTCTCTTTTAATTCAATAAAAAAAACTATTTTTTTTTATTTTTTATAATAAACAATAATAAATAATAATTTTAATAATAATATAATACACTTAATAAAAGAAAATTTATATTTTTTTAATGTTAAATATATTAATATTTTTATATCATTATTAATTATTAAATGAATTATTTTAAAATAATTATTTAATTATTTTAATTATATTATTAAATAATGTATTATTAGAAATGTTATTTTATTATATAATTTTTTTTGTATAGCGCCATCTGCGCTAATTTATCCGCCATTTTCATTTCATAATGTGCGTTGTTAACATACCTACCTCTAAGATTATCTTTTTCACTTAGTTTTTTTAACTTATTTTTTTATTTTTCTGTTCAATTAGCGATAAAATTTAATTGTGTTGATTGATTTTCGTTTAAATTCAAATCATATCGTGAATTGATCTCTTGGAGTGACGTGATTATTTGCTTCACAGAGACAACGTGATGCTGGTATGTACATTTTTTACAAACGTCATATTTATTTTAAACGAACTGACAAATTTTTGCTTATTTGTAACAAGATGTATTAATTTGTCATCATTGTTGTTTTTTGTAATGTATTTACCTAAATAACTTGCTATTTATTAGAATCGATATTTATTGTTCATTAATGACGCGTCCAAACATGTCACATCCAAATTTAATTCGTGCGTAGTTTGCAATGTCTTTCCTTAACATTTAATTAATTCCAATAATCTCTCTCTTTGCTTAACATTTAATAAGTTCCAATTATCTCTGTATTTCCTTAACAATACTCATATTGGACAAATATTTGACAAATGCGTGTCCAGTTGCAAAACGATCGATCAGCTGAGATATTCTCACATCAATTGCTGGAAATTGGGAACGGAAAGGTGCAGGTTGATATGACCCCAGGATGAATTTCACTGTCTCATAACTTAATGTTTCACAATTTCGAGGAAGCAGCAGAACGACGTGTAGCCAAACTTGAGGATGCACGGTTGCGAGCACGGCGATCGCGTTCTGCAGATTCAGAACTGGTTCGTTCTCAACAGAATGTACGCGACAGGCTGATAGTGGCTGAACTAGGTCATTAGGAATATCAAAAGTATCTTTTTTATATAGAATTTATTTTTATCTCTACGTTTATATTTCAAAATATATCAAATCGTATATAGAAATGGAGATTTTTTAATTAGTTTGATATTCATTCGTTTGAATCAGACCAAGCTTCGCTCTGAAGAATACGTTCATTTGCGAGATACAGTTGTAAATGACGGTAATACAACTAACGTTTGAAGACTAACGATTTGGCCATCTTCATATACAGGCAGTCCACATCATATGCATGAGTACGCTCAATATGCAATTGCGTATGTTCGTCACTACGGGTGTCCAGACCTATTCACTACATTCACATGCAATTCAGCTTGGGACGATATACAACAGCTCATGGTAAAACATGAAGTGTTTCGGTCTGTGCGCTGCTGGATATACTCAGTGGAATAGCAAAAGAGAGGATGGCCACATGCACATATATAGTACTAATCGGGCTCTATAACAAAATCACTTCAAACGAAATCGACAATGTAATGTGCGCTGAAATACCCGATGCCGACGTCGATAAGGATTTGCATGAAGTTGTGACGAAATATATGATACATGGACCTTGCGGTACACTGAATCCAAATTCACCATGCATGATAGACGGAAAATGATCTAAGCGATATCCTCGAGCATTAGTATCCAACACGGTTACAGGAAACGATGGATATCCTTTATAAAGAAGAAGATCAACAGAAGATGGCGGGAAATTAGCCACCATACATATGTGAAATGGTGACATCGAAGTAGACAACCATTGGGTTATTGCATATTCGCTTTTGCTATCAAAAACATACAAAGCGCACATAAACGTGGAATACTGTAACCCCGTTAAATCGATCAAATACATTTGTAAGTACAATACGTGAATAAAGGCAGCTACATGGTAGTTTTTGGCGTGCAACCAGAATGCGGGATGGGAATGCGGTCATACATATCGATGAAATCGCACAGTATCAGGCTGGAAGATACATAAGCAGCAATGAAGCTGTATGGCGAAATCTTTCATTTCCCATACATGAACGAAGTCCAGCTGTTGTTCACTTAGCAGTATATCTAGAAAATGGACAACGCGTTTATTTCACAGCTGCAAATGTGCAACAAATAGCCCTGAATCCACCGGCTACAATAGTTAAATGCTTTCTTCACGTTATGTCAAAATGACGCGTTTGCGAAAATACTGCTGTATCAGTGATTGTGACATCAAAAGAAGAATTGGTTGAAAAAGTATTTAACAATATTCAAATCAATTATAAGAATCACGATTGGCTGAGTGAACGAGCTATTGTTGCCGCCAAGAACAAAGACGTTTACGAACTTAACAATATTATTCAGTTCCTTTTTTAATGTTTCGCAATTTTATATGTTTTTGTTATAACTTTCTTTCTTTTTTTTCAGTGCAATCGATCTTTCATTTGAATTCAAATCGTATCGTGAATTGACCTCTTGGAGTGATGCGATCATTTGCGAGCACGGCAATAAACGCGACAGACTGAGAGTGGCTGAAAGACATAAAAAATATTGTATACCCACAAGCATTGTGAAATTAAACATATTAGAAACGTGTGCTTTCTCTTTTCTTTATTTTCCATTTAACCAGACTGAGCCACAGCAACGCGTGGCCGGGTACAGCTAGTTAATAATATTATTATTCGTATATTTCAATGGCGCAATAGCCCTCGGACTCCTGAATTCCTATTGAGCCTCGGACTCCTGAATTGTTCGCCTCCACACGTATATGGAATGTCGTCAGCGATCTTCCTGCGTCGTTTTTACCGTGGTTCTTATAACAAAGTGGTGGATTATCAACTCTTCTTCCTCTCGGGTGTCCAACAAGGATCACTTTTGAGACCCTGCATCCTCTGGCAAGCAACTTAAATGGTTAGCCTATTTTAGTTTATTAATAGCTACGTATGGATAGAAAAAAGATGTTTCTCTAAAGTGTTCTCAATATTGTTGTTTTTAATACAATTGTTTATAATCTATAAATAAGTTGATTAACTTTGTTGTGAAACATTTTACAATATTATCTTTCTTTACGTAAATTTTTTATCGAGCAATGTTTATCCTTGGTCATTCAGTTCAAACAAAACTTGGATATTTTTTTGCAAATCAGTCAGAGAAACTTTTACACGTTATGACTTTAGTATTAAATGCTACAACTCGTATCTCTCTATCTCTTTCTCACACATACACAGGAATTGAACGACGTATTTTGGTGTCCTAGGGCATCTATTCGAAAATGCACCCCACAAAAAGGAGATAATTTTTCATTATTTTTTAACACTTTCGGAAACGGGTAAAATAGCTGTAATATTTTCCCCTTGTTATGAAATGGACGTTTTATTTCTTTCCATAAAAAATCACCCTAACGAGTCTCCAAAAAAGTGAAAATTGGGGTCGTGCGGTATGTTTACCTCACATAAATCAAAGAATGAAAATTAAAATTTGAACCATTCATAACTTTATTTTTCGAGCTTTTAGCGCGGCAAAATCTTCGAAATTGGTCTATCAAACCATCTATCGAAATAGATTTTTTGATCAAATCTTCAGCTGAGAGAATATCCATGTCCAAGACTAGATATCAAATAAATTTTGATATTTTTTTTATTTGCTGAAACTTCGTTTAATAATCGCAATGAAAGCCTACTTAGAAATTATTTATATAATACTTTTTGGATGCATTTATCTTTTTAATTATTTCATTATACTTTCGTTTTTTGTCGGTCGATTATGGCGCCCTTCAGAGATCGCGTCTGGAGCCAGTTGCCCGGTGCCCCGCCCTTCTAACTCTGCTCTCGCATAATGTTATATTGTTAATTGACAGATTACGAGATATGCAGTGTTTATTAACAATTCTCTTTACAACAATGTGTAGTATTTTTTATTCCAGCATTACTTTGCTTTCTTCCCTATAATTAATATCCTATTATTGTGCTACGCTACGGTGGGTAGACGAGTATATATTATACAATGTACATGTATGGCATAATTACCCGTTAAAAATACATTATGTGCGACTTGATATTACCTTGGAAATATTGTTTTTTTTATGCATGTGAGAATATCTTGCCCTTTTCTCGGTAACGGTAAAATCTTGGTAGTTTTTCCTTTAACGTGTGTTAATAAATAATTAATTGAATTCTTGTATAAAATATATTATATATATAATTCACTCATGTAAGGCAGTTCTTCTCAAAGCGTGGAGTCAAAATAATATAGTGTTCTATTGTTGACTTACGATATTAAATTCCATCCCGTATCATTCGATATTGTTTAAAATAAATAATGTTAGTTTATAAAATAAGCGTCATGCATTTTACTGACATACCGTAGCAAAACAAATATGAAGTATATTCAGACTCCATTTATCCTAGACTTGTGGATGAGTATGAGTTTTCAGGCAATGCTCTCGCCTGGATTGAATCTTATTTGTCAAATAGAAGACAATCCGCTGTTGTTAATCAGGAAGAATCTTCTTTTGTATGGTTATCACAAGGGCCGTTATTAGAACCGTTACTTTTTATTCTTTATACAAACGGTTTCAGTTATAGCGCCCTCAAGGAGGAGAGTTTGCGTTCTAAATGGCACTTTATAAATTGTCATTTTATTATTATTAATATTATTTAATATTAAATTACTTTGTTATTCCACGAATTGCATCAACCTTGAAAAGTCCTATAACAGGAACGGCGAATCTTTTTCTTCAAGTATAGTAAAGATTATGCACAATTCTTAAAAAATCGCGTTCAGTTAATAATACGAGAATTAAAATAAAACATCAAACTATGTGTTAAAATAATTAGGCTTATTGTAAATATATTAAAAAGATAAGGTACTATGTGTTTTTTTAATTACAGCTCTGTGCGATTTTTATTGTTTGTCTGGTGTCAATTTAATAATTCGCGGTTTATATGTTAGTTGGAGACTTTAAATTCATGACCAATTCTTGAAAATTCATTGACGAAAATAATTCTTCGTAAACATACGTTGACTCAAAGATTGACAAACTTGCGGTTGCAATTTTTTTCATTACTTAAATGTGCTGGGAACCGAGTTCCATTATCTTATAATGAATTTCTCCTATAATGTCACGTCACCGCTCTTCTTGAATATTGACCGTGAATTCCTATATACGAAGTAGTATTTCGAAAAACGGTTTTTATTCTTAAATTTAATAACACTAATGTTTTCCATACGAAACTATTTTGATATTCTATAAACTCCATTCTTAAGTATTCTAATGTTTGGCCAAAATATTTCTATTTCTCGCTCACTCACATACTCGTACAAAGTGACGGGCGTGCATGAGACATAAGGGATCTGCGCCGCGTATACGTATTATACTCGTACTAGAGATGAAAAGAGTAGTTTACTAAGATGAACAATTATTTTTTCAGTCGTTCAGTAAAATGAACTATTTCATTGAATGAGTTCACTAGATCATTTAGTTGGCTTATTTTTTGCTCTCAGAATGGAGAAAAAAACTCGACCAAAATACATTTTTCAAACAAAAGTCGAACACTGCCCGCGTGTCGCAGGTTTGCCAACCTTGCCCTATAAGATACTCATATAACTAAAAGTATTTTGTGCAGAAATCTACATCGGAATACTGATCTTGATAATATATTCAGAAACCTTTTTATCCCAATCCAAAATGGGAATTGGAAATACTTTCTACAATTCCAAGTGTCTCTTATCCGCAGATAGAATATATAATATCGCTATGGTCAATGGTCTCCTTTGTAAACCAGTCAGTTCCTTATGGCAATATCGTGGCGCAACTTGGACATACTCCAACAGGTCGAGCGAGAACGACAGTTCTGGCTTCCTTATTCGTTGTTGCTGTGGACTTGTGAGCATAAGGTGCACTCCATTCGAGAATAATAATTCTACAAAGTGTTCAGCTGAATTTAAAACATGATGTATAAAATAGTAAATACTGTGGAAGACAAACGTTCTCAACAGAATCGCGGATTCTATAAAAGTTGGGGTACAAAAATAAAATATTACAATTGTATTAGTATGTCATTTATTGCTTTAGAAATATATTTATGTAATTCTTAGCGTAACTCTGATTCATGGTGTGTGTATATATTTTTTCTCTATATATGTATATGTGATAGAAGAAAGATAAACGTGATATAAATGAGAGTGTTGCTTAGAATCTGTGGAAGAACTATGTATAGCACAAACTAGAATGAGGAGGACATCAGGAAATAATACGGATTGGAAGAAGATGCAGTGCCTAAGATGCAGATAGTAACATTGAGATGGTTTAGCTCGTAGAAAGAATAAATAATGAAATATTTATAAAAATAATCTATATAAATAGTATTTATTTTTTATTTATTTATTATTACATATGACAAGAAATATACATAATTTGCGAAAAAACAACAGGTAATTTAATTTGGACATACATTATTTTAATGGATCTGGGTTTGTCGCCTTTCATTTGTCGTATCCCCAGTAAAGTAGGCTTTTGCCTGTATCTCACTGAGGATATTTAGCATGAAAAAATAAATCGATAATTCTTTCCGATTTTTGATTACACAAAAACAAAACCTCGTTGCACGTTCTCATCAACCTGACAAACAGTGACACTCAATTACAACTGGAAACATCATGCGGAATCAAACTCTTCACTCATCATCACTCCAGAAAGGCCAAAAATGTTCATCCCATAATATACCGCACACAATCATAAGAATAAAAATAAAAACAAAAGTGAAACCAAAAATGAATCCATAATGAAATAAAAATAAAACCATAAATGTTCATCCCATAATATACCGCATACAATCATAAGAATAAAAACAAAAATATACAGAAACACAAATACAAAACAACAAAAATTAAAACAACAAGAAGAAACCCACACTCAAGAGCCCACACAAATCTTTTCCACACGTCATTCATGCTGAAACTAAGTACTCAAAATCCTAAGTACTCAAAATCCTGCCGCAATAACAACCACGCTCCGATCGACTGTCTAAATGGTTTTCCTCCCTTTATCTTTATTGAATTCGGCACGCCATTGTATGTCATGGAAGCCAAATAAGCATATTGCCTTTGGGCAAACGAGTTTTTAACTCTAGGGATGGTGAACATTTCATTAGTTGTCATGCGTGTCATGTGTATCTGCTGAGTTTACATAAATAAATAAATAATAGGTTTATTGATAGCAACATAGTATGTACAGATTATATTTAAATAACACTTCTAAAACACATAAATTGCAGATAATACATTAAATACAGAAGCTATCATCTTCCCTTCCTCTCGATGGTAGTGCCAGATAATGGATTTGAGATGCAAATTGCCTATGTCCAGGACCCGATACTCTCTGAAAAGCTCCGCCGTGGGATACCGGTCAGGAAGTTTATTAATTATTTTCACAATAAATTTTTGGGAAACCTGCAATATGTGTTTTTCTGTTAAGATGCATCCCCCCCAAACTGATATACCGTAGGAAAGTGCTGACTGACATAAGGTGAAGTATATACGAGTATAATACTTTTAAGAATATTTTCACTGAGCACAATTCGAATCATACGGAATATGTATCCTAGTTTTCTGATTTTTGTGCTCAAAGTGTTAATATGAAGTATATAAGATACGAAAATTTTGGGAAGATCTAGAAAAACGTGGCGAGACCAAATTGTTAAATGCTAAAAGAGGGAAGAGTGAAAAGCCTTTATAATAAGGTAGTGTGCATGAACTCAATAGGATAGGAACTCATGAAATCAATATATGGTGGTGATGGTGATAATGAATATATTTAATTATTATTATTTCTATTCTAGCCTATCTGACTTAATTTAACCATTTATCTGACTTAACTTACCGCCACCACCCAAATTTTCAACTGAATTTCCCACTTCTGTATACCTGTCCGATCTTATTCGTATCGTGTCAGAGGCACTATGTAAAGACGTACGATTAATTCACTTAGATACCATGCACTGTAGTTCATTTTCATTCTCCACTTACATTCCCGTGTCATCAGAATGCAACAGTCCACATACAAGTACATCTCCGTTCGAATTATTCTGCCACATTTAAAAAATTTTTTTTTTTTATCTTTAAATTAACGGTGATAAATTTGAAACTCTTTTTAATTAAAAAGTGCCTTTGTAATTTTTATGTTTGATATGCTTGTGCCATATTTTTTTCTGTTTACGTAAATATTTTTTCATGTTTAATTTTGTTGTTGATTTTAGATTTTGTTATGTGATATGTTTTGAGGTTTGTTTAATTGCTGTTTTCATTTAAATGTTGTTTCTTTGTGGACAGTGCAGCACGTGTCGCATGGTCTGTTCCTCGCCGCATGTTCCATACAGCGAGTTCATCCATTACGTAATATTCTCCACTTTACCATATTGTTCTTGGTTCTCTCGATTTCTGTTATAGGTTTTCACATCCTTCAGGACAGATCAGAT
The DNA here is from genome assembly GCA_949825065.1 of Odontocerum albicorne. Classification (NCBI taxonomy): domain Eukaryota; kingdom Metazoa; phylum Arthropoda; class Insecta; order Trichoptera; family Odontoceridae; genus Odontocerum; species Odontocerum albicorne. The sequence continues at coordinate 18,124,188 of OX463847.1, read as the reverse complement.
TCAGATCCAGGTATCAATTCATTTACAGATAAAATCTATCCTCTGGGTTGTGATGCCATTCGTTTCTCCTGTCAATAGCAGGTGATTGTTCCAGAGGCCTAGTGGCCCTAATGAACATGTGTCTACTTTTAAATCTACATACTGGGGGCTGGTGGTTATGCAAAGGATGTCTGGAGTCATTCAACACATTGGATCTCTCAGCACTGCTAGTTGGTTTAAGTAAGGTCTCCTTCAAACGGACCGGCACTCTAAGCATTCGTGAATATATTGATGAGAATATAATTCAGATATTAATCAATATTTTAACAATACATACACGTACCTATAATCTCAACATCGATGAAAATGTTTATAATAAAAGTGTAACTATAAACTTGTGATTCCGATATCAATACCTATTACTGGTGACCATGCAACTCTTTAAGAACTTTAGATTGCTACCAAAAATAACCTTAAAGATGGGATACATGCCAATTGCTTATAAAAATAATTAGTTTTATTCAGACCAAAAGGTCCAATATAAAAAAAGATTCAAACTCATTGGGTGGGGGGGGGGGGGGGAGGGCAATAAAAATAGTTAAAAAACGAGGATAGAAATGTATTAATCTGTAATAAAACCAATTCAATAAACACTTTTCGCTCACTTTCCTTAGAAACATGAAGCCTTAGTGAATTGTGATAAAATAATAACTTAAATGCATATTTACAAAACGACACCCATCTTTGAACAATTTTCGTCAATATTTCCACTCCGAGCAATGCGTCGATTTTGAATATACGAATATATTACACGTATGTAACAAAAATACTGAGAAATGAAAACCGTTGAACTTTTCAAAAAAAAGTATGTCTAAAAATATTCTGACAATACACAATGTTACGAATCGACACATTCGTGAATCATTCACAATAATCATATATTCACTTTTTAATACACAGTATTGAAGTACACAATATTTCAGTAACAGTAATATTTCCACAGAATCGAAAAAACAATGAGATAAATGTATATCTTTAAGGTCGCATGCCCATCACCCGCAGATGACTTAAGACGTAAAATCTGCCGACATCAATATTTCGAGAAGAATAGTTTTCTGTCTCTTTATATATCTTTTTTTTTTCTTGTACAAGGGAGACTAAAATGGTGGCCAACCACACCAACAAAATATCTTGAAATAATTTATTGATAACAAGTGTAACACTGTCACTAACCTTAATCATGCCGATCTTGCGCAACAGCGCACGCGAGCATTCTTACCAAATAATGTTTTTTATAACACTGGGATCTTGTTTTTTTTTGGTACCTTCGAGAATTAAACCCGAAGCCCCACAGTGGTAGTCATGCAACTTACAAACTAGGCAACGGAGGTCGTCCATTCCTAAAATAAATTATGTAAATAAACTTACCATCATTCTATATCCCTGTCGGAGTAAGCAGAGAGGACAGGTCGCCAGACTTTCTTATCTTTACACACATATTCTACATCCATACAACTTTTTATACATTTCGTACGATTTCTTTGACTTTTTACCTTTCTTTCAAAATATCATTTACTTGATCCAACCATGCTTTCTTTGGTATTCCTCCATCACGCCTTTCACTCATATTTGTTTATAGTTTTTTTTCGTTCATTCGTTCAACATGCTTCAACCATCTCATAGTCCTCTCTTCATCATTCAACGGTCTTAAGTTCACATTCATATCTAATTACTTCATTCCGTATTCTGTCACACATGTTTATTCTCAGTGCACACAGTTCTACAACACTTATTCGACTACTTTTAGTATTTTTCCACGTTCACATTTCACTCCCATACATCAAAGCTGGTACTAAATTACTGCTATGGCCTATCATCTTGATGCGTTATTTTCCTTAAGCAAATAACTAACGATTTTTTATTTTAACTGTATTTTGGGACATTCCTTCCTAACTAACTTCCTTAATGGATAAGTTCCTGCACAATCCCCAAAAGGCGAATTTATCTTTGATCTGACATTTGAGACTGAGACTGAGGGTTCCTCACGTCCTCTGGTAAAGGATCGTAAATTTTCGCATAATATTCTTTCCACACCTTCCATCCTCAGACGAACACGCATTAAATTCACCATTCCCCTTTTGTGGTCTCCGCACCGCTCCTGTTGAGTGGCTGGACATCAGTATGCGCAGCACGTCGGCGCTGGTGAATTGGATGAGTCAGGCGGTATTCCTCGGACACTGAGTTGGCACTGTTTTGAATCAGAATCGAGCTAAAGATACATATTTATAATTTAAATTTTCATGTTTAAATATTTAGAATATGATTCAACGGTTATACTCGTATATTGTACACAAAATATATCTTATATTGTACACATATAAACAACAAAATATATATTGTACACATATGGCAACCTAAGACAAAACTCAAAAAGCAAGTCGGCACTAAAATAAAATATCTTACGCCTGTTTTTCAACCCAGGGATACGGGTTTAATTTTCATTGTTGCCAAGGGTTTAAGTTTGGTTTTCAATTAAGGTCTCTTCAACATATTTGTGGTTAGTTGGAAGAAATTATCGCATGACAATAAATCGATAGTTTTTACTGTATACATTGAGAGTTATATAATTCAATTGTACGATATTACACTTTCGTTGTATACAGTACAACCTGGCGGATTTATTGCCATGTTGCAATTCGACACAACTACAGTAGAAAGATGTTTAATAAGCCTTCAGATAAAAGTAGGTAAAGTAACTCTTTTTAAAAAATGATGCCAACGAGAATCGAACCCGCGTTGGAATTCAAGCATCTTACTTACCTACCAGGCCGTGGAGGTCATCATATGTAAGATATTTTATATTTACTTTATACTCAATTTTTATATACGTTTTAGGTTTCGATGCGTTTTTTTAAATCCATTTTTTCACTGTATACAAATAGGATACAGGGTAAGAAATCTTTAAGATAATCTAGAAAAACGTGCCACGACCAAATTATTGAAAAACTGAAAACGAGCAGAGTGAAAAGTCATGCTTTACAAGGTGCATGATCATGGCAAACGCGAAACATTTGTGCCAGAATATAAAGAAATGGAGATATGTTCTATCAGCCTATAGCAATAGAACCATGGCGTGATATTGATGATGGCCTTACTCGACAACCAGCAGGGGTCAATGTCACCTGCTGTCCGGTGCTGACTGAGATAAATCATGACATATTTATTCGCTCGGATCTTAAGTTCTTCGTTATTCAAGTCCTAAAAAAGAATATTTGTTTCAGTGTATCCTCCTTAAGACGGTTCTCTAACAATAATAAGACAGTTTATACGGCGCCCTTGAGCAAATTTTATTTTTGTAATAAAAATATTACAAAAAAAAACAAGTTGAGTGAATGATAGGAACGTGGTGACAGCGGCCATTAGATTAAAAACTTTCTCGCGTCTGCATATGTTCAGAAAAACATACTTTATAAGAAAACCGCAGAAAACTTACCAAGGGAAGACAAACTACAAAGAAACCTTTTTAGGTATTTCGATATGTGACAGTAAAACATTTGGTGGAGTGTAGTGATTGTGCGTAGTGTTCACATAACATACAATAATAAACTTTGACAAAATCTCCCACAAAGGGCTGTCTTCAAATGCTTCACAAAGCTACACCCGCCACACATAGCTACAACACCCTGAGGCAGACACAGATCGATCTAATGGAAATATTACTCGAGAAAACGAATGTCTTTCAGAGTGGAATATCAACAACATATATTCTGCGTACGAGTATGTTTTTAATAGTCCACTCGGAGAGGATGATGTGGAATTAATATTCTTGTCGCATTCTACGGATGGTTTTCATTTCAACTAAATATTACTTCGGAATTCGGAAGTAGGTAATGATACGAAAAAATATACATTTTCTTCAACAATTTATTCAGTCCTCTGACGAGTCACAATGAATCACATGAAAGTTATCATAGAGATGATTTACATGACAAAAGTTCTTAATGTCCTAGCTCTTTCCATGTTCGAATGTCTAAAAAATTGAGCCTTATATAACCTATTTATGCTGAAAGACATATCTTCCTCTATTTTCAATTGAGAGAATAGTCACTATCATATGCTAAATATGATCGGATCGGATAAAACAAACATTATTAATAAATCTACATTCCAGTTCTTATTGGATTATTTCCAAAAATCAAGTATTTAAGATTATTTTGAAATGTTTCGTCTTAATAATTCCGAGTAAACTGAAACGAACCCATAAATGCTGTAGGAATGTTTGTATTCATACATGCGGCGACAATGTATGACGGAATGGGGAATGGAGGGGTTAGGAATGAGTGTGAACATAGGACTGATGTATTAAGTAGAATTAAGAAGAGCACTCTAACATAGTTTGGGCACGCAGAACAAATTAATTAAGAAATACAGAACAAATTTATAGTGTAAATGTGAGTGGCAGGCGTGGTAGAGGAAGGCCAAGAAAAGGATGGTTGAATCAAGTAAATGATATTTTTAAAGAAGGAAAATTAAGAAGTATGATTTCTGTGGGTAGATGTATGGCGAAATATATGTGTCGCGTTAGGAAAGTCTGGCGCTTTATCCTCTCGGCCCAACCCAATAGGAAAACGGTTTGATAATATGTATGTTATATTTCTAATTTTATAGTATTTTAATATATCCTGTCGATAAGAGAATTAATTAATCCTGGTATTTTTATGGACTAAAAAGTAAACATATTTATGTATCCATCACATTACATAATGTGATACCTATTCTTTAAGATTTCTCAAACAAAAAATGAAGATATTAAGAATACATTTATTTAGTTTCGTCAAAGCTCGTCAGATTCCCAGCAGCCGGTACCTGTAATGGTATCACTCAACAGCCAGCCCAGCCAGCAGCCAGCGGGGGTCGATGTCATCTCCTGTCCGGTGCTGACGTGACCGCTACAGCCTTGACCTCACTCCTATTCATCTCGTACGAGTATTATGATAAACAATCGTGTCGTTTACTTCTTAATTACAATATTTAATGGTGTAGTGTTCTTCAATCTGAGATTGGAATACGAAATTATTTCTTATGTTTAGAATATAACTGGTTGCATTGGCATTTTTAAAAATTATATTACTTTTTGTTTTAATTTTATTAAGCACTTAATTGCACAAAAGGTTCAGTCGATGGATTTATTTCCCTGCGGTAATCTATTCCAACCAATCAATCAGACAGGAGTTTCACATGCTGTGCCAATTGGTGGTTGAGAGATTACAAATAGTTAAGGTTACACTAACAAAACACCCTCGTCTGTACTTTATTTTTACTGAAAATCATAAAACTTTGTATTTGATTTCATTTTCAAACCTCTCATATTACAAGCTTTCTTAACCGTCTCCAGTATCACCTGCGGACTGTGAATTATTTGCAAAAAGAACAGTGTTATCATTATATTTATGTTATTGATTATTAAACTGTTTATTTTTGCTATCATAGAATTGAACAAGTAAATTTACATTTATGTTTTAACCATATTTTATTTGTTTCAGGTGAGTACTCTTCTACTTTCTTCCACTAAGCAAAATACACTGGTGGGTAAGTGGAGTAATAGTTTAATAAATCAAATAAGATTGCGATACACTACACCAAGGCATGCCCCTTATGGGGTACACACTTTCCTATCCACACATCGGCTTTGGCTCTCATTCACACTCATACTATACATGCTCTATTGTTTCGCATACTGCTTACCTTTCCCTCATCAAAAAATTCGCAAACTATATCCTTTCATTGTTTTCTCGAAGTATGTCTTCCTCGCAAATCATCAATTTCAAACATATATGTTATGTTTTGTAAATCTTTCAGAACTCGTAATATAATTGCATTGTATTACGATTTAGTTTTATATAGTAAATCCTGGCGGGTTTATTATCATGTGGAAATCTCTTTCAACCAATCAGAAAAACCTCCTTTGTTTGGTTGGTATGGCAGCTGTCTTCCGTCCCGGGGGTTTCGGGTTCTATTCCCATTGTACCCATATTTTTTATCAAGAGTTCCAGTCCTGTTTTTACTTAAGGTTTATTTAACACCTTTCTGGTTGATTGGAAGAAATTGCCTCATAGCAATAAACCCGGCGTGTTGTGATTTATACGACAAAATGTAATACAACACAAATACATATTTTTGAGAGATAGGAGGTATTATCAGAAATCGTACCCGCAACTTGCGGGTCGGAATATTGGTCATTTACCAATTAGGACACGGAGGTTGTCATAAAATAAGTTTAAAACAAAACAAATCATGGGAATTAAGGTAAATAGACTAAATGCACAAATAACAGGTTTAACTATCGAAAATTTGTTCATTATTAGAAATTACATTAAGATACAATTGTGGTAACCCCTCAGGTGAAAGTTTTTTTTGCAAGTACTTTGAGATACAATTGTAACTCCTCAAGGGAAATTTTTTTTTCTCAAGTATGTAGAGATACAATTGTTGTAACCCCTCAAGTGAGGTAACCTTCCTTTTATTTTTAATAAACTCATAATAAATATAAATTTAGAGATTCCGTTTTATGTTAATATGAACTTAAGTGACGTTGAGTTAACAAAAATAAACTATTCATTTTGCTGAAAATTGTATAAACTAGTTAACGTTTTGTATGATTGTGTATTGAAAATGCGATTAAATGTTTAAGAATCATTAAAATGCATTGACTAGTAAGCAAGAAATCGGATGATTTACAACTTTTTTCCACACTAAATAATGGTTGATGATGGGTTTGTCTTTTGAGGAGTCTTCATGAATCTATGTAAATATTAAACTACTAGGGCGACATGACACAACCTTGCTTTACCCATTTTGTAATATTAAATCACTCAGGCAAGGCACCGTTCTACTTTTGGCATATCACGCATTAATTTAAATTCAATATCATGTTCGTTTAATATTTTCCATAGCTTTTTAGATGAGAAGCAAGGAAGGAAAAAAATACAAATAAATTTAAAAAAATAAATCTGTAGTCCTTACACAGTACCGTCTAGCTGGGGAATGAGTCCAGGGAATATACCTTCCATATATTTCCATTCTTACGTCGGTCTTACATTAATATTGTTGAAAAGCGACGAAACAAGTCTCATTTGAATATGAAGTGAATTCACGGAGGGTATTGCAGTCGCTTGCCTCCATAAAAATATACTTTTGTACGGCTCGTAAAATAAGTTCCGAGCGCAAAGCGTCGAGTAGCGAGTTTTAAGAGGCGAAAGTCGATTTCCGAACGTGTTGTGTTTGTTGTTGGAGTCTAATCACACTGGCACGATATGCTGTAAATCAATATACCGAGGCCCCTCTGTGCGCTCGTTATACGTTGAACTTTTTGACGGGCCTTTATGGTCATTCGTCTTTTGCCCAGGAACAATAGTTAACCTTGTTTTGACGACGAAGCCTATTACCTCCGCTTAATCAACAATTATGGAAAGTTGTTTCATATTTCTCTGATAGATGTCTTTAGGAAGAAATTTTCGTCGCTTACTTCATTCCATATCTGTTTAATGAGTATTACTATAAAAGATAATAGTTAAGCGCATTTGGCGACCATTATTCACCATGAGCGATTTTTTGACGTCATTTTGAAAATGGAACGATATAAATTGTTTTTTCGTACTTGATGCTTTTCTACTATCGCAAAGGATAAAGATACGACACAAACCAAAAACAAATATATGTATAGTGTGGCGACGACGAGTAAGCGATCGTGTGTGTCCAATGTGGTTTAAAAAATTAAGTCATTGTGATACGACACTCGAAGATGTCCGCTCTGGAAAGCCACTGATGATGTCAAATCAAAGCTTCGATCGAGAATAACCAACGTTCTGTGACATGGAAGATTGCTGAGATACTGAAAATATCGAAAAATCACCGTTCTTGAGCATTTAGCGTGATTTTGCGTTTGAATTTGACCTAAAATTACGAAATTACTTTCCGGACAACTCGATACTACAATAATTCACTATTTATATTATGTATTTCGTCCCTAAATCCAAATACCTAAAATGTGAAGTTACCAACTTGACCAATAATCCCGTGATTCGTTATCTTCAATGATTTATGATCTAAGCAGTGGAAGCAGGTAGTTCGTGAAAGTAAACTATTACTAGTGAACGTTCACCTTATCAAAAAATGTCAATGAATGTGCACTACAGTGTTAACCGTCCACATTTAATAGTTAAAGTGTACTTCCACTGCTCATCATTAGTGAACGTTCTAGAACATGAACGTCCCTGAGCAGTTACGGTTCTTCCACTTTGAAATGTAAATGCAAGAAAAATTACCCTTTCTATAGTAAAAAAACATTTTATTTTAAATTAACTTGTCCTAACCCTAGTTAGAGATGGTATACATTAATTAGTTAATATGTACTTATTTTCCTCATTCATTGATTACTTTAGTGAAGGTGCACATTTATTCATAATGTTTACATTCACTGTAAAATTCACTTCCACTGTGACATGTCAACTTTTTCCACTATTTGGGTATATTGAAATTATTGTCCGACCGATTTCAATATTACCATATCTTCAAAGTACACCAATAAATTAGTAATATCGAAACTGATCGGAGGATAATTTCAATTACCTCTAATATGATAGTAATATCGATACCGGTCGGACAATAATTTCAATATACCACCAATGTGTTAGTAATATTAGGTCCTTACATATGAAATTGGCGTTTTGCCGTACTGGCAACTTTGATCTCAAATATCTTCTCTTTGGTTAGGAATTCCAAATTAAAATTTATACAGCTATTTACTCAAGTATTTGTGTTTCGAAAATTATAATTCATTTGTTTTTTCCTCAATTGTTTTTTTTCTTTGCGTCACTCAGTTTACAAAATGGAAAACTTGAAATATCGCGTTATTTACGAGTACGAGTTCCACCGTGGCACCAGTGCTGCAGAAACGGCTCGAAGGATTAATGATGTGTATGGCGACGGTGCCGCAAAAGAAAACACAGTGCGTTTTCGGTTCCAACGTTTTCGTTCTGGAAATTTCGACCTGCAGAAAAAGCCCCGTGGACGGCCGGAGACCAAAGTTGATAATGAAGAATTGAAGGCTATTGTGGAAGCGGATCCATCGCAAACCACGTCCGAGTTAGCTGCAGGCTGCGGTGTTAGTGATAAAATTGTTTTAATCCACTTGAAGCAAATTGGGAAGGTGAAAAAGCTTGAAAGGTGGGTACCTCACGAATTGAGTGAAGCAAATCAACAAACGCGCGTTGACTGCTGCGTTGCATTACTCAACCGGCACAATAATGAAGGGATTTTGAATCGAATCATTACCTGTGATGAAAAGTAGATCCTGTATGATAATCGGAAGCGCTCATCGCAATGGCTGAACCCTGCCGAACCAGCCAAACCATGCCCCGAGCGAAAATTGACTCCAAAAAAGTTACTTGTGAGCGTTTGGTGGACTAGTGCTGGTGTCGTTCACTACAGCTTTCTTAAATCTGGCCAGACGATTACGGCAGATGTCTATTGTCAGCAACTGCAAACCATGATGGAAAAGCTAGCTGCTAAACAACCGAGGCTAGTTAATCGCTCTAGGCCACTGCTGCATCATGATAACGCTAGACCACACACTGCACAACAGACGGCTACCAAATTAGAAGAGCTTCAATTGGAATGTCTAAGACATCCACCGTACTCTCCGGACCTTGCCCCGACAGATTACTATTTTTTTCGAAATTTGGATAACTTCTTGCAAGGGAAAAAATTCAACTCCGATGGGGCAGTCCAAACCGACTTCAAAGATTTTATTGATTCCCGTCCGAATGGTTTTTTTAGTAAAGGGATCGATGAACTACCTATGAGATGGCAAAAGTGCATAGATAGCAATGGTACATACTTTGATTAAATAAATATATTATATTAAAAAAAATCAACTTTATGTTCCTCCCAAACAAAACGCCAATTTCATATGTAAGGACCTAATATTATGAATACCGGTCGGACAATAATTTCAATACATCACCAATGTGTTAGTAATATCGATACCAGTCGGACAAAAATTTCAATATACCACCAATATGTTAGTAATATCGATACCAGTCTGACAATAATTTCAATATACTCGTAGTAATATCGATATCGGCCTGACAACGATTTCAATGTAACCTCGAACTACAAAAAAAAATTGTTTATACTTAGAATAGTTTTCAACATTTATGATCGTTCATTCAGTGTTTATAATCAATCGGAACTCAATAATTTATAATTAACTTATTTTAAACTTATCTTCGCTCAAAACGATTTCAATAATATAAACCAGTTTTTGGTTTGAACGATAGTACAGCTCAGAAATAATTTGGGATTTCCCCCAAAATTAAACATTTTTTTGTGGTACGTTTGAACGTATTCTTATCTACACAACTCCAAATTTTGTTAGCTCAAGCCTCATAATATATGACTCTCACTAAATTTATCTTGCCGAAAGAGAGCTTGGGAAACTCATTAGATCCCAATCTATTTGTGGGATTAAAGATAACTTTTTCTTCCTCCGTTTTGGCAAATTACTTGACCGCAGTAAAGAAATGTAGGAAAACAATATAGAAATAAAACATAAAATAAAGCGAGGCTACAACGTCAAACATTTTCCTTAGGTCGATTACTCATCCTTTTTATGAAATTCGAATCATAAGTGTGGAGTCTTCATAAGAGAGCGGTTTGCGTTAAAGTAACGATTTAATTTTTGTATTGCTTTTATTTCAATACATTTATTATTTAATGGATAATAGTCACCAAATATATTCTTGATATTTGACAGAATACGGAATTTGAAAATACTGAATTTTACAATACGGAATTTGACAGAATAAGAATACGCAATTATTTTATTTCCATACCAAGTTACATAATGATACATGCTATGAAAATAACCAAATAAATAAAAACGATGAAATCTCAAAAAGTCACAATTAAATTATATGGATCTGGGTTTGTTGCTTGTCATCTGTCGTGGGTCCTAAGTAAACTAGGCTTTCGTCTAAATCTTACTGGAGATATATGAACATGAAATAAAAGATTGATATTTTTAACAAAATACTTTTTAAAAATTCTCATTTACTTGAAAGGTTGTGGTCATTTTTGACGAGGTAATTTATGTGTATGTATGTGTTGAAATAGGAAAGTCTAGTGCTCTGTTTTCTCTGCCTACCCTGACATGTAAACGACGTGATGTTATGTAAGTTGTGAGACCTAGTTGCGAATATGTACTACGCGAGTCAACCTTGACCGTACTGTATCAATTTAAATAAAATTGCATTCTCTTTTAAAATTTCCTACACACACTCATTAAAAAAAAATAAGAATGATGAAATAATGCTTGATTAGATGTATCTGGTGAAGATAAAACAACACCACTTAGACTATCGATTTCCGAAATGTGTAATCCTATCGAAAGTGTCTAATTCAATTTCTTTTTTATTTTAGTACAATTTAACAGCAAATAAAGAGTATCATTAGTGAATAAAATGGTGTCATTCTTCTATTCAGAAATCATAAATGGCGTAAGCATGTTTTTTTTATATAATAGATATGGCACAAGTCATAGGTATCCTTACACGCTCGAATACTAGGCGAAAAAAATGCTTGTGTCATTCGAAGGGAGTAGCACAATGCGTAGCTCGAACCAGCGACCTTCCGCTCGGAATTCCAGTGCGTTACACCTCTCCCATGAATGAATACATTTATATGGTACTAGTATTTTGTAAAATTACAGTATCGAACTCGTCCGATATTCCGAATAAGCCATAAATAGATCAATGGCATAACAGAAAACCATAGCAAATCGAAAAGACCAGGCCACTTAAAGGTGAAGTGGCGACCTTTACCTTGAAATCTTCTTTATTCTTGATGTCGTATTTTTGTTCATGTGCCCTTTAGCCCTTCGTTATTTTCCCTTAATGGCATTTAAATTCCAAACTGTATAGTGGTTATCTGCTGGTGGATATAATATTTTGATAATTTATTAGTTTTAGTTAAAACATTGATTGTTCGCTTGTACATACTCGTATGTATATTATATCAATAGTCAGACATTAATTCAGCTTGTCAGGCTACACGTTCCTTGGAGGCTTACTATGCAAAATATTTTATTCTACACTGATGTATAATGTTACTACCAATTATTTTTATAATTTGACTACATAATTTTGGCAATCAGTATGGCTATTGTGTGGCATCCCATATGAGTTTGAATTCTTACAAGAGTGTAGTGGGGAGGTTGTTCTCCTGGGGTGAATTCAATAATTTATATGAGTTACTCTTTTGTGTGTTGGGCTCGTCTCGTTCTGGATTTGTTTTTTTTTCTCTCGATTGTATTGCATTATGTTTATTTTTACTTGTTATTTTTTTAATCAAAAGTGTCATTTGACAATTTAAATTGAAACGAATGCTTGGAAAAAAGATCTTGGTTAATAAACGGACAGCAAAAAATTTAAAGTAGACCTGATTCGAAAGTAGGCCGAATAGAAAATTAAAAAAAAATAGGGCAAAGTGGAAGAGGAATTATATTATTTATGAAGATGAAGGTGTGTCGTTATACCTGTACGAGTATGATCCTAATAAAGTTTATATGTGAGGTTTAAGGGAAAATCATGATATTTTACTTTCAGAAATTATTCAAACCATTAAATTTCGGTTTTAACTTTGCGGAAATTTAAAGTTTAACATCTCGACACATGTTTCTACTCCCTATTCCGAGGCTTTTAGGTAATATGATATCGGTTTGATACGAGAGCAGAGCTAAGAGTTCACGGGTGTCATGTTTCATTGGAAATTTATGTGTTCCAATGACAGAAAGGCATTATTTTCATAAAGATTTTTTTGTCAGTTATAAATAACCAAATAATGCATATAAATCACACCCCATTATAATATTTGTTTTATGTCAATAGAAGACCATACACGCTTTTGATGAAACATGACAGCTTTTTTATTTAATAAAGTAATATACAGTACAAACATTCGCCAAATGCTATATCTATATACAAATTTATGTCTTAGGAACTAATCTAATTTATATATTATAACTATGAACTAACTTAATTTTAATTTCCTACATGTCATTTTATTTTTAATAATCTTTATATATAATTTCTTAAAAATAGTTAACACCTTCATACTACTTATAACTAGATAACAATTTTTACAACTAATTATTTAGCAAGTACATGTTCACTCGTTCAGGCTACTTGCATTTCATCACATTCACTCAGACCTTGGTTCTCCCAGCTAATACTGTAGGTGGACTAGTCAGGCAACAGATGATGCTTCGGAGCCTGTGCTTATAACGGAAACACATGATACCTGTTAGACCTTATTCTGCCTGAAAAGAACCTCTGAAAAGTAGACAGAAACACATGTTGTGGTATTAAGATGTAATTAGTAAAATAATTCAGTATTACGTTTTATTATATTTAAGTATTACGTTTTATTATATTTAAGTATTACGTTTTATTATCAAATTAAAAATATCTGGAACCTTAACGTTTAAGGGCGTATTACAAATTCGAGAGACGATCGATGGGCAAACATACGGTCATGGAATTCAATTTCCAGTCTTCGTGACAAACTATTAGATACCCTGGATATACTATATTTAAAAGTTTGTAGGTGCTGAAAGTAAGAAACGTATGAAAACCGCATTGGAAACTTTTCATCCTGCTGTAAGGAATAATTAACAATAACTGATGTCGCTGGGAAGAGAGAGATGAAATCGGAATAATAGAAGACACAAAAAATAACTACACAAGAGAAAAAGAAACTTATGAAAATTGTGCTATAATATGTATAAAATACTCGAACTTATAAGTCATAATTATCGTTATTAAACTACTGAAATATAAACCATAAAATATATTATATTATTGGTAATTATATTGTAATCAGAACTAATAACGACAATCGTTATCTTTTTTATGGAAATTGTCGTATTAATTGTCATTATTATCGTTACCCTAAGCTTCTCAAATACAAACTATAAAAAACATTATTGGTGTTAATAATATATTATGCAATGCGGAGCTTATTCTGCAAATGCAGCGGCTCAACACTGCAATTCAACAAAAAAGGCCGGATCGGCAATATGGCGTTATTCTGCAACACGATAACGCTCGCCCTCATATCACCAACATTACGAAAAATGCTATTCAAACGCTTGGTTGGGAAGTCCTGCCGCACTCTCCATATTCTCCGGACCTCGGGCTTCAAGTATCTCGTAGTAGATGACGCCTTGCTAATGCAAATCATCGTCTTGCGCGGATGCAAACCTTGTTTCGCTCTGGGCGTTGCTTGTCGACCATAACTCACCCATTCTTTCCGTTTCTTCATATTCACATAAAGGCACCATTTTTCATCACCAGTAATGATGCGGTAAAGGAACCTTTGCTTGTGGCCATGCGTAGCTCGCTGAAGCCCGAGCAAACCAGCAGAAATTGTCGAACGTTGATTTTTGTTGTTTTCACTCAAAACATGTGGAACCCAAGTGCCGAACTTCTGGACTTTTCCCATTGATTTAAGATGACGGTGTACAGTCATGTGACTACAATTCATCTGCTCAGTCAATTCTATGGTTATTTGAAGAGGATCTTCATGAATAATATGGTTTAAGCGGTCCTCATCGAAGTCCACTGGTCGTCCGGAACGCTCCATGTCTTTCAGGTCGAAATTACCGTCTTTGAAACGCAAAAACCATCGACGAGTTGTCCTTTTATTCATAGCATCTTCACCGTAGAATTCGCAAATATCGCGAGCAGCTTTGGCAACTTTATTCCCTCGATTGAACGCGAACAGAAGGATATGTCGAAAATGCTCACTTTCGTCTACCTGACATTCCATGTTGAAGGCTTGTAATCAAATAAAATAATATATGCAACGTAAAAGCAAACACAATATCTTGTAGAGCAGAAAATTTTCTTTCGAATGACGCATAACCTTTACCATTTTGTTTTACTTTTGGTGCTCATTTTTAAATTTGAAACTAAACGGACACTACTTATGTTAACACCTAATATTATGGGTAAACAAACAATCGGGTTTCCGAATACAATGTTTGTAAGTCAGAAAAATGACTCATGTACATGGTTGCTCATGATACATCTGGCGGATTTATTGCTTTGCAGCATTTGCTTACAATAAATCGAATTGAGTTATGTTTAATACTTAGATGTGTAAACATTTATGGCGATTGTACGTGTACGACTTAATTTGAGTTCAACAAAGTTTCGAATCTCCACAAAAGGGACTGGAATTAAGGAAAGATGTATATGAAAAAAGCTTGTGTAAAATTGTACGTAACAATGAACCTTCCTATCCTTTTTGAAACTCCCTAGTGTTCACTGGTATTGAACAAAAAGGGTCACAATAACTTTGTCGATGGAGAGATATTTTTGACAAGGTGGTTTTGGTTAATCAATATTTGGGTCAATACAATATTTCAGTGCAACATAACATACAGTATCACAATCTGATGAGTCGTTCATTCCTCTTAATTATCTTCAATTCACACACCAGTTTCAAATTTCAAGAAGCTGGTATATCAAATACTTGCGATTACTACATACATGGAAGAACGGCAGTGATGCACCCTTGTAGATTCATGCTGGTGCGGACGAACGGAAACATAAAATAATGAACCCCACGCCGAACTTGTTAAAATTTTAGAAGATATGTAAATGTTTATTTTCAAAAGGTTAAATATTTGCTAGTGATAATTTATGATTGTCATTTTTAAAACCACTCCAACCATAACGATAATATTGTTTGATAGAAAAAAATATAGTTGTGAATGATCGGTGTATATTTGGGTTTTACTATTGATGCTAGGTACATTGTTTGATAATTGTATAATTTTTTGATGCTGGGTACATTGTTTGATCATATTATAATTTTTTTCTACCCTTGTTAATTTTTATTTTATCTGGCTTCTGTTTTTTTTAATTTGAGCATCTTGAGGCTTTGGGATCGATATTAGTTTTTGATTACGCCTATATGTTGATATTTTTATTTATTACTAGCTGTACCCGGCCACGCGTTGCTGTGGCTCGGACTGGTTAAATGGAAAAGAAAGAAAAGAGAAAGCACAGTTTCTAATATGTTTAATTTCACAATGTTTGTGGGTATACAATATTTTTGGCGTCTTTCAGCCTGTCGCGTTCATTCTGTTGAGAACGAAGCAGATCTGAAGCTGCAGAAGGCGATCGCCGTGCTCGCAACCGTGCATCCTCAAGTCTGGCTGCACGTCGCTCTGCTGCTTTCTCGGCATTTTGATGAACTAAACCAGATCGATTGCACTGAAAAATAAGAAAGAAAGTTATAACAAAAACATATAAAATTGCGAAACATTAAAAAAGGAACTGAATAATATTGATAAGTTCGTAGACGTCTGTGTTCTTGGCGGCAAGAATAGCTCGTTCACTCAGCCAATCGTGATTCTTATAATTGGTTTGAATATTGGGAAATACTTTTTCAACCAATTCTTCTTTTGACGTCACTAAATTGCAGAAGCTGCAGAACGCAATCGCCGTGCTTGCAACCGTGCATCCTCAAGTCTGGCTGCACGTCGCTCTACTGCTTTCTCGACATTTTGATGAACTAAAGCAGATCGATTGCACTGAAAAAGAAGAAATAAATAAAATTGAAGTAAAGAAATAAATAAAATAATATAAAATTGCGAAACATTAAAAAAAGAAAATACACGAACTAAAAAACAAAAAATATTAACTCAATATTTCACTTCAAACGCAAATCAATCGATACAGGTAAATTTTAACACATTCACGATATAACTATGCCGGATAAAAATTTAGTATATCGTGTGTTGCTTTTACTTCGAAACAGATGGCGCTATTTTTTCAATACACGTATTTGAAAATTTAATATTTAATTATTTAATATTTATTATTTAATATTCGAAGTCAAAATGAAAATAAATCGAAATCTATATTGCGTGTGTTGCCGTCACGTTCAACAGGGGGCGCTCCCATTATTTCATATGTTGTATATACTTTTTTATATTTATTATTTAATATTTATTTTTTAATTATTTAATATTGAATTATTTATTATTTAATATTAAATATTCGAAATCAAAATGACTATAAAATTTTCAAAGCAATCCGTGAAGAACTTTCAGAGATTGGAGATTTTTAATTAACGAACATTTACATTTTTATTTATATAGATATTTAATATTTAATATTAAAAATTAATTCCGTAACGTCGAGAATGCAATCTGACATAACTGTCAATGAGAATTGTTTAGTTTGCGTGTGTCGCTGCAGGGGGCGCTCCCGTTATTTCGTATGTTTATATACTTTTTATATACAACCGTATATAAAAAAAAATATTTAAACATGCTTGTATACGAATGCAACCTTTTGTCAAAATTTCAAAGCAATCGGTGAAGAACTTTCGGAGATTAGAGATTTTTAATATACGAACATTTACATTTTTATTTATATAGATAGATAGATAGATAGATAGATAGATAGATTATTTTGTTTGTGTTTATGTAACTATATTTTTCTTTCTACACGAATGTCAAGAGTGACGCCCAATGTAATCGAGTGCGGTTCCGTATTGTATTAATAACTGTGTATATCGTTGTCTTTTTATATTTCTACAAATTTGGCCGTATGTATGCATTCTCATATGTTTTTTTATTGTAATTGTATATTTTTATTTGGTTTTAATATTATTGTTTTAAATTGTTTTTTTATTTATTTTCGGAATATTGATATTTTGTAATGAATGAAGCTCTCACATTTTTTTAAAATATTGTTATAGGGTACATTGTACCGTTGATATTAACAATATTTATCAATGAATATGAGTAACAAATGCGTACCAATTTTTATAGTAAATAATGCGTTACATTTTGCCACAAAAAGGTTCCATCTCGGCGTAGCCTTTATTACATTATAGTAAGTTTTGAGTGTTTGATTTTAATTTCCCGTCCAAGTATTTTATTCTCAATAAGAAATGCGCTCCTCAAATTGCTCACTGGAGGATGTAGTCAGTAAATATTGACAAATCCGACTGGATTAATCACACCGGACGGTCGGTATTCAACGCAGAGGAGTGACGAGTTGTGTTTCCAGAATGCTACTCAATTGCTAAATTCTTCCAGGAACTGAAAGTTATTTTCAATAATAATCTTTCCAAGCCGCGTGTTATTGTTTTCTTATCTTCGTTGTTCTTTTAATTTCAATTTGAATTTAATTTCAACAAATGAATGGTAGTCAGATTCACATTAAAAGTTATTTAGGGCACTTATGACACAATCTGAATTACTTTATTATTTTGACTCCTCTTTCGCACTTCTGACAGCGTCCTACTTTACATCAACCGCAATTTCCCGAAGCTTCATCTTCAATATTTGCAAGCAAGGATCAGTATTACCGAATCAATATTATGTAACATTTGCGGAAGTCGTTTCCCTAAAAGCAGTTGTAACCACTAACCTCATTAGTTCTGATGACTCCTCATGCAGTTTTACTGGCAGCTGGCAGCGTTTTAGTTCAGCCCAATAGACCTTTCACGGAGTTCCTCACAAGTTGTATAATATTTGTTCGCGTTAGATAAATATTTTCGTAGAATTGGAGAAAATAAACCGTTATCAAAATTTGTTTGAATTCTGGTGGGGCAATACAAAATGGTTGGAGGAAAATATATGGTTGAAAAATGTATACCTACTGTTATTTAGAGTTTTGTAACTTGGTCCACATATATTGTATGTTAATTTTGGTGTTTTGGTTTAAGAATCTAAATAAATGATGACCTCCATGATCTAGGTGGTAAGACTCCTGACGTCCAACCTACGGGTTGCTAGTTTAATATGCGCTCGTTCTAATTTTTTTTAAATGGTCCCAGACTCAATTTTACTTAAGGGCCTCTTTCAAATCTTTCTAGTTGGTTGAAACTAATAACCATATGATAAACCCGTCAGGTTGAACTGTAGACAACCAAAATATGTTATAATACAATACAACAAACTTAAGCTAAGAGAAAATTGTTCTTATAATTTCTGTATGCCACCTTAACATCAAACACAAAGACTTTTTGATCTAATATGTTATCAATAAATTATCAAGACATTCCTCAATATTGTGACTGACAGAGACCTTCGTCATGTAGTGGGCTGATATAGGCTGATGATATAATGTTTACGGAAGTTGGATTCCTTTTAAAATCTACTCAAGCGACTGGTGACCCAATCTGGATTCCTTTGTTCCGCTGGCTCCTGATACACCCAACTCGCGGCGTCCTATTTTAGTCCAGCAGGCGACTGCGCTGCGACGCGGCGTGTCCTCGAAGTTTCCCAGAAGCACAATAAAAAATCCATATTTGCATGCGGTGAATGGATGTCGTAACAGCATCAGTCACGCTTCTGCTGGATTGTGACACGTGTTCCTGTCGCGGTTGGTAACTTAAACCTCCTCGGTTCTGATTTAATGCTCTTGTTATATGTACGCGTCGGGTACTTCTGCGCTAAGGCGTGATGGATGTATGGAAAACGTAAAAAAAACATATTTCCTCACTTCACCTCATTTTTGTTTGCATTTTAGTTTATTGAACATTGGTTGGATAAAAAAAAACAAAACTTAAAAATCAAACAAAACGTTTAATGGATTTAACTTTTAATATGACATGAGACACCGTTAACGTGTTAGAATAACTGTTAAGCATACAAAAAATTAAAAAAATCACTGTCTATTCGACTCTGTATGATTATCAAGTTCTTTGTATTTTTATATCAATATGAATTTGGGACATTGCATTTCAATTTTCCTTCATTTTCTATTTGAAGTTTGTTCATTTCACTATAGTCTGTGTTTTGGTTTCGTTTAAATATCGTTTGTTTGAAATAGTAAGAGCCATTGTCGAAAAATGGTTCGGCAGTTTGGCAAATTAATTATTTGATTTAAAACCTGTATTATAAAACTAATAATAATAAACAATTAAAAATAGTTCCATTTAGGTGAATAATGCTGGACAGAATTTTGTTACGATTTGTATTTTTTGTCTAATATTTGTTTTTTCGTAACGTTATCTGAAACATTCTATGATTCGAATATGTCATGTGAGACGCTTGTTTAATTTTTGACTTGGAGCTGAGAAACGTCGAAAGTTTTGCTGGGTTTTGTTATGTGATGGGCGCATTTTTTTTTCTTCCATATAGCGAATACCGGGGTTGACCCTCTTATCAACAGGATCCATAAACTATTGTATAAGTTTAGAAATGCAAAGCTGTCAGCTACTTGAGATTACAAAACTAAATATTTCGTAATTATCTTAAAATGTTTTTGAAAATACACGTAACTCTTAGAGACAAGTGGGGCATGAGAATATGGATGTTATTTTTTTTTACTAAAATAAATGTTATCTAACCACGTGAACCAATTGAAAATATACAAAGATATATCTTTCAACAATTGATATATTAAGGGATGGGGCCCTTAATATATCAGACTCAAATTTGTTAGATATATTTGCACAAGGGAGAACCGAGGCCATTATGACATTTTATCCCGCAAATAATCGTGATAAATTTCATGTAACAGTCGCCTGAATGAAATGTTGAAGAAGTGTATATTTTTTATCATTATCATCGACGACTTCCGATTTAACAGTTTTATCACGATACCACTAACAGACGTACATAAAAATCATCCCACCATTTCCCTGTTGAGTAGGCAGAGATGACAGAGCGCCAAACGATTCTTTCTCTGGCTACATTTTCTTTCAAAATTTCATTCACTTGGTACAACTATAATTTTGTCAGTCGTTCTCTACCACGGCTCGCACGCGTGCTTGCACTGCAAATTTGCTTACTCAGTATTTCGTCGCCCATTCGTTCAACATGTCAAAACCACCACATGTTATTTTTCACCCTATTTTACACACCTGTTTTTAGCTCAAGTATTCAACCCACAATAAAATTGAGAAAATAATGCGAGCAATGTGGTGCTATGATCCGAATATGTCCTTGACTCTTGTTTGATTTTGTACTTGGAGCTGAAAAACATCTCAAGTTATGCTATGTTTTATCTCGATACCACTTCCTGCGTAAAAATATAGCTGCTTGTGTATACGATTATACTGTATTATCTTATTGCAACATTCATATTATTATTGCATTATATTTAAATAATTGATGATCTTTATTTTTGGTTAAGGTTCGTTTACTCTAGTAACATTTAAATTGTATTTGTCTGTCTCGAATTGTCTAAGAGCTTTCGATTTATCTGCCTCAAAGAGTTTGAGCTACGGATGGCTTATGCAGATTTACGAAGCGCTTGAAGACAATTTTTTTTTGGGAAATCTTATCAAAATTTATGATTATTTATGAACACTACACACATTCAATACACTACACCTAAAGGCGAATGTGTTACTATCACATATCGGAAAATCTTCAAAGGTTTATTTTTAGTTCGTCTTCCCTTGGTAAGTTTTCTTGTGAAATATGTTTTTCTGAACATACATATGCAGATGCGGGCGTGTATCTAATCTAATGACCGCAATCGCCAACTTCCTGTCCTTTTACTAAATAAATATATATTTATTTTGTAATATTTTTGATCCGTTATTAATAATGGGTTCGAATCCCGAGTTAAAGCTCCCTTGAGAAGAGTTTACTTCCTAAACGGCACTATTTTAATCTTACTTTTATTAAGATTTTGTTTACATTTTTTTAGAAAATTTGAACAGTTCTCTTTTCAAACTTTTGCTTTTACTTTTTCACCCATAGATATTAATTTATATTTATTTATTTTATTTACACATGACAAGAAATCTATAAATACACAATTTGCGAAAAAAATAACACATAATTTAATTTTGATACACCATTTTAATGGATCTGGGTTTGTTGCCTTTCGTTTGTCGTATCCCCAGTAAACTAGGCTTTTGCCTGTATCTCACTGATGACATTAAAATATAAATCGATATTTGTTTCCAATTTTTTATTATATAAAACCCCGTTGCATACTCTCATCAACCTGACAAACAGTAACACTCGATTACATATGTATATACAATATCACGCGAATCAAACCCCTCACGCTTCATCACTCCAGACAGACTAAAACGTTCATCCCACAATACTCGTGTACCGCACATAATCATAAAAAAACACCACACTCAAGAGTTCACACAAACCTTTGCTATAAGTCACAGATACAACAATATTTTTTAATAGGCAATCCACCTACACTAGAATGATTTGTTCCACCACCTCAAAGTCACTATGCAATTATATGAGTCTAAAATAATATAAATATAAAAAAATGACAACTTTAGACAATTTTTAGTAATAACTGTATAAATTATTGTAAAAAAAAATAACTATCGATCTATCTATGAGTGGAAAAGTTCCTCTTACATTTGCACTGTTTTCTTAGTATTTCTCCATTCTACGTTCCACGTGCCTTTTTCTCAGAGTGCTCTTTTTTTACTTTACACAACCTTAAGATCACATTAATCCCTAATTATTGTACTTCATTCCGTATTCTGTCAAACATAGTCACCCCCGTGTATTCTTCTAAGTGCACGCATTTATACACCATTTATTCGTCTCTTTACAAACTTTTCCACGTCCACGTTTCACTCCCATACATCAAAGATGATACTAAAATACTGTTGGTCTTTTGATTATTGTCATCGAAGAAAAACGTGACAACGAATTGCTCTGGCACGAATATTCCATGGGTGTTTTTTAAAATAAAATAATGTATGTGTTAAGATAATCACAGCCACAACGTAAATATTAATTTATGTATCGTATTATAAATAAATAGTTGGTGTTGAAAAAGACCGTGACATCGATTGCTGTTCATTATATAAATATTTGTTGTATATTTTATAATGCTTAATTTTTTAGTAAACCGTGTCTTTGATTTGCATTTTTTTTATTTGGAGTAACATTATACAAAAATGAATTTATTTGCAACATAATAGTTAAAAACAATATCAAAAGCTGCTCGATTACTTTGATGTATGGGAGTGAAACGTGGACAAGGAAAATGTTGAAATGTACCGAATAAATGCTGTAGAAATGCGCGTACTGAGAAGAATACATGGGATGACACTACGGAATGAAGCGTTTAGGAATTAATGTGAACTTTAGGCTGATTTGTTGAGTAAAATGATGAAAGAGCACTCTGAGATGGTTGGAGAGCGTGGAACGAATGAATTAAAAAATACTAAGAAAAAAATATACATTGCAAATGTGAATCGAACACGTGGTAGAGGAAGACCAAGCAAAGTATGGTTGGATCAAGTGAATGATATTTTGAAAGAAGGAATATTAAGAAGTCAGAGAAATCATATGAGCTGTATACGGTGTATGGATGCGGAAGAGTACTCTTTACCTACCCAGCGGGGAAATTATGGTCTATGGTATGTATGTATGTTAAGTAAAAGCAATTTTTAAAAAAGAAAATGTAAAGAATCAGAGAAATTGAAGGATCTCTATGAACATATATTGGCTGTGGGGAAGGCGAAAGATATGTGTCGTGATCGAACAGTCTGACGCTCTGTCCTCTTTTCCTTTCCCGAGATAGAAAAGCGTATGTAATATTATGTATGTATTTTTCAATCACAAAACGGCCAGTAAAATATTTATGAAAATACGTACCTAAATATTAGGTGTTAACATAAGTTGTGTCCGTTTTTTTTTTCAAATTTTATTTACGCAACAATAATATACAATTTCACATCACTGATATTTGTACGGTTTTGATAGCTAAAATATGATTGCCATAGCAAATATTACACGCAGTCAAAAGTCATTTTACTTTTATAATAAAAGCACATAAACAAATATTATTTATGATTAATGAGGGTCTAACACTGTCTACTGTCCTTTGTCAATTCTTAGATTTTTTTTTGAGTGAAACTCTTAATAAAAATAATGTTTCATTAGATTTGATAGAAATGCTACATTTGTGTTTTTTTCTTACTGGAAATACAGTGTACCCCACTGTATTGCCAGTAAGATTAGCTTAGCGTAATATAATTAGGATACAATATTTTCATTAATTCACAAACCTTAGCAAATAATGCATCAAATTCTATCACACAAGTCATTCACCAAAAAACTGTTGCACTGCTTCTCTTCACAATATATTGGATGTTAACATAAGTCCGTTTTTTTCCAATGTAAAAATAAGCACCAAAAATAAAACAAAATGGTAAATGTTATACGTCATTCAAAAGAAAATTTTCTGCTCTACAAGATATTGTGTTTGCTTTTACGTTACATATATTATTTTATTTGATTACAAGCCTTCAAAATGGAATGTCAAGTAGACGAAAGTGAGCATTTTCGACACCTCCTTCTGTTCGCGTTCAATTGAGGGAATAAAGCTGCCAAAGCTGCTCGCGATATTTGCGAATTCTACGGTGAAGATGCTATGAATGAAAGGACAGCTCGTCGGTGGTTTTTGCGTTTCAAAGACGGTAATTTCGACCAGAAAGACATGGAGCGTTCCGGACGACCAGTGGACTTCGATGAGGATCGCTTAAACCATATTATTCATGAAGATCCCCTTCAAACCACCGTAGAATTGGCTGAGCAGATGAATTGTAATCACATGACTGTATACCGTCATCTTAAATCAATGGGAAAAGTCCAGAAGTTTGGCGCTTCGCTTCATCGAGCTACGCATGACCACAAGCAAAGGTTCCTTTGCCGCATCATTACTGATGATGACAAATGGTGCCTTTATGTGAATATGAAGAAACGGAACGAATGGGTGAGTTATGGTCAACAAGCAACGCCCAGATAAAAACAAGGTTTGCATCCGCGCTAGACGATGATTTGCATCTGGGGGGATTGGCAAGGCGTCATCCACTACGAGATACTTGAACGCAATCGGACAGTCAACGCGGAGCTTATCATTCTGCAAATGCAGCGGCTCAACACGATAATGCCCGCCCTCATATCGCCAACATTAGGAAAAATGCCATTCAAACGCTTGGTTGGGAAGTCCTGCCGCACCCTCCATATTTTCCAGACCTCGCGCCGTCGGTTTCCATCTTTTCCGGTCGCTTTCGAACAATTTGCGCGGCGTTTCCTTCAATAATGACGTCGAATTGCGGACATGGTTGGACGAATTCCTCGAGTCAAGACCGGATGGTTTTTATCGCACAGGCATTGAAAAACTTGTAGAACGTTGGCAAGAAGTTGTAAATAATGAAGGAGAATACATTATTGACTAATTTGTTGTATTTTTTTTGTTGTGTCCTCTTGTTCTCTTCATTTGAAAAAAACGGACCCAACATATGTTAACACCCGATATTTGAGTCGCTTAGGTCGTAAGATTTATTTATACCTCTGTGATTGATATTTTCGAAAAAAAATATTTAGTTATTATTGATTTTTTTAGGGTTATCAATGTTTGTTAAGTTTCAAGAAATTGTGAAACTACTTAATGACCTCCATGGCCTAGTTTATAAGATGCATGTCTTCCG
Source organism: Odontocerum albicorne (assembly GCA_949825065.1). Classification (NCBI taxonomy): domain Eukaryota; kingdom Metazoa; phylum Arthropoda; class Insecta; order Trichoptera; family Odontoceridae; genus Odontocerum; species Odontocerum albicorne. Next base: position 18,098,679 of record OX463847.1, on the reverse strand, counting down.
ACCCGATGGTTGCGAGTTCGAATCCCGCTAGAACTAATATTAAAAAAAGGTTATTAGTCTGGTTTTCCACTTAAGGCCTCATAAACATATTTCTGATTGGATTCAAAAGGTTGTACTGTACACAAAAATAGTGTTATACATTATTCCCTCGGGCGCTGCTGTAGCTGCGGAACCTGATTTGTTCAATAATGGTGGATTCGAGTCCCGAATTAGTACGCTCATGAAGAGAGTTTGCTCTCTAAATGACGCTTTATAAAATTGTCATTTGAATTGAAAAAAATAATAGCTAAAAATATTGAACTATACTACATACTTATGTTATATTTGAAATTCAATGGAGTTGTATACTTTTGAATACAATTTCTAAGAAATCGATGAAACCTGTACATATCTAATATACTCGTATATGCACCACTAATTAAATTTTTAAATTTTCTTGGAGTTATTAACATCTGAAACTTACCATATATTAAAATTATGGATACAGCACGTTTTGGTTAATTTAATTACCTTTTAAACGTTAGAATCAAAGGTGAAGTATCTCTAATATCGACAAACATTATTATCGTAAATAAAACGTTAGAATGCAATGATGCAATTGCGGTTTTATTCTCGGATACTTTTACGATTTGCGAATGCAATATGGAAAATAGGTGCATTACCTCATCATTTTCTGCATTCGCGACGTATTACGATACATTGCGTCCATTGCGTGATCCTTTGCTTGGATTGAGTTCATTGTCATTCATAATACAAAGACAATGTTGATTTATGAGCGATTGTAAAATACGATAATTTCACGAATATACCATAGTGATGCCACCCACATAGACTTTGGGAAGAGATAAATGTAATATGGTTTGCGTTCTCTTTACGTTTTCATTGATAACTTGGATATTGTTCATGATTCTCTCTCTCCCTGGCTCCATCCCAACTCATTGTCTGCGAAGACTGTTGGGGTCAGCTCTCCTCGTCCTCAGGTTGTATGCTCTTCTGTCCCGGACTACGTCCCCCAGGCCATGCCTCTGCATCAGGTTATCTTTTTGCACCACCCATGAATTTTTTGGTCTTCCTCTGATTGTTATTCGAGGAAGATCCATGGAGATTGCCTGGTTCACAATGTGATCGGGTGCTCTGCGTCCAACGTGCCCATACCATCTCAATCGCCTCTCTTCCATCTTGCTGTTGATGTCTGTAACACCCAGGCTTCCACGAATGCGTGAGCTTCTTATTTTGTCTCTTAGGGACACACCTGCTGACCATCTTAGCATGCGCATTTCAGCAGTTTCTAGTTGCCTAGAGTAAGAGGTATACATCGTCCAGCATTCGGAGCCATAGAGGAGTGCGGGTCTGACAATCGTTTGGTATACTTTTCCTTTTAACTTTACTGGCATTTTCGGATCACATAGAACTCCCGTCATTGATCTAAACTTCATCCATCCCACATTAATTCTATGTGTTACATCTGCTGCACATCCTCCATCGCTATGGATGAGTGACCCAAGATACTTAAAGGAGTCATAATTTGGTAATGTTTCTCCATCCATTTGCATTACGGGTTGTTTGTTCATGATTATTTCCATATATCGCTTATATGTTCTTTGGTGTATTAGTATAAACAAAAACAGTAATATTGTGATATCCGGATATTAGAATCACTTGAATGTAACATACATTCTTCTTCTTATCGTCTCAAATGCATTCAACTATTTTTGCCCAGAGTTCTGCCACCTGAACAGCACTGGGCATTGAAGGAATGAAGTTCTCGATGCAAGTCACCAGGCTCTTCCTATACTGTAGCAAGTGACGTATGGACTAGGGATGTTGCGGATGCAGATTTTTTAACATCCGCTGATGCGTATGCGGATTTTTGAAGGTTCACATCCGCGGATGCGGATCTTAAGATTTTTTTAAGAAACTTCGTATGGGTGCAGAAATAAGATAAAAAGATAGAAATCTTCAATATTTTTATTAAATAATTAAATATTTAGTTATTAAAGTTAAAAATTGGTGCATTATATTTAATAAAAAGTAATATCGCCGCCTTTTCAGGTTCCAGTCTGTTTCGCAGAGGTTCATAAATTAAACCCGCGCTACTAAACAACTGTTCACTAGGAACACTGGCTGGGCTGGGCTGGGCTGGTGGTGGCGATAAAAATCTGCGTGCTATTGTTGATAATATTTTCAATTCTTCTCGATGAACGCTCCATCATTTAAGTGGATTTCCATTTATATTGACCTTTTTATTATTGCGGTAAGATAGCAATTCCTTCTTGAGTACAGCGTCAGCGCTACCATTTTCCGGTGTTTCTTGACTCTCATCTTCACTTGACGAATCCAGCATCATGGCAAGATTGTTTTTTAAGCATGGCTTTCTGACCGTACCGGACGTCCCTGGTTGTTCCGTTCCTTTTTCCGAGGAATCTCTCATTCTCATTCTTTTAGCCCCTTCGGAATTAAGAGAACCTGAAACGTCATCCTGAGTGTGTCTCATCTTCAAAATATCTTTTTTAATCTTTTCCTCGGTCACTGGTGTAAAAAACTTGTGGTTATAGCAAGGGCCTAAGTAGGTGGCGATGACATATAAATTGTTCTCTTCTAACAAAGTAGAAAACTTTGCTGAAAGTTCAGTTTTCAGAGTCGTTACGGCCAGTCGAATATGATCAAAATCGTGTGATCTTGTTAAATAGTCATCACGTTTTTTTCCAAGCATTTGAATTATTGGAATTACAGATGAAATAAGGGCATGAGAGTTGCTTAGTTCCCGCGTGGCTTCCTCGAAAGGTTTTAATAACTCAATACAACATTCAATGATTTTCCACTCTTCTGGCAAAATAGGGTCAATCCCACTGTCATTGATATAAAGACTTAAGGCATCCTTTACCTTTAAAAAACGCTCAAATATGTAAAATGTACTGTTCCATCGCGTTATACAATCTTGGAACACTTGGAAATGCGGTTGATTCAGTCTGTCCTGAATTTTTTGCAGTTGTTTCTGAGCGATAGTGGAATGGTTAAAATGAGTCGAAATTTTCTTACATTTTTTGTTTGACTATTTTTATGTTTTCTTGCGAATTTAAACAACTGCGAATAGCAAGTTGCATCTTGTGGACTGTACAATCCATGTCATTGAATGCTGCTAATCGCATAGCTCTTGTCATATTGGAACCTTCGTCTCGAGTTAGGCAATGCACTTGTTCTTTTTTAATATTCCATTCAGAAAGCATCGTGCCAAACCAAATGTCAGAAGTAAACGACATGTAATCAAATTTTTCGATCAATTCTTTCACTTTTTCAGCAACTTTGCCATATAGTTCCTTGCACACAAAATCAGTAAAAAAATTGCGCCCTCTAAAATTATGTCTTGGTGCTAATTCTTGTATCAGTCTGCGAAAACCAAGCCCCTCCACAAAGTTAAATGGTAAATTTTGACGTGCAATCATTTCTCCAATAAGTTTATCAATTTTTTTTCGAATTGGAATTGTTAGTGTCCCACTTCTTTTCCTTTAGAACTACTTCCTCTAACGAGAGCTGTTTCTTTGCTTCTCGTAGAGGAGTGACGAGTTTATCTGAAAAAATACACACATAAATTATAACTTGTTGTGAAAATTGATGAAAAACAGATAAAAAAAAAGCGGGTGGTAGAACATGAAATTGCACTGCAATTGGAAAACACAATTATAAAAAGCTAATTTGGCTATTTTGTTTTTTGAATCATTAGTTTTTTTTTGCCTACGGTTAGAGCTAGCCATACAAATTAAATGTAAACAATGCCACAAGAACAGCACCAGGTAAGGTTAATTAACATTTTTTTGTGATAAAACTTACCTGCGTCAGCTTTTATCTTCTGCAATTGTTTTGTTTTATTCGAGCTTTCAAAGAAACTAAACTCTTCTGGGTGCATCGATTTTAGATGATTTTTCAAAGACGAAATGGTACGGCCCTTGCGAGAGTAGGTTTTATTGCATATTTTACAATGAGCCTTATCCTGGTCATGTGCATCTGGTTTAAAATAAGTCCAAATCTCACTTTGTGTCGGTGGTGACATTGTAAATTCACTTGTCCAATAAACTATTAACTGCAGAAAACTCGCTTAACACACAATACTCACTGTTTACTCACAACAACACTCTAAAACTGAAATGTGCATACGATAAGCGCAACTAAACACGTTGTGATTGATTTACGAGAAACAAATGATAAACAATACCAAACACGTCGAATCTTGTCACCGAAATCTTCGCTCCTATTGGTCAATCAGCCCGTGCTCACGGCACGCGCCACTCGCCGGCCCCACCCAATTTCTTACTTGTCGCGACCTGCGGTACATCTGCATCCTCATGAAAATCCGCATTGATTATTGCGGATGCGGATGCAGATGTCCAAATCCATGCGGAAGCTCCGCAATTGCGGATGCGGATGCGAATATCCGCAACATCCCTGGTATGGACTACTAAGATTCGGTCCATCACATAATATTCCTTATTGTATCTTGTCCTTTGTTCTCTCAATTCCTGTTCGAAGTCTATCAAGAGATCTAGTCAGTTCAGAGCCAAGTCGCATGCCTTCAGGAAAAATCCATTCGCTGAGGCCCGATTTTGCTCTCCGCTCGTTCACCCTAGCAAAAGCAGGTGGTTGTTCCAGAGGATTAGTGGTATTGATTCAACTGTGCTTGGATTTTAACCTAGAGGCTATAGATAGGATGTATTGGATCATCCAGTCGGTTGGGTCTCTCAGTTTTTTTTCTTTCTTCAATAACGTAACATGTCTGAAATACTTCTGACCTACTTATTTAAGTTGATATCTAAGAATCTATATATCTTACACAATCGGTTTTTTTTTTAATTTTATTTATATTCCTTGTGACTTCTGGACGATTTTCCTTTGTGACATTTCATATTTTTTTACTTTCCAAATGACGCTTAGTATTTAGTAGTGATTCGAATATTTGACAATTCTCAATTTTACGATTCATCTAACAAAAATATGAGGGCATCTTTGTCGTTTTATAAGTAAAAAAATATTGAGAAGAATAATATATCAAAGCGTTATCGTTTGTTATTTTAAACCCATTTTCTATAAAATGTGGACAAGTATGAAAAAGACTCAATCTAAACACTAAATATGTGAGTAATTTCTCTAATATTAATAATTGTTTACTAGATAAAATAAAGTTGCTGAAAAATAAATATTTGTATACATAAGACAAAATGTTCCAGAAGGAATAAGTTGTGAAAGAATCAGGGCTGTGGAGTCGGAGTCGGAGTTGGAGTCGGAGTCGCGGAGTCGCGGTGTTTGGGCCGGAGTCGGAGTAGGAGTCGTAAAAAACGAGCGACTCCCACTAATTTTTCGTTAAAATTTAAAATACATTTTTTTTAATTATTATAATGAATGTGTATTGTGCACGAATATTAAACTTGCAGGCGCAAGTCGCGCCGATATGGTGAATCACCGAGATCCATTTAATGCATCAAGTCTACGAAAATGTGTTTGTCTCCTTCTTTCTCACGTCGAAAGAAAATTCTGTTGGCTGGGATCTATGTTAACCCCATGGTTCGATCCATATTGACGGAAGAACAAATAAATAGAGCGAAAAACGCTCTGTTTGAATTAACCGTTCGTATGAAAGGCCTTCGGCTAGAAAAAGAGACGACAGCAGGCAGCGTACACCAAGTATCATCATCTTCATCCGACACCGCTGAATCTGAAGACGATTTTGAAAAATATCTCAATGAACAAGATAAACTAAAACGTCCTCGTTTGAATCACAGTCCCAATATAGATGAAGGAGACTCTATTTCAAAATTTAAAATTGAATTTTATGGTGCATTGAAAATAATGGAAAAAATTGACCGAACTTATAAGTTAAATGTTGAAATGGCAATACAGCGGTATCTAGAAATCGTAAAAGATTCAGCATTGATCGTTACAGCATTACCCCCAACCCAAGTATCCGTAGAGCGGTTATTTTCCGCTCTTAAAATTCTCAATTCTGATTTGAGAGCCTCTACGAATACAGATTTAATAGAAGCAATGTTGTTTTTAAGAATAAATTCTAAGAAATAATTATTAAAGTTTGATCTTGTTTTATTTTTATCCCTATAACATGAAAAATGGCTATATGCAAAGGTAGGAAACAACCTGATAAAATTGAGCTTTTTTGAGTCGGAGTTGTAGAGTCGGAGTTGTGGAGTCGGAGTCGTGGAGTCGGAGTCGTATTGTTGGTAAATATAGGAATCGGAGTCGGAGTCGGAGTCGTGTTTTTTTTTAGCGACTCCACAGCCCTGGAAAGAATTACCAAAAAAGATCTGAAATGAATGGAACGCGAGTACAAGAACGATCGAAAAATTAAGAAAGGAAATAGATGTAGAAGTTTCGATAAACGTCAAGGTGTGAATTATGAGAAACGAAATAGCACTTATGACAAGATCTATGTGCATAGATTGAAAAGTGTTGATATCTTTCTTATCCAAAAGGGTTAAAATCTGAAAAATATCAATGTAACACAAAACAAAATTGAAAGCGCGCCTTTATACGAGTATCATAAAATCTGAGTTATATGCGTGTCTCGGTGACAAATATGGAACTGTCCGGGAGAGAATTTATTTTGCGGGCTCCGCCTCCAAATGCGTCAATGCGTTTATCTATTTTTACTAGGCCGGAGAATACGGCGATACAAACATTAATTATTAAGAAGTTTTGCACGTTAGAAGAGACGTTAAGAAGTTTTGCAATAACATAAATATCGGTTTAGATAAAATATTATAAATAAAGAAATAAAAGATATTCCATAGTCTTAGATACATCGTAAACAATGGGTCTCCCATGATTTTTTATTAACGCCGATTCTGAAATTCTCGAAAAATAAGGCACCCATATTTTTCTACTTTTTATTATTTTTTAGGTTAATCGTTTGATTTACTTAAATTGACTTTTGTGAAATCTCAGTGTTTTTTTTATGTAAAATCTGTCATGAATCATAACAACTTACTTAACTTAAAACAACAACGTATCCAAGATGGTCTGGTTGGTTGGAATAAATTTATGTAAGCAATAAGCCCGCCAGATGTTCTATATTTTACAATGTATACAAAAGAATAAATACAAACAAACTATTTTTACCCCTTAAAGACTCTTACTTCTTGCTCTATTTTTTTCTGCATTTTCCCTGGGATATATGGTAGACTGCCAGCTACCCCTCCATTTCTTTGGGGGTTTACCTGGAGGTTGATTTCCTATGGGTTAACCATGAGAAGCTATACGAGGAATCCGGGTTTCATCCATTCTTTGATCATAATCCCGCCAATAACGTCTTCTCTGCGTTCCCTATCTTAGGATCTCTTCGGTTTCACATATTATTCTTATTTCTGTATTTCTTATCCTGTCTCTGAGTATTTTACCAGGTATACTCGTACATCACAAGACCTTCATTTCTGATGTTCTAAGGAGTGCCTTCATACTCGTACGTATAGTGTCAGCTCTAGTTTCAATATCATATTCAATTACGCGTCTAACACACGTTTTATCGATCCTCATTTTACTTTTGTTACTATGTACTTGTTTTTGCATATATTGTACTACCTTTGAGGAATACAGATATCGCAGCCAGTGGCCTTTTCACCTGTCCTGTAATTTCATTATATTAGTCATTGTGACTATTAATATCCACTACGAGGTATTTAAAATACATATCTCTATTATCTGGTTGTTTATTACTAGCTTGTCTCTCATAGGTTGTCTAGATATTGTTGGAGACTTTATCTATTCGATTAAGATACTCGTATTATATTTCAATGTTGTAAGGTAAAACTTTTGGACCGATCATTGTAAGTCATCTTCAGATTCAGTCATAAGTATAGCATCGTCATCATAGCAAATTGTACATTATTTAGTTTGCCTATTTGACAAAGTCATATAAAAATTTATATGTATTACACTAAAACATAAAAACGATATATAGCATGTTATAAATAATATAAAAAACGAAATTATTTAAAGTATTGGCCAAGAGGATTGCATCTACAGAGGGTCAGTTTGGTGTATTCGGTTCATACTCGAAAACCCGCCACTTTTTTTATATGTTACACTAATATAAATAATGTTTTTCTCCCCCTCTGGGAATTTCATATTAGAATGTTTCATTATAAATTATTTTGTTGTTCCATTAACACTTCCCTTACTGTGCTAAAAAATTACGCCAGTTACGGTGTTGGACACTGAGGGTACACTAAAAATGTATGTTTTAAATTAAAATTATGCAAAATCTATTAGTTTTTTTTTTAATTAGCTATAAACATCATTTTATTGTGTAATAAAATGTCGAATAATATAAAATAAGTGTAAGAAATGATAAAATAATAGTTGAAACAGAGAAGTGACATTTCTATACGAATATAATTTTCCCACTGCGTCGTTCGGTCTGCGCAACGTTCAGAATGCGCATGACTGAAAAGAGGTCTCCAACCTTTTAACACTTCCCTTACTGTGCTAAAAAATTACGCCAGTAACGGCGTTGGACACTGAGGGTACACTAAACATGTATGTTTCAAATTAAAATTATGCAAAATCTGCTAGGTTATTTTTTGTTATTAGCTATAAACATCATTTTATTATGTAATAAAATGTCGAATAATATAAAATAAAGGTAAGAAATGATAAAATAAGAGCTAAAACAGAAAGGCATTTCTATAAGAATATTATTTTTACGCTGCGTCGTTCGGTCTGCGCAACATTCAGAATGCGCATGCGTGATAAGAGATTTCCAGCCTTTTAATTTTTTTTCATAAAATTATACAATAAAATGTAGCGTGTATTTTTTTGGCAATAAAACCATAATTCGAATAAAGACAATAAATAACATATAAACAAAATATAAAATGAATATATAAATTCAAAAATCAAGGTTTTAGGGCGAGAAATTTATATAGTATAAACAAACACGAAATTCAAATCAATAAAATATATGCAATTTGGAAAATATAAACACTACAGAAAATTTGAAAATAGGACAAACATATCATATAATCAAAGTTTAATCCTGTGGAGAAAGTTATCGCAATTGGGGCATGAAACCACTTTTTTTTTTACTATATTCTACGTACTAAACACGCAGGTGTTTGACAAATATTGCAGAATAGCCTGGTTTTTTTTCTCGAATGTTTTTAATAAAACCCACAACTTCCTCTTTTGAGGACCTCACGGGGTGCCAACAGGGTATTATTTACTAATGTTTCGGATATTGACTCGCCACAATATGTTAAAACTGTATTAAAAGCATCTTGTTGTTGCTATTTTTCCTTTTTAAGATATTGGGCATTGCCAATTCCAAACTTAACTCTCTTGTGAAATGTTTTCGGTGGTATTAATTATTTTGTTTCCACTCTGGATATTTGTCTATCCATAAGAGGTATGCATTCAATGCAGCCATATCTATAATTTCCATAAAAAGACGGAAAGGCCATCTTCTCGTTGACCTTGAGCAAGAGTACTCTCAAGTAATTTGGTCTCCCGTATCTACTCCAATTTTCGTATTATTATAATGATGTATAATTACTATAGTGGCTTTTGTTTTTCTGAATAATCAATTTCTGCATCATTGAATTGAGTGGATAATAATAATACTGCTTTATTTTTTGTGGTACACACGAAACAAGTATTTTATTTTCAGCTACTATGGATTGTTTTCTCTCTAGACGGTATAAATTCAAGTGAGATTACTCTTTTATTTTTTCGAAGCGTGCCAGTTAGAGTTAAACCTTTTAATAAAAGATTATCGGCTAATTTGATGGAGGTAATAAAAATACCTGTGGTTATCCTCCTGTTCGTGCCATACTGCGGTTGAACCATTTCTATAACTACTCAGTTACCTTGATTTATCTCTCTCTACGATTATTTATCATACCAGAATAAGCCTGTAAATTTGTTATGCGTCATATGCCGCCGCAGTCGGCAGCAACTCAGATTTTGATGCCATATTTACCAAGTTTAGACTTCATGTACACGCGAAATGAACAATTCTCTCTAAAGTTTGTCAAACGTTCATCTACAGTTATATTCGAAGATGGAGAATAATTGCTTTTGCACATATCCATAAACATTTTTGAAATCCACTTAATTGGTTCTAATTTATCTGAAAAAACCCTGATATCTCTCTTCTCGGGTTTCTTTATCATCAAAACGAATATGACTGTAAATATAGATGAATCTATCTCGAGACAGAGCTGTTGTGAAAAATGACTGGCAAAAGGGACTTTCACTTATCCACAATTCACTCAAAGATAGCTTTCGTGTTCGATTTCTGCCAGGTGCGAGCAATATTCCAATGAATTCATATAACTCGTCTTTTGATATTGGTTGGTTCTTTTCTGAATGAATTCGATTTAAATGACGATTTGTTTCTTAAACATCACTTTTACCACCTCTTCATTTACAAACAGACAACACATATCTTTTATGGAATGTACATTTATACTTGAATTTCTCAGTCCAGAATCTTCGATGAGAATATTTGATACCCGACCGATGCCTCGAAGATTGAGGTGGTACTCGTAATGAACTCCATTCGAATCCATGTTTTGATGTAAATAATATTTCTTCGTCTTCTTCACTCGTCTCCAAATCAGAATATACTTCATCCTGTACCTCGACAAAATCTTCTGATTCTGATATATTGCCTGTCTCCTTAAATTCCAAATCGCTATCATCGCCGTCGATATTTCCCGCCATCTCAATTATTATATTTTTGAAAATGAAATAATAAATAAAATGTACATTTATTATAAAAAGAGTAATGGTACAATATAACATACCAGATAAAAAATGATAATAGAAAAAACATACCAGATAAAAATAAAAAATAACAATCAGGATTATAAAACTGGTGACGATCCCCTGGAACAGGGCGCTATACGAACTGTCAAAAAAGAATGAGTGTTTGACATTTCGTCAATTCGCGATTTAAAATCATTAATTTCTGTTGAATTAACTATGAATGGTTTGTTTCCTAATGACATCATTCAAATCATAGAGGTTTCGATGAGGAATACATAAAGTATGAAGACCCTGCAAGCAGTATATTTCGAGAAATTAAATAAAATATAAGTCATGATCACTCGCTATCCATCACCGTACGGCAAGTGTTAATTACATTAATCACCGCGACACAAGTTTCTACATTTAGGCTCTTTGCAGAAAGAATGGCTCTTTCCGTGTGAAGAGAGCCTTGAGATAAGGGGTAGAAATACGTGTTGCGATTAGATCATTTATAATTTAATATTGAATATTAATATATGTTGTTTATAGTTAAGGCATTAACATTGTGGAGGTTTAAAGACATTGTAATTTATTTTTATCAAACACTGTTTATTCCACTTTTTTATGACGGTATAACCCTACCGGTTTCAAGGCTTTCACCTCATCTTCAGGGGAGCGCAAACAAGACTTGTTTGCGCTCCCCTGAAGATGAGGTGAAAGCCTTGAAACCGGTAGGGTTATACCGTCATAAAAAAGTGGAATAAACAGTGTTTGATAAAAATAAATTACAATGAATATTAATAATTTACAAGACGTATTTCTCCGTTTAAAATATCTAAATGGTAATCTAAATAAATCCACATTTTCTGTACAAAATCAACTTAAATACTGCCCTATGAAATTCTAACAAGTTACTTAAAATCTTACATTTGACAACACTCAGCATTGTTGAGTTGGATGCCTGATCGCATAGTTGGATGCCTGATCGCATAGTGACATATTTTTGCAAGCCAATCAGCCGGAGATTAGTGGAGTGATTTCATTTGAATGAAATGTGAGAAATATGTTTTGGATTGTAATAGACTTTTGTTGTATACAGTACAACTTGACGGGCTTATTGCCATATGGCAATCTCTTCCAACCAACAAAAAATATGTTATAGATGCCTTAAGAAAACCAGAATGGAACCCTTTATTTAATCCTAGTTTCAATGCGAATCGAACCCCAGGCTGGAAGACAGACTTCTTACCAATTAGGTCACGGAGGTCGTCACGAAGTTTTGTGTACTTAGACAGAAAAGTTAAGAGATTTGCCTACCCCAATATTTTCATTTTCTATTTGAAATGACGCATCTGTGGGTAGATACGAGTATGTGTCCGTCAAATGAACCCCACCCCGCTATGGAGGGCGTGTCGAGTTACACCATGGCGTCGTTAAATAAAATCGTGTATCACGGTGGTAATTATTTCATTATTTTCCATGGTGCGGCAATAAACACGGCGGAAGTGTGGTGTCATCGGCATCATTAATTCATCTCGATAGGGGAAGTAAAAAACAAACAATATATTATTCGTAATATTCGTGCTTTCATATAACTATTTCATTAATTGCGGATAACGTTCTACGGAATATGTAAACAGAGGTGCGGTTTAGGAGTTCAGATTAAATGGAAAGCTGATAACAGTAGTATTTTATACACATTTTCAAATTATGAAATGTTTTATTGATTTCTTTATTATAACACTTCATTGGGTTGTCCGGAAAGTAAGTTTGCTTTATTAGTTGAAATTCAAAATGTGTTTATATTTAGATGTAATTTGCTCGTAGACAATAGTTTTCCTTGACGGTTGGTTTTAAATCAAACCCAAAATCCCTCAATGGTAAATAACTGTTCTACCTCTAGGTATTCAAGCTCGACCGTCCCCATATTTTTTTTCTTTTTTTTCTTTTTTTTTCGTATACCTTTATATCTTAATTAAAGGGGATATTTCACCCTGTTATGATTATTTTTTTTAGAGGCTGAATTAAATTAAACGAGATTTCGTGTTATTATATCCACACCCATATGTTCTATATTTACAAAAGGCAATCTCGTAATGGGATAGGTGTGTGCACAAGTATATTATGTAGCAAATTGACCTCTGTATAAACTGCATTGGCACATGCTTTGATCGGAAGTTTCCTTCTGCTTAAATTCACCAGTTAGTATTATATATTCTGAAGAGTGGACTGTTTTTACAACTGCGATGTAATTTCTAATTTAAGTCTTAATTTGAACATAGTGCAACTACGTAAATAAATGTCAGTATGGGGTACACCAAATGGAGAAATATTCGTACTTTTATTTCCAAGTATGACATTCTCAGCAAGGTAAATTACTTAAACCAAAAAAGTATGCATGTAGGTATTATGTCTTTAAAACAAGATTTTTTTGTTTTATTTCTTATCCTTATTTTTCGGCCTTTTAAAAAGATCATTTATTTAATCTTCATTTGTTTATTTTATTTTAAAGTCCTTTGCACTTAACAGGTTTTCCTAATTCGTAAAATGAACAAGTATACCTAACATATAACAAGTACAAGAAAAAACAAATTAAAAAACATGTACCTATTAAAACAATTCAACATTTTCAGACTTTTTTGATAAAAAATATAATAAAAATTTATATGTGTTACACTAAAACATAAAAACGATATATAGCATGTTATAAATAACATAAAAACGATGTATAGTATGTTATAAATAACATAAAAACGATATATAGCATGTTATAAATAGCATAAGACAAAATTATTTCAAGAATTGGCCAAGAGGATTGCATCTACAGAGGGTCGGTTTGGTGTATTCGGTTCATACTCGAAAACCCACCACTTTTTTATATGTTACACTAATATAAATAATGTTTTTCTCCCCCTTATGTCTTGAAATGCTTAAATCACTTTTATATGCAGATATTATACAAAAAATGAAAGTTCCGCCCCGTGAATAAAAGAATCAGGCAATTTAAGAATTTGTATGTTATTATTTTTATGTAAATAAAGATATATATAATATTTTCATTAAATGAGATGTTTTTATCCTAGCATAAATGTCAGAAATATTTTTCAAACAAAAAGGGCCGATAAGTACTCGTGTATAAAAAATCAAAATAGTATGTACATATAATATTTTTTCGCGCATTGTGTGGATAAACTTTTAGGTGGTGCTGATAACGAAAATAATAAAGGAAACGGAGATGGTATTGCCATGTGACGAGACGGAGGACAGGACAGGACTCTGGAAATGGATAGGGAAGAAAGGGGGAGGCTACCTTTCACAAGACTGTCAACAGTGAAAAGCGACACGAGGAGTCTTTATGTGGAGGATTAGTTGATGTTTCTATTTGCAAAGGGACAGATTTATCTAATTACAATTGGCATTGCATATATTTTATATATAGTATAAGTTCTATATATTGAAATTTTATTTTGGGGATTTCCCTCAATACTGTCGATTACGTTAAATATATGTATATTTCTTCGCGATTCTCCTTTAAATATAAATGATTTCCCGCTTTATCAGTATAGACAAAAATATGTGCTTCTTCGTGAGAGTAGCTGTATACTTTAGATTAAAAAGTAGCTGTAAAAATGCTACTTTTTGAAATAGTTATAACACTGCTCTTTACGCAGAACCTTCTGCAAAATATAGGTACTCGTATTATAATTGAAATTCAATTTTAATACTTAGAAATTACTTTGAGTTTCTGACTATAATATTACCATCGGAGACAAGTTTTCGATTTTCAGGGGCATTGAGTTGCACAGAATTATTAGGGGACTTTAGGACTTTCAATGGGACATTGTGGTATTTATTTAAATAATCCAATGTTAAAAAAAATCTTAACCTGACCATAAAGCTCACTTGTTAACGCCATTCATTTTAGAACTGTTTTTTTTCACAGGTTCTCCGTCTTCGTACCTCGTTGAAACATATTACAGCGTTGTATGTTAAATGCTTTTATAAAATAGAAATTTGAGTATGTGAGACTTTTTATTACAAAACTACAACTGATTATATAAGAACTCGTGAAAATAAAGCACAAAGCTCATACAAGTACGGCTATATTTTTTATGTTTATTCCAGATTTTATAATCGTTTTAATAAGGAATAGCTGTATAAATAACACAATAGATTGTTTTATTAAAACACATAAACCATAAACATAAACCAACATTTAAGTATTAATTAACGCGTTGGTATTAATGAATGTTTGGGAAACTGGTCTACAAGCTCACAATTTCTAATGAGTTTGTTTTGAAATAAGTATAGTGTAATTAAAACGTGCCTATTTTATAGTGTATCATGTTTTTATTCCCCCCATAAACAAATAAATAACTCATCTATCGTAACAGAATACAATACGGGCTGCCATCATGGCCGCCGCCGTGTGGGGTTGATATTTCATAGAGAAAACGTATGTTTGTCAGCGGTGGTTTATTATTTATTGTTTCAAATAAGTAAACGAATATGATATGATGCTCCCTCTCATACTTGAACACTGTTGCTCACGCTTCGTTTATTTTAATGTTCCCGTTAAAGATTTATTAGCTTTTATCTCAATGTCTCTCAACACAAGAAACTCGTTTTCTTTGTTTTTGCACTGGATCGCTTACTGAGACCCGATATATTACGTTTTTTTTGCTCAAACCGTGTGGTACCCAAATGTAGCGATGTACGTAACCAAGCTTTACTAAATGCTCGTGGACATTAGTTTTCAGTATCTTAACAATTTCTTGTGTCATAGAACGCTAGTTATTCTCGATCATAGCCTAGATTAGGTCGTCATTAGTGGTAATCGACCTTCCAGAGTGGACATCATCTTCGAGTGTCGTATCATCGTTACGGATTTTTAAACCCCATTTGACACACACGATCGCTTACTGAATCGTCCCCTTACATCATACATATGATATATACATTTTGGTTTGTGTCGCACTTTTCCTTTGCGGTAGTAAAACAGCATCAATCATCGAAAAAACAACTTATTATTTTCCATCACCAAGAAAAAACCCGCTCAACCGATAAGGCTAAAAATGCTCGAAAAATGCGTTAAGTTATTACCTTTCATAATAATATATGCAGCACGTTTGGAATGAAGTTAGCAACGAAATTCCAGCAGTTTCGTATTTCACGGATATTGTTCCAACGGCATATATCCGATAAATACGAAATAACTTTCTGGATCATCCCAGCATAAAAAAAACTGTTAGTATAAATGATTATTAAACCGCCTAGTAATTCATCATCCATTCGTATAGCTCATGACTGAGCATCGTGACTCCCATGATAGTCTTGGACTATCTCTTCATCCATTCCTGCACTCCGCGGCTCGAAGGGCAGTTATTAAGGGTAGTCCAGTTGCATCTCTCATTTGGTCAGTCCAACCCATTGGGATTCTTCCTCTTGTGCATCGTCCTTCTACGCCTCCAGTAACCACAAACATCTCCAAACTGTCTCATTGGCCATGAGCAATGTGCCCAAAGAATTGGAGAACTCGTCGCAGGCATATTGTCGACAATCTGTCGGTGATTCTCAGTTCTTCGAGAATGAGAGGCATTAGGTCACCTAGTAACTATAATATATTAATATTAAAACTTAACGCGTAATAATACACAAAATTGGTAAACACGGATATCGTGCTTATTCATCATCCGTTTTCTACGCAGCATCGCATTTCGTTCAAAGCATCACGTGCTAATAAAAATGTAAATATATATACGAATACTCAACTGGTTTATTAAATCATACGAAACAATACATCTTCATTTATTGTATTTTAGACTTTTTTTTCCACGCCTCAGATAGTATTTGACTTCTAGTTTTCATCCATTAAAAATATTGCAAGTTGCATTAAACGTGCATGAGAGGTGCATGCCCGCACGGTAACGCACTGTACTTCCGTGTGGAAGATCGCCGGTTTGGACCCCGCGCTGTACTACCCCCACAATGACGGGGTATAAGGACACCCATTACTTCGGTCATATCTATTCTTTAAAAAAAATGAAAAAAATGTCGCGGCGATCCGATCGTCTCACTTCGGTATACTATCGGATTCAGTACAGCGGTGTGGCCGGTGAGTTTGCTGGTGTGCAACGGCTCACAACATAAAAAAAGAGGAGAAAAAAAGCAGTAAACAAAACTCTACGGCAGTAACCTTCGTTTTCCAACTGAATTGACGTTGGACTGGCCAGGGATTCCTCGACTACGAAGCCCAGCAACAACGACGATGGCATATTTCTGAAGTTACCAATGGTATCGTTATTACTTTTGTTTGAAATAAATCACTTTTTTGATTCGATATTAAATTTATGAACAAACCATATGTCGATCATTTAACGAAGCCATACTTTATGCATGATATTTATTTTAGTACACTCGCGTATACAGTAGAATCTAACGGACTAATTTCCACGTGACAATCTCTTCTAATCAGAATATATTAAAGAGCCATTAAGTGTTAACCAGACTGAAACCAATTTTAATAAAATATACATTTGCAAATATTTTGTTTTACTGTTTTTTTTTCGTTCGTTTTCTGATGAACGTGTCTTTCTTTTTCTAAATAACGTTGTAACCTTTCACCCAGCAATTGGCACTAATCTGCATTTCTCTCGTCTGATTGGTTGGTAACGATTGCCGTATGGTAATAAACTCGCCATTTTGTATACTTTACAATAAAGTGTCCATAAATTAATAATGTGATCAACTTGATCTATTTATATTTTTCAATGTTTACTTTTTGACATTTGTGATCTTAATTTTGTTTATAAAGGTGTACCAATAAGAGCGCTGGACTTAGTTTGCTGGTTTGAGTTCTTGGGTCAGTTGAATCTTGTAGGCATGCAGATCTAGATCTTTCGCGAGAACTCGCTGTAAGATGCTTCTTGAAACATCTAATTCGTGTGAACGATGATGACTTGATGTCCCTGGGGTTTCAGTAACACTTTCTCTCACTGCGGCTATGTTTTCGAGTGAACGCCCGCTACGAGGGCGCATGGATGACTAATTGTCCAGAATTTAACCAGCTTCCTCAATTTTTTCAATTAATCTTCGAATTTAATAATTTGGACCATTATCTCGACTGTAAATTCCACGAAGTTGACGAACTGTTTCAGCAAAACTTTCCCCATTTTTATAATGAGTTTTACGAATGTAACATTCCATATTTAATAATCGCAAGATTGACAGATGGCACATATAAATTTTTTAGAGACGTCAACCTTATAAAAAAATGACGTGAAATTTAAATCCGGCGCTCTTACTGGAACACCTATATACCAATTCTCTTCACTCGAACAAATCTGTATTTCTTTAACAAGTCTCGTTTTTCTTATGCATTGACTTCAGATTATTTATCTCATCTCTTTTTACATATTGATTAACATATCATTTTTCTTTGTCAAATTGTATTGTTCTTTAAAAATTACGGTTAAATCGTTGACTTTACTTTAAGGGGTCATATCATTACGTTCCAAGTCCAAGATGAGTTTATTAAGTGTGTAACAATACTAACATGCAATAAAAACTGGTAGGTCTTCAGATAAATTTTATCACATTGACTGCAATAACTGGACCCCGCGTTTTGTCACACCTCGCTCTCCACACTTTGCCATGTCAATGTCTCATCAATATAAAATATATTACCTCCCAGATTAGCATCATAAGTGTATCTGGGATGAAAAACAAACATGTTTATTACTTAAATTGATCGAGACCGTTTCTTAATGGTACCAAAAAAGGCTCCAAGTCTGGTAAAAGAGTTTATCAGGTAACAACACTCACACGCGCCGAGTACTCGTGCGGTCAAGTTACCAAGTTGTCTCTTCATGTTCGGTAAAATTACCAATACGTTCTTTATAGCAATATGTCGAAAGTATGTTATGATTCTTTTCCTACATGTTGTCGAAAGCCTTTTGGTAATATCTAATTCTTGAATGATAGAGACGTTGGTGCACCTTGTGAGATTAAAACTATCACAAAAAATATAAAGTGTGTGAGGATGGGAAGGGGACGACTGCGGACATTAGATTGAGTACTTCCTACTTTATTTGATATGTCCACCATAGAACATCTTCCTCCTCGTCTTCCCTCAACTGCCCCCGTGATCAACACTTCCTCCAGATTTTCGTTATTGAATGAATTGCGAGTTTCGAGCCTACTTATGTAAGTGGTTTTAAACCCGACGGCTTGATTACTGGAGCCGAAAACAATACTCTTATATTTCAGAATCATCAATTCCGATTCGTTGATGGGTTACCATTCGAAAGAAAACACCCAGGAACTTAAGGTAAACGACCATAGACAACGCCGTGTGTTCGCTTATTTGGTTCTGGAGCAGTTGGAAGTTGACCCAAATTTCGCCAAAAAAATTATCTTTAGCGACGAAGCCCATTTTTGGATGAATGGATGTGTGAACAAGCAAAATTGTCGGATTTGGGATGATACCAATCCACACGAGATACACCAGCACCAAATGCATCTCGAGAAAGTCACTGTTTGGTGCGGATTTTGGTATGTCGGAATCATCGGTCCGTACTTCTTCCAAAACGAAACTGGCATTGCTATAACCGTCAACAGCGAGCGCTACAGATCGATAAGCAACTTCTTGTGGCCTAAACTGGATGACATAGATACCGACGACATGTGGTTCCAACAGGACGGCGCTACGTGCCACACAGGGCATGCCACGATGGACATTTTGCACGAGCGATTTGAAGGCATGGTTATCTCGCGCGGCGGCGACGTGAACTGGCCACCGAGATTGTGCGATTTAACGCCTTTATACTTCTTCGCATCTTAAATCGCAGGTCTATGCGTATAAACCGCAAACAATTGATGCCCTCAAAGTCACCATAACGAACGCCATCCAGCAAATTCAGCCAGATTTATGCGACAGTCATCGAAAATTGGACCTTCCGAATACGTGCCACCAAGCAAAGCCGTGAGGGACATTTGAACGACGTTATATTCCATACTTAATGCCATAAAATATTATTTCAAATAAAATAAAATTGAGTGGATATCTCACACACAACTTGTTTTATTTACATTTAAAAATCGAGCGTCCTTATTGAAAGACCCTGTATAATTTTAAATTGAACTGTCGAGAGTAGGTGAAAATATCTGCTAATTTTAACGAAGTCAATATCTAATCTTTTTTAATTAGTCACCCCGTTTCAGGCTAATTGGATTTGCTCCAGATTTGGTTATCTTTCAGCTCATTGTCTGCGTCCTCAGCAAAATTTAACTTTAATTAATGGTCGTCTTTTGTTTTCTTCCTCTATCTAGTTTCAGCCGCTTCGATTGTAGCGTGAAATTGGATCGGTTCTTAATTCGCCAATTGCTCGCCTGGTCTAGTTTTTAACACAGTTAAGTGTCGCCGAGATTTAATTGAGTGGACTTTAGATTTTCCTGGTTTGCTGTGGTGAATATAAAAAAACAACAATTTTAGTAACATCGTAAATATTGTCACATGAAATATAGCAAATTCTTATATATGATATGTAAGAAGCGAAATGGTTTGTTTTCTCAAAACCAACGTTCAAGTGTTACGAATTTACACAGTAACCTTTATTTTGTTACAATGACTGAATTAAGGAGTCGACAATGTGAATTTATAGGGAAAAAATATCAAAGAAGTGTCAAAATCTTGGAAAAATTGTCACCAAACACGACGATTATTTAGCAAAGCATGCGAATTTCATCAAATGAAACGTCTTACTGGATAATAAACTTGTTCAAGACCAGTGTTAATAAAACTATGGTCTCCCCGGACTGGTGTCGGTCCACGAACAGCTTGTTACTGGGAAGCGATAAGATTTCCTACGTTCGATTCATCCCTAAGCATTCATCCCTAATCATTTATATATACATACGAGTATTATCACACCATTTCCCTGCCTTTGTAGGCAGAGAAGAGAGATCTCCACGCCTTTCTATCATTACACAAAGCTCTCCCCGTGCCATACTTTCCTACCTCGACACACATCCTTAGCCTCTTCTACACCCATACAATTTCTACGATTTCTCTGACTTTCTACGTTTCCGTCTTTCAGATTATCATTCACTTGATCCAAACATACTTTCCCCGGTTCCCGATACTTGCATCATATATCCGCTCTATTAGTCCTTCATTCACTCATTCCACATGCCCAAACCATCTCAATGTACTCCTCATCCCACTTAACACATCACCCCTAAGTTCACATTCATTCCGTCATACACTGTCACCCCATGTACTCATTCCGTTCCTACGATTTTTCTGGCTTTTTTTTTCATTTCCTTCTTTCAAAATAGAATTCACTTGATTCGCTTTAAGTATATTTATTGTGTTAGTCTTTCTTCTGTAATTTACTCATTCTACATGTCCAAGCCATCTCATGGGTTCTTTATCCTACTTAACACGTAAGTTAACATTAATTTCTAATCACTTCGTTCCGTATTCTATCTTACATTGTCACCCCGTGTATCCTCAATGCACGCATTTATACAGCGTTTTTTCGGCTCATTTTAGTATTTTTCTACTACTACGTTATACTTCCATACATGATAAAAAATTAGTGCATATATTATTTAGTTTTCGGGTTTCATTCAACCATCGTCTTCAGAACAGTCACCTTCAGAATTGTTTTAACTTTTTTATTCATTTGTACCTATCATGAGTTCCACCAAAATTACCTATCGAAAATTTATCAACTGGTAAATAGCTTTTAAACTATGGAACCGATGCTAAGTGCATTTAGACGATTGCCACTCAAAGCTCTGGCCAGTCCACCAAATCTAACGCTTTGAGGCGGAAACATAGTTAATTGAAGTAGTTAATAACGTTCGGTTAATAATAACGGGGGTGGTGGGCGCCACGTTACAAACTGACGGGCAATACGGACATGTGCCGGAAGAGACTGCCAAAAGATAAATGCCTAATTGTTTACATGTTTTTCCTATTTTATGTTATGTATTTGTTAAATGCTGTGCGTCTATTGATATTGAAACGTTATTTATTGTTATTGAAGCGCTATCATTCATTCATTGGTAGGTTAATTCATTTTGTAGATTCTTGACATCTATTGTAGACCGTTTCTCTGTTGATGTTAATCAAACATAAACAAACTATTTTTTTTTCCCAATATTTTTCT